>JARQTH010000526.1:0-517327 GCA_030142595.1 Trachelus iudaicus
ATCGGCGGTCATCGTCTACAGCGCTCCATTCCTCTTTCTGCCATAGATCCCATCCCCACAAACTTACAATATTTTCGCTATTTTTTATTTAACAGCCAAAATATTCACTAGAAATAATTTATATGGCAAAACAACGTTTGCCGGGTCGGCTAGTAATGTATAAATATAATGTAATATACAAAACAATAAATAACAACAAGTTGAACTCGTTGTCCAAGATTGGAGCGAATGAAATTAGTCCGAGAATAACGTATCTCTGGATGTCGGTAGGTATACATAATCTAGCAAGGCACACTTGTCCAAATCTAGTAATACTGTTTACGTGTTACTCGCTTTCAAGTTCCAGAAGCCAGACGAAGCGTCATGTTTATTCGGCTAATATGAAACTGCAACTAATACAGTGGCCGAAATAGGAGTAGCGTCATAGCGAGAGAGTAGTTGGGATAAGCAGGGGATGGCGGTTTGCCGGTTGCAAGCAAGGACGGCACGAGGTGGAATAAGAGCGAGGGAGAATGAGTGGGAGTAGGAAAGATGGAAGGGGAAGCGCTGGTAAATAGAAAGGAAGAGTAGGAGGCAATGAAGAGGACGCCGGGAGAAGAAGAGAATACGATGCTGAAGATGCCGGTAAGTATGAGTCAGAGGGGTTGATACGATACGAAGGGTATACAGGAGCAACGAAGAAAAGCATGACAGCAGAAGGAGCCAAGCCATACCGAGGGTCGTGCACGGCTGAAGTGGCATTAAGTTGACACACAAAGAGGGGCGGCTTAACGTCTGATAAAGCTGACGAGCAAACTTGCTTTTTGTCCCGCACAACAACATAATATGTTAATGTGTCGTGAAATATGTCGGGCGTAACAAATGGTCATATCCCGTGTACTTACATTTAAATCTGGGGATACGTTGTGCTGTACAAGTTATAGCTAGGCCACCTATTCCTTGTATATATATATACGTATACGGAATACGTAGGGATGCTTTTTAGCAGGTGGTAATACCATAGACAGCCGTTTTACTCCTGACTGACATATATACATTGCTGGAACCCTTTATCGCTTTTTACTCTCATCAACGGCCTGGCTAAGGGTTAGTATTGTATAGCCCTTGTGAAGTACGTCGAAATTCCGGATACTTTAGGCAATATTTGAATTACTTAGAATTAAATTTTCATATCCGTGAAGCTTTTTACCGCCTTGACCTACACGAACCTTGAAATCCCTTTGAAATACGTGTGTCTGCTTATAACGAATAGTTCCTACCTTGTCTACTTATTCATGCGCCCACTCCTTAAATCCAGGGCTATGTGTCTTATGCTCCATTTAATTTCGCATTAACCCACGAGACACAAGTTTTTCGTACGAGTTACTTCGCGACGGACGTTCTTTTCCTTCTGGTCGACTGAGACTGGGCAAACCTTAATAGCTTTTTACGTCAACCGGATTTGCGGGAAGGGATGGAATCAAGCCCGCGAGATCGTGCCGGAAACGTAACGGTGAAACAGCTTGGCGTGATCGTCGATATACCTATACGCATTCCTTGTGTTTCCTATAGCACTTTTATCCTTCTTTCGCGATTTTTCGCAGCCAGAAATTCCCAGTGCTGTCTGGCTCGATTTCTACACGCTTGCTTGCCTCTTACATAGAAATGCATTAAATGACCGAACGATCGAGTTATCCCTTTTTTTCTTCTCCTTCTATCTCTTGTAATGTTCTCTGTGGCTCTTTCTTTTGTTCATCTTCCTAATATTCCTAACGGTCGTTCACTTGCTATCGCTGTCTTTGAACTTTTATTAACTCTTCGTCAAAATGATTAGAATCGTTGTCAAAGAGCACAGGCGGAACATGCTATACGGAATGTAGAATTCTCAGGCTGGGTGTAGGTCTGTAGAGTTAATAAGATTGCACTGAGACTTTCTTGAGACTTACAGAAAGGAAATGGAAGAGAAATTATCCAGGTACAGCGTCACGACGCTACGAAGAAACTTTTCTTACGCTGGTTCAACGACAAGTAAACAACCGTTGCGCAACGACGTTCAACTCGCGTGTACAAACTTTGTGTCACGAAGGACTTGACTCACGTTATAATTCTTATGTCGTGCAGCTTTTCAGTCTTACAACTAAATATATATATGTATACCTAACTAAACATATTCAAGTTACTGATACAATATTGACGTATGACGTGATGCAATTAAAAAATATTAATACTAATTCTTTATCATTTGATTCCTGATGAATTGATTAATAAAATTATAGTATTCTAATAATTCATTTTTTTTTTAAATATTTGCATAAAGTCTTACTACTGTAATACTATTTTTATAATGTTCTAATATGATAGTATGATACTATAACACTGTACGCTTATAATTCCTGTACATCGAAGGAACATTATCATCAAACAAGAAACATCCTTCCCCCACGCTTGAGTAGCGAGTACATAATTTAGTAAAATTTTGATAGAGGAATATTGAAATTTGTTGCATTATAAATGCAATCATATAATTGTCAAACGTGCATATAATTTTTATCCTTGCACCACGTGGCAAGTGTCAATTGCAACAGTTTCGATTTGGCCGGCACAAAAGCGTGAAGTTTTTCCTATAGAAGTAGCATTTTCTAAGCGCGATACAAGTCCGTGCATTGGCGTAACGTTGACTTCCGTCTCGAAGCAGCATTTACGTATCTTATCGCTGCTTGTTTCCGGGTAGAAACTTGTATTGAAATAATTGTATTATTTTTAGTGTATATAGTATAGTATTACCGGAGTAGTAACAGTTGAACCAACATTGACGGTACTGGTAATATGATTAGTAGGAGTGACAGTGCCAATACAGCACCTACTATACTATAGTAATAGAAATAGTAACGGTAGCTCAAGTAGCGCACGCAATCGAATAATCACCGTTGGGAAAATACTGCATCGCGTTAACAATTTCAGGCCTGTGCAAACGTCACAGCGTGGAAATTCGTCCGGGCGGCAACGAGTTTCGCGTTTACATTTCTCGTCCCAAGCATCGGCGTTTATTGTGAGATGAACGCAGTTGGTGACGATAAGGTGGAGTGAGATGAAATTTGAAAATTGGTAAATATCGAAATAGCTATGAAAAAAAAAGAACACGTATACAAATAAGAATTAGGCTATCGAAGATGGTATCGAGCTGTGGGTAAAATGAATGAGATACGTGGGACGAAGATGGAGGGTAAAAAAACAAAGGGAGAAAAATAGATGAACACTGGAAGAAAGGTAAATGCAAAGAAGGGATGAGATGGTGGTCGGAAATTCTGTGAAAAATTTTTAACGGGAAGACGGTTAATGAACGTTGGGCCTCGAGGTACGAGATCAGTGAGAAGTGAATGGGGCGAGATGGCTCGAGGGTGAAGGGATGGAAAAAAAAGAGAGAAACAAGGTCGACGTGGGCTAATTGAAAAAAATGAAGAACTGAATTAGAGACGCTGTTATTCTGTGTGAAAACGATGAAAATCCTAGAGGATCATCCCTTATTGCTACTGTCTTCTGACGTTAAGATTTAATGAGAAATCGATAGTATTACGATTAATGAGTACTGGCGCTACGTGTTATCATCTACTCGACAAGCATTCCTATATATAGTCTGGTTGCTGGTAGAGTCTTCGCGAACGATTAATATCACGGTACGAAAGTAATTCGAGGGAGTAGTGCGACCGCGTTGGCACGAATGGGTAAACTCAGTGAGAGAGAGAGAGAGAGAGAGAGAGAGAGAGAGAGAGAGAGAGAGAGAGAGAGAGAGAGAGAGAGTGAGTGAGAGTAGGGTTAGGACAGTTAAAGAGAGAAAAGCGAAATAGAGAAAAAGAGAAGAGACAGAGCCATAAATCTAGCAGAGTCCGGAAAGAATTCACTATCTGATTCGGAAATCGGGAACTCGACCCGGAACTCTAATGCCAAGCGGCTTCCACGTTGCGTTACCATAACAATAAATCCAGCGAGAAGGAAGCCCGAGTCGCCCCGGTGATATTTTCTATTTCACAGATTGCTTCACCGCATTACTTCGCCACAGAGCGGCACAATTTGCAGTCCTCATCGCCGCCATGTTTTCCATTCCCGTCAGTTCCTCGGATTTGAGTTCCATTTTATACTTACTCGTTCTCGTGCGTAGGTCTCGTACTACAACCTTATACTATATTTATACACTGTGTTGGATAATATCTTTGAGATCATGACGTACATGTAAACCCTACGCAATAATCCAAACCGATACAGGCACGCGTACATCGCGAAGTGGCAATTCGCCTAGCCGCGAGCCACGCTGCGTCCTGGATGGCAGACTGGCTCGTTTGCGGTAATTGAACGTCGAGTTGGCTGTCAGTCATCAGCAGGCGAATTCAGGCAGTATCGCGCTTGGTATTTCACCAGGGTACTTTGGTCCATTTCTGGAAGGACGTGTTGGGTTCGAAAAAAGGATTTACATTTTAGACAGATCCGGCTTGTCTCTAATTTAATAGGAAATAAAAGAATTGACTATTATTGATCAATCTGTAGAATTTAATCGACCATGGAGAGGCAATTATGAAAATTTTGTATACGTAGGTAGTACTCGTATACCATGTACTTCAAGCCATGGGACACAACCGTGCAACACGCGTCTCGTTTTAACCTGCGACTAGAAGCCGTTAGTTTCGTGAACGCCCGCGGAACGGCGCTGCAAAACTCGAAACAAACTCCTTTATTCCTATTCCACGAATATAGGTGGCGTGTGCGTCGCGCGAAACCACAATCCCGCACATGTATCAAGCTGTCCGCGACCCGCTCTCTAATTTGCATTTCAACGCTTGCCTCTCGTCCATTATTACCAGCGGAACAGCTTGGTTGAATTTCACAGACGCATCCCGGTGTCTCCTCTCAGCTTTGCTCTCATCCTCATCCTCACCCTGGAGCCTCGTCCTTGTACACCTCTCTTCACTTCGCCGCTCCGCGTCCCTGTGGTATACCCTTGCTACGTACCCCTCTCTTCGACTCCCTCAACCTTCTTCCTATACTCTCTTCAAGTATTCTGGGGAATTGTCTTGTCGGACTTCGGAGACGCAATTTCAGCGAGTCCCATCCCCGACATGATTGCCCAACTCCGTCACGTTATTCCGAAAAAAAAGGAAAAGAGGAAAGAAAAAAGTCCTCCGTGAGCTTACCGACCAGAGACTAAGGGATTAAATAATGAATCACTCGGATGGAGGAGTGGGTTAATCATAATAATGGAATTTGCAGCTCGGTTGAAATTCGACTTCATTGTTGTCACGTGTTGGTAACCCAGGTCCTATTGTATCACGATTTTCGGGCAACAGCCACCCAAGTCAAAAGACCCTTCTCTCTCGAAGTTGAGCTCTTCGTCATGAGATTTATCTACGTCTGTCGTCCTGGTACAAAGCGCTTTGCAATACCGTGAGACCTCGTGGAGATTATTAATACGTCAAACGATAGCTCAGATACATTCATAGAGAGAATTATAATAGAACGGCCATGACATGATTGCCCATACAGCAGATCCAAAGGTGGCTTTTCGCGTACGGAACATCAATCGACGTCACGCAAAGTGCGCCTTGCAAATTAATTGGCCACCTGTAGATGGGCACGCCACGAGGACATTTTCCCTGCCCGATGCGTCGATCCGATTCCTATCGGATTAGTCGGCAGAGCTTTTCTGACATTCTCTTCCTTCGTCCCCTGGAAGGAAAAGAGAGGAATAGAATCCTGGCCCATATCTTGCGATTGGAGCAGCAATGATGGCACCCTTTGCCAGAGAGTGAATTCTCCCCTAGGGTCTGACTTGGCCCTGGTCTGTGATTTTTATATCAGGGGACCTGCTTGCACCCAGCTTCCATTTGTCTCGTTTATATCCCTAGCTATATAGATACACAGACCAGGGTATTGTCATGTGGTGCAGCATTTTTACGGACATGAGTGCATCATCTTCCATCCCAAATGAAAGACGACCCATTATTATTTCATTTTCAAGTAGCGACAATATTATACTTCTAAAGGCGTAGCACACTAAAAGTGCGTCAGTTTGCTTTCACAGCTTGCAACGACTTAAGGTAGATTATCTGGGACGATGTATACAGTTTATTACAGCAATTATTAACCTATAGAGATTTTAGTGCAGGCAAGCGAAGATTCGACGCCATTATGGTGTCCCATTATTTCTATACATTTACCATGGGATTATAATGTTATCCCTAGCCTTACCTATTCTTACTTAACAAACACCGCAATGCCACCTTGACTATTCCCTAGTGGTTATTTCATCCTAGAGAAGGGACATCATCTACCCCTTCAAGTACACCGTTGTTAATTCGGGCCACTACTCGGCGTGTCTTGTCCCAGTAATAAGTTTACTCTTGAGTACGGGGATTCGTATTTTCCCTCTCTTTTTCTCTTCCTCTTTCCTCAAATTACGTTGAACCTTTTCTGCATTCGTATGCGCGTCTAGGTTAATACCTCTTCAGCGGTGTCTTGGTGTATAAGCTAATGCTATCTCCGGCCTTGACTTGACTCTTAATGCACCACTCTACATGATACTTGCATAGTTCATGAAAGTCACCACCGTCCTAGGACATCCTGGTAAAATATCGAATAAAGTAGCAAGATCAGATTAGCTCTTGCATCGATTGTAAATCCACCGCAAGAGAGAGGGCCCTTTCCTCGTGAATGACCGAGCTTGCGTCACCTAGAAGGTTGCTTGGATTTACAGAATCTCACATTACTTTAACACAACATAACCTCATCCGACACGTAGGTTTAGTCAGGATTGTTTGCAGGGCACAAAGTCATTGTCATGCGGTCCACCGGTGTTTGCCAGTGGGGCGATTATTATCCCAAGTGTACCACTAAAGTGGGTTCTCTCGCATACCCACATGACGTGTTTGTCCACCACATGCCAGGAAGCCCCCGGGCACAACACAGGTTAGACGGACTAGGTAGGAAGCTATCGTGGTTGAACTTGAGCTTCGGCGCAAACCTCGGAACGAACGACGCTCTTCTACCCAACTTGACTCGTGCCGCATACGTAACGCCAAAGCAAGTATCTCGGACCGAGATTTATAGCGAGTACGGGACTGGGGGGGCCGAGATAAGATTTGCCGCACGATGAAAAAAAAATGCCCCACGATAACGGAAGACCAAGAAGCCACGAGGGGATTTTGAAAGAAGAGGAAGAAAAGGGCACACGATCAAATCGGAGATACCGACATCCACCATTGCGCAGTAGGTATATACGCCGTTGAATATGGAGAAATGCCCATGGTCTCTTCAAGATGGATGGTTACGTAGGTCGACACGCTTTGGACACATCCTGGTCTCATTTACATTCCGGAAGTTCCTATATGGAAATCAAGTAGCCCTACGGTATAATTCATATACTTAACGAGATAGGCATTAAGACGCTTCCGCCTTAACGTCTACTTAGCATAGGTTAGTCCATGTTTACGTCGGCTACGCTTAACTACCCGTCTACTCCAGGGGCTGTTTACTTTCCGATTAGTCGGGAAAGTGAGAGAATACGACTCCAGCACACTCTAGCGGCGGCTATTAGCGAAGCTTTCTCACAGTACGCCCGGGTCTGCGGAGTAGCTTCGTAATATACTCTCGATACTCTGGGATAATCGTTCTGTGGCATTTTCAAAGTTTACCATCACTTCCCGCGCTTGGCCACCCTTCTTTCTGGCATAGTCGTTTAATCATAATGGCGAACAGTCGCTGTACGAGTGTCGTGGAAGTAAATGCTCAACTTTCGGAAGACGAAAGAAACTCCGCGAAACGGAACGAAGGAAGGAACTAGGTAGGCAGCCAGGCAGAAGTAGAAACTTTCCGAGACACTTATGCCCTCGCGAGATAACAAATGTCATACTCACACTTATTCATCGTCGACGGAATTATAGAACTTCTGCTGCACGACTCCACTCGGTTCCTTTTCGTGTCACTACTTGCAAATATCCATTCGAGGACGACGATGACGACGACCCAGTACACATCAAAACGGATTGAATCTAGCTGACGTTTTCTTTCTCGAGGACCGACGCCATTCTTATTCACCTCTAAATTAGTTGGTGACATATCTTTCCCGTCATATACAAAGAGTATTATTCTCTGGTCTTATACTTTAGTCTTTACAAAACAATCTGTCACGCAACAGAATCTTACGAATTCTCTAGATAATTTTAGTAAAGGTATCCCCAGACTGTTCATTATAAAGTAATTTACCATCCAAGTATATTTTATGCTGGTAAGAGTAATGTTTCTTGGCCGTTATTACATTACACTGGAAACGCATAGATGGCGCTGTGTAACCAAACAAACCGTTTGTACCGATTTTAACTCTGTTCTTATGTAGTGACCATCTTGGAAAGAGCAATTACGGTAACGCTTGGCGATTACATCGTTCTGGATGATCCCTAGTATAAATTGACCCGAGCGTGCGAACGAGCGGAGCGAGTGGTTTTAATGCCCTAGAAAGGGCTGACGCTCCCTTGGATCTTCACGCGGAACTGCCTGAAATTGGTGTAATCAGCGAGTGAATCGACGCTTTTTCATTGGTTTAGCAAACGAGTAGTTCTTAGATTAGTTCGGTGCGATTATTCATTACGGTCGTACGCCACTAGAAGGTACGTATAGTGATAACGATCACGGAGGACTATTAGTTAAATTGGCGAAAAATGGTGTGTACCAATCAGCACGACGAAGTCGAACGTGAAAATAACTCGGACGAGGAACACGTCGTCGTCAACCATCAACGAGAAAATTCCGAGGTACTTCAAAATTGTTCATCAATTACGGAATGCTCTATTTTTTTTTTTTTTTTTCAAAAACAGCCACCACGTATTCCTCGCTAGCGGCACGGTGAGTCAGAGAATTGATATAAAAGAGAAAAAGAGAGAAAAAAATATGGAAAAAAAGAAGCAATAGGAATTTGAAATGCGGGTGCGAATACTTCACTCGAATTTTTTCGGCACCAGGAAAATGAGTTAATATATTTGAAATTCGATGGTTGCTGATAGAAAGAAAAAAAGGACAAGAAAAAATATTAAGAGGGATGGAATTTCCGCAATGAAAATGAGAAATTTAAATAAAATAGGAAATTGTATTTCTAGCGTTTCTCACTAATAACAAAAAGACGATCAGACAGCTCGTTAAAAATTTCTGTGACTTCCTCCAATTGCCATACGCGTTAAGAAATAAAATGTGTGACTTTGATTTCTCATATTTATCGTTGCGGCGGCGAGGGGTGCGGCATAAATTTTCAAAATCAATATTCCCGCGCACCAAGATACTACCTACAGTCCCAGGTAACAAAAGCAATTCGGACTATTCCCTGTGGCAAATGAGGCGCACTCTGATTAACACACATTGGCTCAATTACACGGGTTAGCTGAGGGAACACGAAATTGCCTGCTATTAACGGAGGTGCGAGGGTAGATAGAGAGACACGAAATATCTGGCAGATAACACAGTAGTACGTTAGAACGGTTGCGCGTGTCTCGTAAAATTTAACCGGTTGGTTAGATTGGTCGAGCAAGTCTAATTCCTTTATCCTTTTTCTTCTTTCTCCTTTTTTTGCTAATTTTCCCATCAACCGCAAGATCCGGTTCCGCCTCTCGTGGAAGCGTACTCAATTACAGACTCAAGTGGCGACTGGGAAAAACGGTGAAAACAACATCATCAAACGCCATAATGCCTGGATAAGAAACTCAGTCGATAGTTCACGGAGCAAGAGGAAAGATGGCAGCAGCGGCGGCCAAGTGCACGGAAATCAACGAAGGTGAAAATTAATTCCAATATCGAGATACATTGCTCGCAGTGACTATCATAAATCGTTTGACTCTGACTCCCTTTGCATTTTATACAGTTTCGAATCTTACGATCGTCTCGTGAAGAATGTCCTTCGTTGTTCCTTCGAGAGCGTCGCCGACGCGACGTCCCGAAGGATCCTAGGGTACTTCGTTCATTCGATTACACCTCGTGTTGTCTTTGCATATCCTGGGGATAGAAGTCATTCCTTTGGGCTGTGTGTTTTTCTCTTCTTTCGTACAGTTTACAGAGGTCTGATCCGAAGGCAAACTTGTGGAATTGCAAATCGGCAGGCGTCGCTCGACAACGTCCTTTCCACGTCGATTGGCTCGTTGAGCTCATTACTCGAACTGCTATTAATGAACACTTGGAAATTAGCTACGTTAAATACTAATTAAAGTACGCGACTAATTGCGCAACACGGCGGCAACTTAGCCGATCGATTCAGCAAGTTACTCAGTATTTCTGATGCGTCTTACGTATCCTGAGACATGTAAAAATAAAACAGCTGAGAATTTCTGTTTCGACGTTTCAAGAAAAATATCGGAATTTAATAATATAAATTATAAATATAATAAAATCAATCTAATCGAGTCCTCTATATGCCTAATTTACTTACCATGATATAGAGCATAATTTTTCAAAGGCTGTTCTTATCTTGTTAAGTAACATGTTTTAAGACGGTCGTTTGTGCTCTTAATTTTCTTAAGTCTCAAGTAGGTTACGTAACGAGCATTTCGAAGTTTAGTCGTTTTTATGAGTCCATCGTGCTTCTCGCACGTTTTGAGTGGGTTGGTCTTTTTAAGTGAACCCCAAGACATCCCTCACGGATACGAAACAAGCACATGGAACCTTTAGGCATCTTGAGCATATTTTATGCTGAGAGTTTGCGGAAGGTTTTACGTAAACACTCATCGCACCAAGTGGCTTCCTGAAAAATTATTTTTTCCTCTCATCTACGACACAGGGTACTTACAAATGCGATCTATATTACTACGATCATAGTACACGTATACTCTAACTGGGTGTACATATGGCTGTTGACGAAAAATTGTAGAGCATGAAGATCAAATATTCAATATAGATATTGACAGAAGTATGTAAGTTCTTCGCGCTATAACGGAAAGTATTATTTATGTCTATCACTAACTAGAGTTTTGGATGATTCATATATTTAATTTACTGAAATTATATTGAATAGTACTCATATTGTATAAATAAAATGAAAAATCTAATAACTTTACTTTATAGTACAGGAATTTATTTGATTTTCCAATAAAACTCATTTGGATATACAATGTAATTCCCAGTGGTGAATTTATTACCCATTAATTATAATTTCTTCTCCTCAATGTGGATGTATGTTCTACTGCATCAACTATAGCTATTGTAGATCCTGTTCTTATTCATTTTATTCTTTTAGGATTTCGTAATTTTCGTGCGTCGCTGTAGTATCGTCCACGCTCTTCTTTACCGACAATCGCCTTTGCAGAAAACTTACTGTCGTATTACATGCTACTGCTTAATCTATGATTAATCGATCTTATTGAGGAAATACAATCAGATATAACTGGCACATTTCCGCATCGAAGAGACAGCTTTAAGTAAAAGAAGAAAGGAAAGCAATCACGTATAATTATTGGAACAGCATTTAGTCCTAACGTTTTTTAAAAATGTGTATACATTCAGTGATGCAATCATGGTAAATCATTTGTACTATACGTAAGCAGTGAATAGTATTCATGCAATTATATGGTATAATATATTAATTAAAATTTTTCCCATAACTCAGTTAAAGAAGCTGTTCGGCTGAAAAATGCACCTAATACTTACCTAACCATCTAGTAAATTAACAGAATAAACAAAACCGGTGTAATAATGATGCAATTAATATTTTACAGTACTTAGTTAGTGAAAACTTGAGAAATTCAATGGACTATTGTTTTAATATTCCGAATGTTTGTCAATTGGAAATCATTCGGTAAAGTTATACGGCGAGATGGAGAAAATATTTGCGAAGAAATACCATTCGCTTTACGACTAATAGGACATATTCTTTGAAAACTTCATGAAGCAAACTTAAGATAAATACAAGCTTTTAAATCTTTATCTTGGAAACCGTAGCATCGAAAATGGCGACTTATCAATCCTTGAAATAAGTGAGTATCTCTACGAGGCGATTCGAGAAGTCGTCTCGGGACGGAAGAAGAAGGATAAATAAAATAAGGAAAAAGAGGGAAAGAGGGAAAAAAGAAAAGATTGCGTCCCAAGAAAGTCGGCAATTTCTGTGAATAACGAGAAGAGTTGACTCGGTTCAAGTGATATTTTGCATGGCGCCTGGGAGATATTAGATTCTCCCTCGGCGACGTGAAGCGTCCAAGGATTTAAAGCATTTGCAAAAGAACGAGGAGATTCCTCGATCTCGTCTTTACGTCCACGAGGAATTCATCGGTATCGCCATTTTTTACGCTTCGATGCGGACGCGATATATACTGTATAAGTATAATACTACGTGCAGTGCTTGTTGTGCATTTTGTGACTTATACGCCTTAGATTTTGTTTTCTTTCTAGAAATGTATTAGGCGATGTTATTTGTCTTAAATTTTTCGAAATTCATTCTGATCTAATACATAAAGCTGCAGCCACACCGTTAACCATGTGAGTAACGAGTTTCATTCGACGTGAGTCTGTTTTCTGGTTGGAAACCCAAAGGTTCTCATGTCAGACACAGCCTTTCCAATTAAACTGAAAGTCGTAACATTCCCGAACTTATTGGGATCCTTGCTATTTTCGAGTAGTATGTTGTATTGCAAGTGCGGAAAGGAGGCGAAATCCGACCAGTGTGAAGTTTGCGGCACAAGTCGAAGACGAGTAGTGTAATCGCACAAGTTAGATATCGTCTTTCGCACTTGCCATACACTATATTATTTGTCATTCCTGTGAAGTAAAGTTCGATTTGAGAAGCAGACGAATGCAACAAAAACACCCGATGGCGCCACTGACAGTGCGCAAAATTGAGTTATGTCGAAGTGCGCATGCGCCAAAAAAGCTCTAATGCGGAAAGTACAGTATTTCAAATGTGCGCATGCGCAAACTTTTTCCCCTTATTGTTACCAAATGGGGCACTTCACGCATTCCCTATACGCTTCGAAAATCAAACTTTCCAAGCGAGTATTACAAAATTAAAGTTTCCTATTTTTGAATAACTTTCTTAATAATGTGTAATCATATAATATTATTTTTTTGACAAGTATTAAAAACTGAAACAATGCTATTGTATTTCTGTATATTAAATTTCTTTTCTAAGGTCAATTAGAAGCAATATCTACATTTAAAAAGGGATAAAAATATAACTCTCATTGCGATTCTCTAATAAATTTGAATAATGCTCTAGAAAACTTCTGGGTATATTAAAATAGTTCTATTATGGGAATGTATGTAATCCGGAAACTAGTCACCCTTAGAAGTTTGAAGGTTCTCATAAATGTTGAAATATGGATACTCAAATAGATGCGATAACAAATAGTAGCACGTTTTGAAAATTATCTTAATACTCTCACGTAAGTGTATAATAAAATTGTATGTAATAATAATGCAAACTATATAACTTAAGAAATGAAATACGAGATACGTAACAAAGAAGCATCCAGTATAATATATTCTTCAATTATAAGTAATGGTTCGTAAGGCTCAAACTTACTAAGACGTTTAAAAAATTATTTATTGTGAGCAGCTAACCAAAGTTGTAGGTCTCATATATTATTTAATATCACAAAGTAGAGCGACTCCGCGCATGACCCAAAAGTCTGGTGACTTTGTCGTATTAAGCCACAGGGGTGTGATGAGAAGTATGTAAGTCCTTTTAGGTTTCTTATATACAGGACACTGAAAGAAATCAATAAATTAAAAATATTATTTAATACAATTTTAAATGACTATTAAATTAAATCTACGCGTACACTCATTAATAACGTAATAATACTAATAATAATTTTCCTCGGATTTAAAAATTACCTGATACAATTTTGGATTTTTATCCGGGTTGTTATATAGGGCAAAAATGTGTATAACCGGCATAATTATATATAACACCTTATTTGCCGATTCGCAGAGCTTGTTGTTTCTTTTGTCCCATCCAGCGCCTTCTAAGAAAAGTCCATAAACGTAGACGCCTTCCTAAAAATATAATTACACAATATGAAAAATCATTATAGAACATTAGACTCAAATTTATATTCATACGTTTGGTGCAGTTCGAATTTCTTCTCGGGTATATCGAGTGACTTCATTGTGCAATGTAACATTATCCAAAGCCCAACCCTTGTGAGCACGAGTTACTTCCTGCCTCATCGCAGTTAAAAATCCTATCAATTAAAGGTGTACAGGTGCAATTTATTTAAATTGTTTTAAATATTTTAACGAACCGTTACATAATCTGAGAATATTAATTTAACCCGAGTTATCTACCTTGTGGATTAAAGAATCCTGTCATCCAAAATTGTGGCGGTCGGCCTGAGAATATCCATGTTGAGAATTGTTGATTTCTCTCGAGTAATTCAGTAAACCAAAAGCCAAGGGTCGAGGACTCCCACGATCGTGCTTTCCATAATTGTGGGATCCTTGCGTCATAGATATTATCCAGAGCATCTCTAAGTTGCTCGTTCATTATAATAACACCTTCTATTGCCAGCAGAAGATCTTTTAATGTCACTCGAACCAATTTAATCACTTTTTGCATTCGGTCTATCTCTTGTTTCAGGAAAATATTCATCGACGTGGTAATTCCCATTATTTTTAATCTATAATTATGAAAGTAATACTAGATAATCCGATTTTACACAGCGAATCATTATCACGATAATGAAAGCATATGAGCAATCATAAGGAGGTTCGGTGATAACACATAATCCAAGATAAAATTCTGCATTTGTTCTGTATATTAGACAAGAAAATGTTCGCCTTTGACACGTTTGAATATGATTAACCGCATAATTTTTTAGATATAAAAAATTTAAATCTGCCAATTTCCACTATATAGATATACTCACTCTATAAAAATGAATAATATTAAAATTCATTTTCGTACGGTAGAACGTAATGATTTTTGGCTCGAATGTCAAGGTTATCTTATTTTTTCACTCATTTATTTTTGAACCAAAATAGTTGGGATATTTTTTACTCCCTATTTAATCCGTGTTTCCCTGTTACTATTATGATTATCATCACGGAACCTCCTCGATTAAGCAGCTGGATGAATTCTTTTTTTACGCATTTTTTAAGTTTATATACCTTTCTTTTACTTCAAACGGATCATAAGCTGGTGGTAATTTTTCTAACATTTCTTTAGTTTGTCTTGTCACTGATACTTCTCTTGATTCACCTCCACCACCTCCCGCTTCCTTCGGCTGTACAGATATTATTGTATCTAATACATCCTGTGTAGCATTACTTTGATATCTGAAAGGCATACAGTGTTTGATTAATCTCTAATTATAATTCTTGGTACAATGCCTTCATCGAAAATTATAAAATGTACCATTCATGATTATAATAAATAATCTATGCAGAATATAATATTTGGTTTTTCCACATATCATTCATAATCGATTGTGAACATCATATAATCATTAAGTATACCACTACGTTAGAGATATATTTATAATTATTCTATTAATATCTTACGTAATATCTGCATTAGGATGAAGCCCATAAACCTGCGGCGGATCGACAGTAACCATTGCATCGATGGCTTTTAAATAATCAGAAACTTGTTTAAAGGTCAAAATCGGATATCCTTTAAAAAACGTATATCCTTCAAGGAAAAGTGCTTCGGAGAACCAGACTTTTGAAAACGTGTTCAAAAGTCTTTTATCATAATCATCAGTGACACGGCCACCGTATTGAACTTCGCCAATCATATATCTACAAATGTTCACAATATATTGAAAACACATTTATCTATATCGTGGCGCACGGTACTGTAGGATTTAATTTTAATTGAAAACTACATCACCTCACAGTTTGCCAACTTATTCCACGCTTCGGGTCGTAATCATTTAAATGATTATTCATGAACATACAAGAAGCTAGCCAGTCGGCTGAATTAAATTCGTACGGGATATTCCAACCGAGTGGACCAAATTTACGCCGTTCCTGAACAACAGTATGCAAAAAGGACACGGCGTAAATTAGTGGAATATACTGAATGGCATCACACTGATCTAACATTTCTTGATTCATACCACTATACGTCGCCAATAATCCTGCGCGAATACCTGAACAGTGTCATTAGAATTTTAATAAATGTCTGTATTATGAATAATTAAGCAATTAGTAGATTTAATATATCATCTTTATATATTTACTTCAATATTGAAATCTTTAAGAGACTTACCTTGCGGTGGTTCATACGTGAATTTTATAGACATTTGTAGCAGAGATATAGGAAAATCTTTATGGGGTTCAGTCGTGATCCATATTCGAAAATTTGGATGTGGCGCTTCCATATCTAATATAAAGTTGACTAGCTCAGCCATATATTCAAGACCCAAGTGACAATTTTGACAAAGTGCCCAGAATCCCTACAACATAAACGGAGTAACGATAAATGATGTAATGACTATGATTTTATTGAAAACGAATAACAAACCTCGGTTTTTGCATAGTTCAATAATTTTCTTGCATGAACTTCTTGACCTTGACCCATTGAAATACTTCTGCACATTATTTCCATCTTTTTTGCTAGTTGCTCAATACTTGGAGTGGGATCTGAACCCATGCTCAAGAAACAAATCATTGGCGTATTTGGTCTGGACTCAGCTAGCATCACGTCCAGAAGTGTAATTACAGGTTCAGCATACTTTGATCCTAATGAATTAGCTATGTATTTTCGTGACTGGGACAAAGCTCTGTCCAAGCACCATGCTCTATGATGTAAGAAATTATTTGTTATTGATGTTTTTAATTATTAATTAAATCGCATCACTATATTCTTTACCTTATCATTAATAACCGACGGAAAGTATCGAGTGCGTTATAACCATCTGGTATGACTTCTTCTTCAGGTGCATCCTTGTCGAACCAAAATTTCCAAACTTTTTCAGCAGCTGGTACCTGTGACACAATATATTGGAACTGTCTCAAAGCTGACAGCGCAACTAAATTCAACCAAGTCATGTCGGTAATCCATTTGCAAGGCTTTGGCGCAACTGCATTCAGATCCAATGCTGCGCCACCCTTTATGAAATATTGAAATTCTTCGTGAGTGATGGCGCCCTTTTGCAAATCAATTTTCAGGGTCATCAGCAGTATAAACATGTATTTATGATTCTCATAGAGACCACGTGCTTTGTACTTGAACACTTCGTAAGTCAGGTATTCGATGATGAAATTAATTCTTCGTTGATTGACAGGACTTTTTTCAGATCTAACATAACAGTAAAATGCGTCTATAATAGTTTCAGGGTAATATAAAATGTTTATATTTATGTATATAATAATGTGAAATTATCTACCTCGCCATTGAAAGATCAAATCTTTCCAAGAACTGAACGAGAGCTGTTTGATACATGCAATTGACTTGCGCCATGTCGCAAACTAGAAAGTACAGGACGCTGCCTCGTGTTGCGACTGGTCGGAACTCTTCTCGAGCTGCATTAATTTTTATTTCTGTATCCCTCGCGATAGTAAGTTTCTCATTAACTTCGGCAGCCGTTTGCTTCGTGTTGTTCAGGACCGACATTAACTCGACGTCCTCGATGAGCGGCCCCTTTTAAGAATTAATTAAACACTATGGAATTAATTGTAATATTTACACGATTGAAATGCTTATTCAATGTATAAATTGAAGAGACAAGATGATTTTACTTTATTTTTGAAATTTCATCTTGTAATTGATTTAATGGATGCTTGAAAGAAATTAAACTCACTTGAACCGTCGTTAACTTGTGAAGTAAGTTTGCTTCTAATTCCTTGATTTTACGTTTATTCGCAGTAACATCCGTGATTAATTGTGTTCTTTCAGTTTCCAATTCTCGTTTTTCAGTTAATATCACTCTACCTAACAGCTGATCCTCTAATCCTATATTGCGGATAGACGTACATTTAAAAAAAAAATCTTTTTTCAACGTCAAATCGATCGTACCTTTCATTGTAACAGTGAAGTCAATTATCGATGTGCGAGCGAATATTTCTGGAGTATAAGATGGATTAGGAAGTTTCGTCGTGATATATAGTCGGAAGTCTTTATGTATATCGACTTCCTTATCACCAAGTTTCACCTAAAAGTATCGAGAGTAAGACGAAAAATTCAAAATTGTATTCTTACGTGAATTAACGTTATTGAAAAATTTCGATAACTTTTTAATACAATGTACCTTCAAGGATGTTCCTATTTTTATAAAATTTTTTTCCAATAAATTATCCAACACTGGGTCTAATTCTTCGGCTACATCTTCTATCAGCAATGGTCGACCCATTGAGACGCAATCTTCCAAGTGATTTCGAAAATACTTGTGTGACAACAGTGTCATCTAAAATCGAGAAGTCAGAAGCATCGAGGAAAAACATATAGAATTATTAAAAATTATAGTAGATATAAAGTAATTATAATTATGTTCAATTAACTCAATTAATTGTCGTAATAAACTCTCATACCTGCATATCAAAATCTTTCTCCTTATTTTTAATCCACGTCTTCCCCTGTAGCTGAGGATCAATTAGTAAAGGATACCTCGTAGCCTTTGTTACAATTATTCCGTTCTGTATAGAAAGTTCATCGTTTGGAAGTCCTTGTAAATTCCATTCGCCAGTCTAACGATAACAAAGGCAATAAACGTATTTTACGGTTATTCCGATTATTAAATTCATCTGTGGAGTCTCGTCACAAATTGTACTTTCTTTTATTACAATACTACAATCGAAATGACTATATCAACTAAAAAAAAATATTATGCACTAACCGTCGCTGTATCTGTCAGTGAGTCTATAATGTTTATGCTGACGGAAACAGGGATCTTTCGACTCTGTAGAAACTCGAACCACTTCCTTTGTAATAAAATTCGAAATTCCTGATTGAAAGGTCCGCAGTACGATAAAAATCCTGTTAAAATCAATACGTCTCCAATGAGTCTGTCGACCTCTGACTTGAACGTTGCCAATTGATCAGTCCATCGGATTCTTTCCCCCGATAATCCGTCGATCATGGCTGTGGCAGCATCCATTTTTGCTTGGCAAGCCTCGGCCTGATCGACTACTTTCTGAAAGAAGAAAAAACAGTCTGTTACGTTTTTCCAATAAAATTTGATTTCTACGTCATTAGAATCTTCGATTCCATTTGAATGTTTAAAAATTTCTAAAGTTATACCTGACGCTCGCTCATCACTCCGTCAAATTCTTTCTGCACTTGCTTCAAATCCTCGTCTTTGGCTCTGAGAAGCTTTTCCGCATCCGCCAGATTACGATTAGCTTTATCGTGTTTAGCCTGCTGCACTGCTAAGTTTGCCTAAAAATATTTCACATGACAACGATGATATATACCTTAATTATTTAACAACACGTTAAGGCCTTCTCTATTTTAATTTATTGTCTCTTGTGTTCACCTTCAAAGGAAGTACATCCTTATTTATACCATAAAACGTGACCATAGATATAGTCCACTGTATAAGGCCCGCAACATTTCCACAAGCTTGCATCGCAGCTTCATAAGTGTACATATGGAAATTCAAATACGGCCTCATTAAATCAACAGTCTCACCATTGATATTGTCTTTCGGGAAATGTTGTAAATTGTATAAAAATCTTGTGTCAGCCATCATCTGTCCATAGAAATGAATTAAAATAAAGTTAAAAACGTCAATAAATTTAAACCTCAATTTTATTTATCCAATTGATATAATGACGTAATAAAATTAAATCAGGATATTAAATTTTACCTTCAATGCTTCGGACCAAGAAGCGCATAAGAATAATTTGTCTGGATCGGGTTTCACGGGTTCCAATTTTCTCCCAAACAAAATTAATACGCAGTCCATAATGAGGGTAATTAAATACGGTGGTTTTCCTAATTTACGTACTGTGGAGATGTCAGCAGCTTTTATAGTCTATGAGCAAAAATGAGGAGATGGTCTAATAATAGCACATTAACAATGTAACTGACAATTAGGGCACTGCTAATTAGAATCATCTACCTGAAGCGCCGCTTCAGCCTCGAGCAAAGCCGGTTCTGCGTCTTTTAATTTTTCCTCGGCGACGGCTTTCTCTTTCGAAATTATTTTCAAAAGTGCTTCCGCCTCGTCCTTCGACGTCTGAACCTGAGCTTTAACTGTTTCCGCGTCCCTCTTTTTCTCATTTACCGTAATGAGTATCTAATCGATTAAAATGATCATACGTGAAATATATATTTGTATCAATAATAAATACTGTTATTCTTTAACAATAAAATGAGCAAACCCGATAACATATACTTACTGCTTCAACTTGTATATTCTTCACAGCGATTTCCTCTTGATTCTTCTCCAATACTTTCCTCAACTCATCGACTTGTGCTGCTGCGTCGACTAACTTACTTAAACCGTTGCTCATTCGAAATGCCATTGTATTTATATTGTCGAGACGTTGTTTATATATTACTTTATAGCCATCGATGAATGATAAAAACGATTTTGGAGTGACAAACGTTTGTCGGCGGAATCTATCAAATAATTAATCAAATCACACTTGTAAAATCTAGCGTGTCACATATGTCACAACACTCCACGGCGTCTTCAATTAATATAATTAAAATTATAGAGTCCACAATTTTAACCTGTTATAATAGTCAACGCAAGTATCGCCCACGTCATCCTGCACGTCACCCATTACTTGAATTAATTGCTGCTTAATTTCCGCAGAACATATAATTTTGTAATGACCCAAAAAGTGTTCACTGACAGCACAGAGCGCATCCTTCGGCCACTTAGTGAACCAGTTCATAGTACAGCCAGATATGAGGCCAGGAAACTTTAACGATCTTGATCTAAACTTTTCGCCAACCTGCAACGTGTACATAAATATTACATGAAAAAAAAAGAAACTATCTGAAAATCTTATTTCTCATTCAACTCCGAATGAGGCTGTACATGTTATTTCTGCGTTGCAACCTCAGTGGATTGTAACTCATAAAATATACATATAGCAATGTATGGTATTTTGCATGCAAACAAGCTCACGCGTACTAACCGGCGAAAAGCAGAGTACCAGATGTAAATTATTTCGAGCTCTTGATATGAAGTAATCGTATAAATTATCAGGCGTCGGTGGCCGTCTTGGATCGTCCTTTTTCATAAGAGGCACAATGTTCGTCAATATTTCATCCAATTCGTCCTTCGCAAAAAGATTGGCGACCTCGCCGACACTTAAGACGTTATTAATGTATTCTAAGAAAGCCTCATCCTTTATTTCATTATCAGTGAATATAAAGGTGACTCCCTTGGTACCAGCTCCAGAGTCCCGATACAGTTTACGCAAGTCGTCCATCAAGCTTCCGACGTTGTAACTCCTAGAATGCGAAGGGTAAAGTAAATTCATCTTTCTAGAAGATCTAGGAGAAAACGATTCTTGTGGTATTAACGTTAAGATTATATTAGCATAATTACTCAATGCAAAAAATAGTATCTCTTTAGACACTTACACAAGAGTTATGATTGGATAATATTATATGCTAAACACTTTTTAAATAATTTTCATCTAGATATTCTTTTTATATTTAACATTGTATTTATAATACCGTGTCAAAACAATTTGGAAGAAGTTGAAACCCGCAATAAAGGATGAAAGTCTTGTCAAGCTTTGCTTTCCGGATCCCCCAACGCCAACCAACATGGCGTTTCCTCTAGGTACACCAAGAATTCTTGATATTCTTATCAAGTGCACCAGAGCATCGTGAAAGAAGACCAAATCAAGGTGCATGCCACGTATGTATTCGTTGAATTGTTCCATGTTTTGATGAACTTTTGCTATGACAACTTGATAGCTACAAAACAATAAATGGATTAAGTTTTTATTGTAACACAATGCATTCAAGTAGAATACTATAACTATATTGTACTAGTTTCAATTATGTAAAGTCATATGAATTTAAGAGTTCTAAAAATTATTTATAAGTTATCGACAATTTATGTTCCAATACCTAGGTATCTCCTCGTATATTTTTGGAGCTTCGATAACGTAATCCTCTGGTTCGTCGCCCGTTGGCTCCGGAGGTTCTCGCAAAAAGTTAACAAAGTAAGTTTCCACTGGTGCATAATATTGATAATCCGATCCAAGTAATTTTTCAGCTGTGAACCTCATTGTATTTTGAAACCATTCCTTATCAGTAAAATTTGTGAATCTGTAAAATGTATTTAAGATAAAATCCATGGATTGATTTGAAGATTGGACAATTTTTTAAATAACTTTCATTATCCTTTCACATACCGATCAGATATAACTCTTGTACATTCGTGATCCCAGAGCTTTAATAATGTCGTGATACTTTGACACTCGTCTCTTTCGATTCTCAATATTCCTTCCCATATTCGCGACAAATCCCGCAAATTAAAGATGTAATGAAACTTCGCCGGAGTGGGTAGCATCTTGATCTTAGTTTGCTGCCACAAAACTCGCGTTAATGGAATTAACTTGGGTAAGAAATTCACGATGACATCCGAGAATCTGCTATCGCAAAAGTAACCCATTCCTATGGAGCCTGAAATTAATATGAATAATGTATTTCCATAAAAGCATTTATAGGGAAAAATATATTTCAGAACTGAGGAGGCTATGACTTTTTTATAGGATACTTACTGAAAATCGTATCCATCGACTTATTCGATGGCAAAGTGCAGTTAAATATATTAAACTGCCTTTTTAATCGCGGTGGAATGTCATTGCGTCCACCGCCAGGATGTATCATGGCAGCGAGTAACATAATGTCTTGAATAAATGAAAAGTCACCGGGTTTATCTAACGAGTAGAATCCTTTGTATTCCATTAATTGTCGAACGATTTCATTTGTGACTTGATCACCCCATTCATTTATCACTGGCATATTTATGTCGTCTATGAAGACAGTCATTTTCCTACCACCAGGAGGACCGTAAGTCGTTCCTACGCGTTTCTCCACGTAACTTTCAAATATGCGCTAGAAGAAATTGGAAAGAATTTATTATTTATGCGCATATTATTTGTAAGACATTTATTTGGTGACGCGCGAGGAAGGAATTGAGGACATTTAATTCCACCTTTGATGCATATGATATTTTCTTACCTGAACCATATTGGGGGTGGATGCCGATGAAAAATTGAAGGATTTATTTAAATGATATTCAGGGTCATGCTGGGACATAGAACTTTTCAGCATAACTGTCTTTGCTGTCCCCTGTTCACCTGGAATATAAAATACGAAAACCAGTCAAAAATATATTCAATGCATTTCATTTAGGAAAGTTTTCTCAATGGGAAATATCAAGAACATTAGATTTTTCGAGAAGCGATTAATGAGAAATAATATTTATTGAAAATTTATTACAAACCAATTAAAAGAACAGCTTTTTCTTGTTTCGCAATAGTATCAATTAAGAACAAGGTTCTGGTGTTATCCACATTTGGTACTAAAATTTTATAATAATCCAAAACACTGTCTGATGGATACTCAAAAACAGGGACTCTTTCATTCCAATGTATCCAATTTCCTTTTTCGGAAACGAGAAATTCGAAAATTATTTCATCATCCTAAAACACATTAAATTACCGTTAATTATCTTAATTTTTAACATTCATATTATTACTATGTAATTTTATACGCACTGCACACTTTGGCCAATCGCATTTTGACTCATGAGACAAAACAAATTCTTGCAATGCGTTACGATCCTCCAGTTCAAGAACAGCCCCCAAACTCCACATAACGGCAAATAAAAAAAGCCTTTCAATATGCGAATCGCTCAAAGATTCCACAGTTTCTAAAAAAAAGTTGAGCGAATAACAATAATTATTGACAAATTTTTAGAAATAATATCTTACTGGACGGGTCAGAATCAAAGGCAAGCAATCCCTCTAATAAATCAATACACTGCCGTATGTATAGTGCTTCTAAAAGCGACATTTTTGCTTGAAGCTTCGTTTGAACAAACGTATGTGCATCCCCGTACAAGCGATCAAAAAGTTCACGAAGAACATCAACATCGTGGCTCGCACGTCGCTTGAACCAGCCCTGTTGATAAAAAAAAAATATTTCCAAGCGCTCAACACGAAAAGCAACACCGGAATCCTATTAAGGGATAAAACAAATATCACACCTCGAGTATTGGTTTCCATTTCAATACGGAAGCGCTAACAAAGACCATTCCCATTCGCGAAATAGTCGCCGGCGATGCGTTATCAACGTTATCTGGTTCGAACACCAGTTTACTGTTTGATGCCATGATAATACGGTCCCCATTCGCCAGTGTCAGGGTCTTATTATCATCGAGAACTGAATTCAAATTTTCAATCCATACAGCATCCACTGGACCATCCAATACGATCCAGAGATTATCAGTTTTCTTTAGTTGAGTCGAACGTCTCCATAATGTACTAAATATTCCATCAGTCCAATCATTCGTCGCTACGTCGAGTCTTCCAAACATTTGAGATGCTGTTATAGCCTGTTTTAATAAAATCGTTATACATAGCAATTATCAGTAGCTTTAATCAGTCTTAATATTTATTTATTTCTATACACACCTTGGGATTCATTCTAACTTCCTTGTGTGGTATTCCCATCTCCGTCATGGCTCTCATCAGCGCCCACATACATCTTGTTTTT
Organism: Trachelus iudaicus; assembly: GCA_030142595.1. Lineage (NCBI taxonomy): Eukaryota > Metazoa > Arthropoda > Insecta > Hymenoptera > Cephidae > Trachelus > Trachelus iudaicus. The sequence continues at coordinate 24,638 of JARQTH010000526.1, forward strand.
CCAGATCCTGTTGGACCAAGTACCATCAAGCCATGTCGAACTAGAGACGTTTCGTATAACTACAAATGAATATAAAATTTAGAAATTTTATTTATTAAAAATTTGTATGGTCTTATCGTTTGGTACTTGGACGGTTTTTAAATTCCATTCCGGATGATTCATTATGCCAAGGGCAGTAGTAGCATTTGCTATTCCTTTCTGCAATTCCTTGTATGTCTGAGTTGTCAATTTAATTCCTGGGAACATGTCCTCAATTAAAGACATGAAGAGAGGTTCGTCTTCGTCTACTAATTTCGATAAATTCATATCTCTGAAATGACGTAAAGATTAATTCTCATGGTTTTATTGTCGTACAAGAATTGTGTTTCCATGCAGAACTAATTATTTTATTATTATTTCCAAAATTAATTGTTTTATTACTAGATTGTAAATTACCGTAAAACTCTCATTAGAGTCGTCTCTTCTGAATCACCGGGATGCGCACGTTTCTGTGCACCGAGAGTTCGCAAACATGACAATATATTTCGCAAACCGAAGTCGTAGTGGACTTGTTTACTGAGCTGTTCCTCGCAAAGTTTATACAATGTAAAAAACTTCCGAGATAATAGAACGTTTTCTTTGAAGCCGCATGCAGCTAATTTTACTCGCATTATTATCTAAAAATATAACATTATGTGGAACATTATATATTTATAGCCTACCTATTCGATTAATAAATTGTTAGTTATGAGGTAAATTTTTCACCTGTCTGTCCGGTACCATCATTGCTACACTTCTAAACTGTATTTTCAAATTTTCTGGTAGTTCCTGGCGTCCTGCATAACCTGGATTCATCGTAATGAATAATCCAAATTCATAATCAATGGAATAGGTTTCGCCGTCGCTGCAAAGTGAATAGCCCTTTAATAATGACGGTATTAATATAACTGCGGATTGTAAAAATATAATAAAGAACTCGAATAAACAAAATATTAAAAAGAATAATGTTATCCTTCAAGAATAATATTACCTAAATACGAATGATGTCTTTCTCTCTTTTCTTGCTGTTAATACAATCGCTATTTGCTGCGCAGCGACAGATAAAACAGGCAAATCGATCCGATTAAACTCATCAAAACAGCCCCAAGCTCCAGCCTGGGCCAAACCCTATAAAACGTATTAAATTTATATTATATCCAGTACCAAGCTTAACATGTATAAATTATCATACGCAGTTATAAATAATTCGAACTTCAGCTTTTGAAATAATAAAACCTTAAAAATCCTGCCCAATCCACGAAAATCCATTTGGTCGGAGCAATTGAATACAACTACGTATTTCCCAAGAGCTTTACCCATATCTTTGGTTGTTTCTGTTTTACCAGTGCCAGCTGGCCCAGCTGGAGCACCTCCAAAATTCATACCTAAATACAAAATTATTATTTCCTCTTTTCTACTATTTAAAATATCTTTTGTTAATTCGAATGTTCTTTATACCATTAGCTACGTATCACTTTTACAATTTTCCTCTCAATTATAACGTACCAACTGCCTGAGCAAGAGTTATGTAACATCGATCAGTAAGTGGGGTAATAGCGAGACGATCAGTGCAACCCAAAAATTCGTTTTGATAAATAAAATCTACATCAGTGATTCTAATAGGTACATCTTCGGTATCCTCGTCAAAATAAAATCTTGCCTGCTTAAGCCATTCGAAATCTTGAATACTTCTTATTTTCAAACGACATAATTCATCAAAGATATCTCTTAAAAAAAAGTTTTATATATATAATATTTATGGAATTATTATCAGAGTTTTACTTTCTGTATCAATATGCGTTATAATATTATCATACCTTTGGTGGACGTGTATTGTAATCAAAGCTTCATATTTTGCACGTGCATATTTCGAAAGGTCCTTTACAGTTACTTCAATAAGTCCATTTAATAATTCCAAAAACCATTGATTGGTCTTTTTCATTATTGATTTATCTCGTTTAGCAGAAACAATTGCAATTTCCGAGTCTCTTGTCCACAACACTTGAATAGCCAACAAACCAACCTGCATAAATTTCAAAAATATTCCAATAATGCTATGGAATCTATACAAGCGTTGTTAATTAAGATAATGAATTTGACTCGACATAATAAAATACATGTATACCTGAAGAACAGATGTGTCTATCAACGATAATATTTCCATTTCAGGGGTAGACAGTAATTGTAATCCTTGCGCAATAACAGCGCCAACCGATTGCTGATGCATCTTCAACAGTGAATTCAACCAATTCTCAACACCACCAGTGCATACGACTTCTTTTTCAAGCACAATTTTCTCATTCTCTCTCGAATACATAGCGACAATTTTTTCGTACTCCTTCTCTGAGAAATCCAGCTGCAGTAGAATTCACCCAGTTAGCACATAATGAAAATACAAATATTCACAGATCTACACCTTTCCAATATTATCGAAGAAGCCGTCCAGATAATTCTGTATGGTATGGCAATCAGCCGCTTGTCCGAGTATTTCCAATAAACTGGGATCCGATATAAAGCAGAATCTTGGAAATATCACTCGTTTTGTTTCCAAATAACTAGAAGAACATAAATCCATATATTAATTATCACAACTTTCACAGGTTCTTCAATTATTTAACAAGTAACTTTCGGTAGTCATAATTAAAATTTAATTAATATAGTAATTTTACTGACCCACTTAGTGATTTTTGACAAGACTCCAATTGTTCCAGCAAATGCGGTAAGAACTGACCCATTGTTTCGTCTCCTGTACATGTTTCCACTGCGTTAAGTTTTTCATGTGCACGGTACATAAGCTTAACCCAGGATTTATCGATACTCTGAATAGAATTAGGACCGATACGTTAGCCAGGATAGAAAATGTCAATATTATAAATAACGAAAAAACGGTAAATGTAATAAAATCTCTCACATTAAAACGTTTCGCTTCAGCTGGAAGCTGTTTGGATATATCGCCGCCAATAAAAACAGCTTCGAGATAGGCCCACAAATTTTGTACGTTCAACCATTTTGCCAATATTTCTGAAGTGTTACTCAGCTTACTTTGCCATAGTTGGATTTCTTTTTTAAATGGTGCATTGTAGCTACAAAGTATATCATCGATTAATATTCATTATCAGTTACATAAATTGAAGCAATATTTATATATCCCTGTTATCAAATCACTTTAGGTTTAAAAATAACTCACTAAACTGATATTGCTTTTATTAATAATTCAATAAATAAAAACATTACGTACCGGTTAGCCATCAATGAACTGATGACCATCAAACTATCCTCCAGCTGTGCTATTATTTCTCCAGTTTCCGCACCTTTAAGTTGCAATTCTCCTCGCTGTTTAAAGTTTGTAAATTGTAAATTAACAATCGCCCAGTCGGCTATAACTTGCTTTAATTTGCTTTCGATATCTTTCTCCTTTACGGCACTTATGCATATATCCTATGGGAATTGTACGGTATTAGTTATAAATATTATAGAAAGTCGTGTAAAGTTTATAGTAGCACAAACCTCTACTTCGTCCTTATGTTTTAATAAAGGTGCTTCCATAACATTAGCCAATGTAAAAGACTCTGAATCGATGTCGAAGAAATAATTACATAACTTTGACATTCTTTCCCAATGACGATCCTTCATGGCTTTATTAGCCATCAATTCCAACAAGGGACAGGTTTCATTGAAATCATCAATTTTTTTCTTCAAATCAATATAAGCCGGCCATTCCCTCATACCTTTCGGTAACCTACGACATCTAAAACGATACAAATGATTAAACTATCGTTCATTAAACAGTTATGAGTTAAAAAAAGTATTTAAAAAATCATACTTGTTCTGAAACTCAGTCAGTTCAGCTATAATAGAGTCCGTGTCTATTTCTGACCAAGGAATCTCAAAGTAACCATCAATAGAGCGCATAACTTGCAAATATAAACCATAAAGTTTTTGCAATAAATTAAATTCCTTTTTACGTTGCTGTAATATCGGATATTCAGTTACTTCCATTCCAAATAAGGTCTCGCCACTGCTGTACGTTTCGTATCTTTCCCATAATTCGTCAAAGCGCGATTGGAACAAGATAACACTAAGATAATAAATATATGTTTTCAGTTTTCTCTTAAGAAACAAAGTACTGTAGTATATCTGTATGCATTTGATTTTTCTTATTATCTCAAGTCTTCTATAACATCTCCATTGTTACGTTACCGTTCACTCGCTTCTTTAGCCGGTATCCCTTCGACCATCGGTCCATTAATTTCAAAGTCTAAATCAAATTCAGCCACGTCCTTCTTAAGAACTGCGACGCCATCAATTAATTCTCTCTTGAGGGGTTCTTGCATCTCGCAAATAATTGCTTGAACCTGTTTCGCCTAGAAAATTTATTAAGATTTCAAATATCTGTTTAATAATATAGATTGCTTGCTGTCTTAGGAATAGCAATGCTACGAATTTTTGATATAAATAAGTTATTAGTATTAATTATTGTCATTACCGTGTGTAACATATTGGTGAAATTATAGCGCAAACTGTCAACTGTATCTTGTTCTTCCTTCGTGACATCAATATTAAACTTTCCCATTAAAGTGTACGTCTCCTCGATTAATATTAACTCCATGTCCAAAGATATAAAATCATCCCTTATCTGCCCAAGACATTTCATAGCCACTCTAACATCCTCGAGGTCCTTTATCTTGCGAGCCAAGACTTTATTCTTATCATTAATATAATCAGTAATTCGTCGCAATTTTTCCTTGTAGGTCGTTGAGAGAATAATGCCCAAGGATGTTTTCCAAGCGCCGGATTCAACCAGTAATGCTAACTTTAATTTGTCTATGAAAAATTTGTAATGTCCAGCTATATAAAATGACGTCCTTAATGAAGCATATAGTTCGCAATATACTAAGGCGCTTTACCCATATTAATTTGAATGGGACCGACTATATGATGTTCTGGAAGACTTTTTATTTCAGCAGATATTTCCTCGTACTCCATCAATTTCTCTTTTATCTCCTGAGTTATGGGATCTGAGTCTACGAATTTTTGAATTTGCGAGACTCTGTCCTCCGCCCAAAGATAAGAGTATCGTAAATATGACTGAAAGTTTCATACGTAAATTTTTCTAGAATATCTATCAATTTCTTAATTTCAATAAATCAGACTCACATTTCCAAGCATTGTTATGTCGTCTTTTACCATAAGCATCGCTCCTTGTAAGCTCATGGAACAGCGAATAATTTCCTTATGTTCTACGACGCTTTGATGATAATTTTTTAAGGGATGTACATTATCTGTTACGTAAGAAATATGTATAACAGTTTCCAAATAATTAACAAGATAATTTTATACCATCATCTATTTCAATTCCAAGGGTTGTTCTTTTTTTGGGGGACGGTGAGTATCTCTGCCCCCACATAATCACCCCTTTATGGGTCTCTATTAAGTTTGTTATTACTCTTGCAAAATGCTGCTGCATCTCCTCTATTGGTGGCATTATAACGATATTGGGTATTTGCAGCACAAATTGAGTTGACATTATTGGGGCTTCCCCTCCTTCAATATTTTCTCGCAGCAATACACTAAAATTAAAACGAAGATCCAGGAAACTTTCTCATTTCGCATTAAAATTCGTAATATCGAGTTACATACATAATGTAAGACTTATCGAAGCGGTTGCTAATGTTAAAAAAAAATTTGAAAAAAATTCACAATACTTTATGCTCATAATTGTTATTTTATCCATTCGACTCTAAATATCCTTTACAAACCTCGAAGTACCGACACGTCTTTTTAAAGTGTCTAATGAAATTTTGGTACACTTGACTAAAGCTTCGACTAATTTCAAATTGAAATATGCAAACATCTCCATACAGTCGTTATGTACCCGATGTATATTAATTTTGTTCGTTCTATCAATATTTCCAAAACCTTCAAAAGTTATAAAACATCAACTGTACAATTCGTTGAATTTTCAACAACCCAAAATTCATACCTGGTTCAAAGGGTCCTTTTGTTAATTTCGCCTGTGATCCAACTTGTTTGTTTGCTTTTTCTTGATCCATCCAATCATACTTTATATCATCGACATTTGGATCCGTTATTAAATCCATAAATTTATTAATGATAGTTATGACAGCCTTCTCAGCGGCTGATGATTTTATTTCCAATTCCACCGCTATTATGTTTCTAAAGGATAAATTGTCCGTCGAGAATTGAATCGCACTTTGTGGATAATTCACAAGTTTTATGAGCTTCGTCTCCGCTATGGACTCGAATACTTCATCCACTCTGGCTTCCTTCATATCCTTCACTTCTTTAGCAAAGATTTCCACGTCCCTGATTGAGTTCTTTATGTCGGCGCATACTTGAGGAATCTTCAATGAAGCCCACGTAACCACTGACAGACAAGGTTGAAAAGCCAACTCAAGTTTTACGAATGCGGAATTCATCAGTTTCAAAAATAACACAGGTATGGATCGCCTAATTACAATAATAGAATTATATGCATTTAAATTAACGTCGTCTGTATATAATTTTAATTAATTTTACCGTAAATCATTGTTCTCTTCTACTAATTTTTTTACGGTTTCATAAGAAGAAAATATTTTTTCCTTGCAAAATGTTATTATCTGTATAAAATCCGGTACTTCCAATCCAAATCTGGACATGTGCTCAGCCTCCCGTATCACTTCCGGAATGTAAGGATCGAAATTTAAGCAGTACTTGTTAGTTTTTGGATGACGGATAAGCAGTGGCGATGAGAGAGCTAAGCGTACCTATATCAAATATTTACACGTAAGTACGACTTATGTGCGGACAAGTTAATAATTAATATATTGTGCAACTTACGATATCAGCGGAGTCGTACCATGCCTTATGATATATCATTTCATAATGTATAAAGACACTGATAAGCGCGTTGTATATTTTAATGCACTTTTGCATTCTTTCATGCATCACCACTCGTTTACGTGTTTTAAAGATATCCATAGGCATTTCGACGCGTCTATAAAGCTGACGAATCCATAAAATTCGACCAGCAACTGGTGGGATGTTGCGTGGTAATGGAGGATCCGATCTATCCTCATTGTATCTATCACGTACTCGTTCAACTTCTTGCTGGTACATTATAACGAGCTCTAAATATTTACGATCGATTCTCAGACGTTTCAAATGTAATTTCTGAAATCTAAATAAATAATTATCAAATGGACACTGTTTACGTATAAAGAGAGAGTTTCTAAATCTTCACTAGTTATGACCACTTCTCTTGAATAACGCGTCTGCAACTTTATTCTGTTATGGAAACTGTATTGTTCAGAACTGTAAGTTTACCTATTTACTAATCGCAGTGCCTCCACTATGTCTGGTACCACCGATACTGTTTTGAAGAAAAAGTTACGTAGTTCCATTTCTGTTTCCATGACACTCTTCTTAAATTCATCATAGTCCGAATCAAAATACGGTTTTCTATGATCTAGGGGATCGTAAGACTGCGTCGCAATTTTTTGGAAAAAACCGGTAAACTTTTGTGCAAAGACATCAATCCCTTCTATAGTTGAACTATGCAGAATAGAGTACATGATTGTAGATTGTAAAACGTCTATCAGCTGAAATAATTCATTCGTACATGCGACGTTTTATTTGCGTAGATATATTCAATCGCGTCAATAGATAGTCGGTTGATAGTAATTACCTTATTCATTCTTATATTGAATGTTTTGAATTTTCCAAAAACGTACATTTCAGAGACCTCAAAGGGTTTTTCGTCTGGACACTCTTTTACCTTTTTGCGCATTTTATTATAACAGTCGTAATACTGCTGATACAGTTTCATACAATTCTGATTGAGATAAAAATTTTTGTCAATATTGAATAATTATTATTATTATTATCGTCATCATCACCTGCATTCTCGAAATCATATCACATTTAGCGTCATCCCATATCTGGATCGTACCGTTCTTAGTTAAATAGGCTTTGCACGCTAAAATCATTTGATTTGTCATCTAGAATTATATCAATTATTATTAAATTGATTAGCATAATAATATTTACCTCATGTCACATATAATAACTATATTCGCTATAGTTCAGGTTTAGAGCCATTGATCAATCGGAATATAATACCTACTGGAATAGATTCCGAATAATTATTAAAATTGTACCTTTACAAAAACCGCCGTCACCATACGTCTTGTATTAAAAAATCGTGACGTTGCATAAATCATTCTTATTGCATACATTAATCCAGACAGATAATCTCCTATTTTTGTTGGATCCAATCTATACAGTGGCTGAGTGAATTTTTCAAGTGCATATAGATACCGTACATTATCTTGAGATAATATCTGTACTGTTGTAACATGATTATCCAGCCGTTTCCATTTCTATACGATAAATATAATTTAATAAGTTACACGCCTTCCACCAAAACAATGAGGCGCTATTGCATATGTACTTTTATAAGCTTTGATTTAGCTTGAATCAAAAGTTGAATAAATTTCTGTGTACATGGTGACTTGATATGCTCTACGATCGATGAAAACCGTGCGAGAATTCTTCTCCAATATGTCAGTTCAGCAGTTGGTCCAACTGTTTCAGTTTCTCTGCGTAATTGCTGACTCTCAACGATGGCCTGTCATAAGTATAGTATAGTTCGATATCATAGTCGACTTCCGTATCTATACATACACGTTCCATACTCTTCATCCATAATTTTACGTTAGCTTCAACTTCAAGAATAATATCAAGATTTCTCGCGTTACTCATAACACTTTCAGGCGTTGACAAATATTTTTTGTATAATTCCCAATTAGTATAAAACTTGACAGCACCCTCTAAATCGAGCTTAGTCACTGAATTCCAGATGAATAGAAAAATTAATAATAACCTTGTATATCATAGAAAATTATAGAAACTACTGTTTAAGAATCTTAGTTAAGAAAGTTAAATTCTTACTGTTTAAGAAATCACAAAAATCTTTAAAGTCTCCGATAAAGTTCTGCTTTATCTTGAGTCCAGCTTCCGTTTTTGATAACTCTCCCCACTGGTTATTAACGGATATAGCACGTTCATTAAGACGCGAAATAAGTTCTGATATTCCAGCAAGAGCATTTCCGGTCGCAGGATCCACTTCAGCATATGCATAATACGTTTCCTGTATCAATTAAATCGTGATTAATATGTCAAGTTGAATTGAAATTTCTTTATCACCCGCAAAAACTTACTTCGAGTAACTGTTTTAATTCAAAATCGGCATTCGATCGCAGACGATATACAATAACGCATTTCCCACAAAATTTCTCAGTGGAACCATCTGTTACGCAGCACCGCAACATTTCTTGCTCGTTATCATATTGCGCAGTCCAACGTCCTGATTCTAAAACGCAGCCGGTACGTATAAACACAAGGTATATTGAAAGCCTAAAATATTTCTTATTACCAAAGGATGGCGGTGGCATTGGCTGATAGTAAATAACTACTGCTTGTCTTCCACCTTCGGCAAAGAAACTAGTGAATGCATTTACATATTCGTCCTTATCGATAATTCCTTCTTCTAATATGGACGGATCGGTATTTAATATATATGCCACCATCTCTAAAACATGGCGATGAGTCGTTTTCAGCCAACCTTGTCGAGCGTTCCGGTTTTCCTTATACTTTGCCTGTGTGGTAAACAATACGTGGTATCATAGGGTAATTCAAAATACATTGTTAATTATGATTTTCATCAGTCAATAAGTTTCATACGCACGAGTCGTTCCTTCGTAGTTTCTGTTGGCAATCCTTCTAAGGCACCGATTCTTCTTTCTAATAATTCTGCGATTCGCCGCTCAATAGCGGGCATTGTATAATTACGAGAAGCATAATATGCAAAGATATTAGCCATAGCTGCAATATATTTATCGTACTCGACAAGTATACGAATTCTTGACAATAGCTTTTTATCCGGTAAATGTCAATTATCGTCGGAAAGACGATACCGAATGAAGTTAGTCGTGTGTTTTTCTTATGTCATATTTATTCCTATTTTGTAAGAAAAAATAAAATGTAACTATAGCATACGAGGATAATGAAGTACGGCCCTTAGTTTTAACCCTTTAAAGCCTATACATGATATAGAGTGTGTTCCGAAATCAGTTTTCAATCACTGTCAGTACTGCATTGGCGTTCCATAAAGCCGCAGTGCGTTAAGGTGCCTTTTCAGCGGACGCTCTGAAGCTCAATTTCAGCAGCAAAATGGTTACGTGACTGAAAATAACGCTAGCGATAATTTCTGCTCATGAAAAAGGTGTAGCGCTACATTTTGAACAGTGAACTGAGAACTGATTCTTGTTTTGGGCAGTACTTCTGACGTGGAAAAAAGAAGTATATATGTTGTGACGTGATTTTTTGATTCACGCTCACTCCGGCTACCGACTCACATAACCTTCTCGCTTTCTTCGAGTCGCCAACCTGATCAGGAGCTACGCTCGCGGGTTGATTCGGTTAGTTACGCCAATGCTCTCGGAATATTCGTTGTTGTTGAGTTGAGGTCGAAGTGCTCGAACCTGCCGTGGAGGGATAGTCTCAACGTACACTTGCCCGGCAGAGGAGAGTACTCGAGAGAGACGTCTCCACGGACCGGCAGAGGCCCGGGTAAAATACCGGCGCCCCGCTGGAGAGAGGCAAAGGGCTGTAGAGCGGGCGAAGGATAGTTTTGTTACGATTAAGGGCAGGGGAGAAACTCCCTGACCCGAATTGAGGATGCGATCGCCCGATGCCCTGGAGAAGCGGCCGTGGAGGATCTCCAAAAGTTACGTACCGATTCGCTAAAAAACACTCTTGATTTAGTTTGAAGGGACGACTCGAGGGAAAGAATAATAAGAGTTATCGGCTATAAGGATCTGGACCAATCAGAATGATTAGTTCTCGAATTTAAATATTGTCAAAGCAGTCTGTCTTGGGACAACGATCGAGGTGTCTCAAGTTGTCTCGCCCTCCCATGCTATCCGTTGATAGTTTTTCTAGCTGTGTTTTCCATACGGTATAGAAGGTTCGCGTGTTGCTCTCGAAAATTGTATGGATTTTCTGGATATGTTCCGGAGGTGTAGTGCTGTGCCCTCGTGCAGTGCCCGCCTGAGTGTCGTCCGTAACCATTCGCTCCCGTTCGTACATCCAGTTGTGTTTGTTAATTTTACGCGACCCCAAAGATCACCATCTACGGTTGAATGGCTCGATTTCACGCGCCCCCAAAAATCAACAGGATCCGTTAAGTTATCGTTTCTTCTGATAGGTTCGATCGGAGCTCTTGTTTTGGCAGAGTTAGGCCTGTTCCACCCCAACCCCCAGGTCATAGCGTCATGTCAGTTCCCGGTGAAAAAAAAAATTGGACGGCCGAAGGTAACGTAGATTGGTTCTCGAAGATAATTAGTTTTCGAATTTTTCGTTATCAGTGTCGAGTTAAGAAAATACGTTACAATACATAGGTAAGGAACAAGTCAAAAGTATGGTTCAAACCGTTTTTCTCGTTTTTCTCAGCTCCTATTAGCGATAGAAGGAAATGGGCCTTAATTTGGGAACAATGGTATTTCTTGATGATCACATCATCATCGCTAGAGGTATTTGATGAAGAAGAACTTTTGAACATCATTTTATTCATTAATCATAATTTTGATATTTCGGTTTCTTCGTTTCTGTCTATCTCCACAGCTCTTTCCATGCCCGCCGTGTTCGAATTCATTCGAATTACTGACTGAATTTCAATGTTCAGTAACTGAAATGAACTGGGAACGATTTCGGAACACACCCATAGAATACAGCAAATAAGTTCGAAGTGCCTCTACTTTTAAGTATCATAACTAGTTGAAAATCTTTTCAACAAAATAACTTTAACAATTAAAGTTTAATTATTAAAAGATATTTTCTCACTATAATAAACAAGCTCAGTATAGTAAGTAGCCTAAAGCACAACTTCTGTGGAATTTAACATTTTAAAGATGACTATTGCACAACACATATGCGTTACCTGAGTAATAAAACCTACTTGCCTATCACTACACAAACGATATTTAAATATTCACTGTCCCATTATCTGATATGGTGCAAAACATACAAGAGCATACATTTTTATTCTTCCTTCCTTGCTTCCTTTCCCTTATGGCTTTATCCCCAAGGGGACATGTGCCAGTTCCTATTAATTCTGAGTTTACATATTATTAAACAGTTTGAGGTTTATGTAAGCTATCAGTGTTATGACAGTTTGTACAAATAGCAAATTATTACATAACAGTACCCTTTTATCTATGTAATCTGTGAAATAATATTGAGAGAAAGAAGAAGCTTTACCTGTCCAACCTCATAATTCAGTTGTTTTAACTAATTATTATTCGTGTACTTTGCAACACAAGCATTACATGTGGCACAAACCGACACTATTAATCAAACTCATCAAACAAAGCTAATTTCCACGACAAAACATGTAGAAAATTCTTTTTTCTAATATTGATAATATTAGTTATCGAAATCTACCTTATTCGCAGATGCACCAGCCTTGCTGGTAAACTATCCCAGGTAGCAATTTTTTCGATATTATGAAAAAGTCATACGAATGTGCTACATATGTCTACCAAAAAAGTATCTTAAAGATATTCGACGTCCGAAAGATGACTTTGGGACATATGTAACCCATTCGGATGACTTTTTTTGTAACATCGAAAAAATTGCTACCTGGGATTGTAACAATATGTATATTATGTATGAAATATCAAACTAAATCTTATTTTAGTATATTTGGAATATACATATTCTTACATGACCAAACAAAGTTCATGGATATTTTTATTTAAATTTAAATTTAATGATAAATTACAAGCTTACAAGATTGATAATAACCCTTAACGGTGTATTTAATTTTAAATTGTATATATGCACTAATGTGAATGCACCTGTACGGTATAGTCTACATTTGTTGATAATTGTATTGTTTTTAATGTTTGAACGATTTGCCAATTTCAATCTATTAGAAGTCGTAAAGCAAGAAAAAATAATAAATTTTCAATCAGTAGTAAATCGTCCATGTGAAATTAAATGTTTAATATTTAATGTCATATATCGCAAGTATACTAAGGAGTGACACTGAGTGACACGTTGGGAAGGTGTCGTTTTGAGGTTGTGTCATAACCATATAAATATATGACATGGCATTCACGATATGGTAAATATGATAGTAGTTCCATCAACAATTTATTCGCCAAATATATATTTTAACTTCATAATTTTTTGTTAATGGAAATATTGCCTTCTACTTTTTGAAGAAATGTTCCCTAACACCAATGAAAGTAGCAAATTTATGTTTATTGGACAATATAATTTATACTTTGTTCCTTCTGTGTTAAACCAAAAGATAATTGTGCTAGTATATTGATTTCTATATATTGAATTTTATTTTTAGGTGAAAATTGATTACAAAATTGAACTGGCAAAAGATATATATATTTTTCAAAATAGCAATATAACAAATTATTACCTTGTTGAAAGATGCAAGAAATATGTATTGCTGTATTATTACGCAGATGTCAATACAATTTTTATGAAATATAAGTGATGTATTGAATAAAAAATAACAATGTTTAAACTGGAATCATATATAACTCCAGTAATCCTCAGTTATGTGGAGAAATATGTTAAAAATTTTAAACCAGAGCAATCACAGGTATGTACAAAGTACATTATAAGTAATACTCTTTTTCTTTTCCAATTATTACTTACAAAAGTGATATTTATCATAGTCAAACAGTATTATTACATTTATACTTGACAATTAAATTTATAAATATGTCTAATTTCAATTTAATGATATGTGTTTTAGGTATCATTGTGGGGTGGAGACGCATCTTTTCAGAATCTTGATTTACGATTGGAGGTTTTGGAGGAACAGCTCAATTTACCATTCAATTTTGTCAGTGGCCACATCCATGAGTTACTCATTCATGTACCTTGGGTGAAAATTACTTCAGAACCAATAGTCGTTACAATAAATACAATAGGTAAACATTTTGTCTGGATAACAAATATTCGTTAACATTCTGTATAGAATATCTGCTATTCATGTATATATGAATTATTTGTTTTAGAGTGTATTTTGAAATTAAAGGATGAAAATCAGACAGAAAATAGTACACCTTCCTTACAAAAAAAGAAACGAATTATGATACAGTAAGTATTTAAAAAAAATAAAATATTCCATATTTATTATAATCAGTACTCTTTATTTAATTTCATTACAAAAATATTATGTCGTATAGAGAAGAAGCACCTCCTGGTTACATTAAAAGTATTGTAACTAAGGTAGTCAATAACATTACAATAAATTGCAATAATTTAATCCTAAAATATGTGGAGGAAGACATTGTTCTTAGTGTCAACATACGATTTCTTAGTATGCAAACAGTCAATGACAAGTGGGAACCAACTTTTACTGGTAAACTTTAATAAGACCATATATTCTTCACTAACAAGAAACCTCTATAGAATTATAATTGTGTTATTACGTTTATAGATGTGAGTAGTTATGAAGTTATGCTACGAAAGATTATTACAGTACAGGACTTAACACTCTGTCTAGATAAAATGGATGCTTCAGGAAAGATAGACGTTTATCAAGTAAGTCAATTACAATCTTTGCTTAATATTGAGCTTGAATTAAAACAAAATATAAACTTGTAAAATTTGTCATAGGACCCTGTATTATACCGATGCTCAATGATGATACGTCTAATCATCAATTATCATAGCAACACAGCTAAGCGTGCTTCCATTACTCGATTAGATCTTCACTGTGAAAAGATGGAATTCAGTATGACCGAACAGCAAATACCTATGCTACTTAGATTAGTCGCATTGGTACTTGCTTTACAGTCCAAGCAATTACCAGTCAACAAAGAAAGATCGCTAACATCAGTAGAAGAAAGAGAAGATGCTTCACAAGGTTTTGCACTAATAATTCTACATACATATCAATGAATTTACTTTTTTATTCTCATAAAAATATTTCATTTATCTCTTAGACGAACTAGACGAAGATGTGGGTATGTCCTCGGAAGGTGCTACGTGGGGTGGCTGGGCATGGGATGTAGTCTCATCGTTTTTACCTGTTGATTGGGATAATGATTGGTCCAGTGAACAACAGATGGCTTATTCAGGACACACAATACATCTTGGTATTTACGTGGATGATGCCACGGTAACGTTTAAGGTAAGTTTCTGTTTCTAAACTGAATTATAGATCCAGGTTTCTTTTCATAAACATTACTGTTTTTATAACAAACAATGTTTTGGTTTTTCACAGACTATAGATAGTGTGAAGGAACAATTGTTTTATAAGTCACGTAAAATCAGATACAAATCATTTCTTTCGCTACGATTAACGGGTGTCGTTATAGATGCACTACTACAGGGCATTACCATGACTACCTTTCAAGTTGGATTAGGCAGTATACAGCTCTATCCAAGAGGAATGTGTAGCTGTGGATTTGCAGAAATCATAGACGGTGCCCAGGTTTAGTAATCGTCATTAAACAAACTAGGTTTCAATATGAATAGTTTTGAAGAAGGCAGATTATTATGTTTTAGCCACCACTGTATCTAGTTGCCGGAAAACTAGAAACAAATCATTTGAAAGATTCCTTGTTCGATGACGATGCTGTAGAAAATAAGGGTAAGAAGAGAGAATACAAGCAAGGAATTGATTATCATTTAGCTACTGTTTCTGGTAAGCTATATATTTATGTAGTATATGCTAATGTTTAAGTTTATTTTGCAAAATAACTTTTTACATTACATTTAAAATCAGTGTCCCGTATTGCACATAAATTAACTCTTGAACTGATAATGTACACACTGATATGACAAAATATTAATTGAATACACGTGTTTCGAGTCACGAGCGAAAATTAACAAGTTGCAGAATCATTATATATATATTTTCTTATTTAAATTGAACTGTTTTAGTGGAAAGTTTATTAGAAAGATGTCCAGCCCTTGTCATGGATTACGTTCATCATATTGAATTACCCGATGATATTACGCCAGAAAGATTATCTGAATTGGGGTCCAACTTTGAGTATAGGTACATTACTTTATTTAGTAATTTTTATCGAGTTCAGTAAAAGTAAAGGACGAATCAGTAGCATGCGATGAAAAACCGTTTAAGGTATCATTGACTTTACAGTGCACTTAATCAGATATATTTATAAAACTTGCAGCAATTTTCATGAACGTCGTGTACAGAGATTCGTTATTGGAGACTTAATAGTAAGACTGTGTTCAGGATTATTTCATCGAATTGAAACTATGAAAGAGGCTGCAATGAAATATGATTATAGTCCCTACATCATTCCAAAACCAGGTATAAAACCAGTGTTTCGTATGACACACAAATTTGAAAAAGATGAATTTTTAATTAAACTTCTTTTATTCAACTATTCGGTATATCATTATTTTAGAACCAACGATAGATGAATTACCACCGGTAACAGTAGAAGAATACGATGCACTCCGCGAAAATATATCTATGGTGGAAATGAAAGTGATTCTAGTAAAATGTGCAATACAATTGCAAGCAAGTAACCATCGTATTACGAATCAAATTCGACCACGTAAATTTATTGATAATCGGGTAAACAAGAAATCCCTATACCCATATTAATCAATTGTATTAAGAATGGAATTATAGTGTATCATCACTTAATCATCTATTACAGACAGCACCGTTAAGTCCAGCTCTTACTGAGGATCCAGTTTTAACTGTAGAGTGGGATAAAATGAATATAAACATAGAACAACCAATGTATCCATTTAGAGTCATTGCGTGTGCATCCAAACAAACTGATATTTCTCCAGACATGTTCAATTACTGCCATAGAACTATTGATGCAGAGGTAAAGAGATTATAAAATAAGTCCGACGATAATGTTTGATACAAATAAGTCTTAATTTATATAGGTACAAGGTTTAAGGAGTCAATTACGGCTAACAAATAAGTGTCGCACATCAATAGTTATGCCTTGTAAGGCAGAATACAGCCAGAAAAGCATTCTATACCCTCAATATTGGAGGAGTTTGGATCTTATCCATGTATCACATTCCATTCAGATCGATGCTGTAACCATAACAGGGACCAAAGCAAAACTTATTGTCGCCAGTTCGATGGTGACTTCTATTTTGAATCCCTTAGATATGACAAATCCACTCGAGTGCTCTTCTCTTCTTTCTGATGCCTGTCGTGAGAATAGTAAGTAATTTTAACTCTCAAATATTAACATAGTTTATATTTTGTATCCTTAATATTCTGGAAAAATACTTTATTATTTATAGATCCAATTTATCTTGAGTTATCCATTGAAAATATTAATTTCAAAAGCATGGCGTCTTTGGCGATAATTTGCAATATTGTAAATATTACATCTGTCAAAATCTTTGCTCTGAATGACTCGCAACAGACTATCATACTGTCAGGACCAGAAAGTGACGATGACAGGTAATTTGCTGCTGTATTTTCATATCTGTGTCTTTTTATAACGAGATTTGTATAATTTATAGTGAGGAAGATAGTAAACCATTATTAATGGCTATAGTGCAATTTTCAAGAGATCCTGCGAAGCAGATACATCCACCAGTTATTTCATTTCAAGCTGCTCAAATAAGAGGATCATTGGATCCTCTTCTTTGTCAATGGTTACAATATCGAATTCCTTATTATAAAGTGGGAACAACACAGGCTCCACGTCTAGAGAATCAGCAATCTTTAGTTGAGGGTACATCCTCAGATACTGCTACGCGAAAAAAGAATTTTCCAAGTTTACACGAAAGCGTCCACAGTTCATCCGATCAGGAAAGAAGAAAATCAGTTCTCATGACAGACGAATCGAAAACTGCCTCCAAACTCGAAGAATCCCAGAAGTGTATGGAAAAGAGCGATGATATTACTACTCAAGAGGTAGATATATTTCTTTTATTTTTATTAAAAAATTTTATAATAGTAAACGTAATAGTCCGTAATGGAATTTACAGAAAACAGGAATATTGATCACTATGATCAAATTATATCCGTGGTGGCGGGGACTTGTATTAAGTGGTGATATTGGACATATAATTCTTTATATTCCAACTGAGACAATGAGTGGAATTGGTGTACATGGTATGCACGAATAGTAATTGTTAGAACTAATGGAAATGCGTTTGATACAAAAAATCACTATTATGTACTGTAGGTATAGAAGAGGCCAAGGATCGGGCTTTACAAGAAACACCAAATTTACAAATTTTGGTTATAAAATTTCCAGTTATTCTTGTGCATTCGGTGAATGTGCAGCCAGAAATGTTGATGCCTTATTTGAAGGCGCTCCCAGTAAAATTGCCAAAAGCTATATGGACTACGCGTGAGTGTCTATTATTAAAAGCATTTATTACGTGATATGTCATAACTGAATAATAGCAAGTATGTAAAACTCTGTTGAATCTCTTATCTTTCCATTTGCAGAAACCCCAAGCTTTCCATGGACCTTGACCATCAACGACTTTCACTGTTATACACTCCAGAAAGAAACACCAATGAATTTCATTAAAAAAGTGTCGTTAAATGCAACTATTGGCCTTACAACAAAAGCTCAAACAAATGATACATTACCTGCAACTAAAGCAACTTTGGAAAATAATGTAACAGCACTTGCCTTGTGCGTTCATGTAGATACTTCGCCTATAATTATCTCAGTATCCGAAGAACAGGTATTTATTTAAAATTGTAACTAAACATTTTTTTAGTCACGAATTATTGGGATAAATGGCTTTAACGTTCAGTACAAAATTTACTATTATATAATGTAGGTGTCATTCATGAGTAATATTGCTCTAACGGTGTTGAATATAATGCAAGTGTCACAACATTCTAACATCTCATTTGTGGAGGATACTACCACAGCTTCCACCATTTCCACATCTAAAGAAGAATCTGAGCAAGGTAAAATTAAAATTATATTATATGCAAGTGTATAACTTACAGTTCGAACATGACGTTTACTTTACATTTTCAGAACAGGATAATTTGACGTTAACTGCATGGATACAATGGACAATTACAAAAGTATCTGTAAAGTTGTATGTGATGGGACAGTCGACAAGTTCATCTCTTAAATCAGTATTGGAATTGGAGGATATTATAACATCGCTAGATTTACAACCAGTTTACTTCAAACTGAAGAATAAAATCACGACTGCTACAATTTTTCACTACACAAGGTATATTAAATATTTTTTAAAATCAAAATATAAAAATGTTTCCCTTTTGTTTTTTTGCTTTTATTGTTTGATTAATGGTATATATTGTCGCCAGAGCACCTCAAGCTCAAAATTGGGATCTTGGGGATTACGGAGGTTTAGTTATGTGCGGACGGGAGGATACATTAGAAAAGGGTGAAGATTCTGGTTTCTTCAGCCTAACGCTTACAAGGGCTAAATCTGGTAACGTGCATACTCGTTGGGGTGCACATAGACAAAACAAAGCTCAGGATGTAAGAATGATAGTTATATATGATTAAATCAATTATATATTCTCAGTATAATCTAAGTATCCAGATGACACTTTTAATTTAACAGTATGACTTCAAATCGGACTCCATACGGCACACAAACCGCTACATAAGTGAAATAGTCATTAAAATGCAAATGATCGATATCATACTACCACTGAGCATACTAGCAAAGTATATGCAACTAGTCAAACCATTTACACGTCTTATTAATCCTGCAACTAAAGTTGCGATGGATGTTCAAGAAAAAACAGTTTCATCCCCCATAGTCGGCGTTACCAGTTTAAGTAACGATTCATTGCCTTTAATATATTTGGAATTTAAAGGCTTCCGGCTCATGCTACCAGCATCTACGACGGCAAGATATGGATTGCTTCATGATTTATTAATGTTTCAGGTTGTATTATATTAAGTTCTAAATGAAAAGCTTTCCTGATGTAATACCTAACTAATAATTTGTGTAATTAATTGTGAAATATAGTTGGACGGCATTGTTATTACACCACACGCAGAAAATCCCATATGCCGAACACCACTGCGTTCAGATATTTATCAGTTAGCCGCTCAGGCGAATATACTAAATGTGCCAGGATCGGCCGTTGAAGATCGACAATATCAAATAAATATTAAGGGTGTATGTGCTTATACAACAACATGGAAGAACTATCAAGTTAGCGTAACAAAGGTAGCTAAAATTATCGACTGTCCTATTCTGTAACAATATTTAAAATTGTTCATTATCTCTGATTCTTACATAGACTTATTTGATGATTTTGTTTTCTGTTGTAGAGAATGTCACAATCATACTTGTATACGATGAATGAGAATCCTGCACTAGAATGGAACAAACTTGGAAACGGAAGCAGCTTAGAACCACATTTCTCTACATTCCCTATGATCACAAGGTAAAATTGAAAAATTGTTCAGTACAAATTTGAATAAAAATAAAAATACGTTGTATAAAAATGATAGTTAGTACTATAAAGCATAATTAAATAATTATTACAATGAACAATTCTGTTATATGAACATAGGTTTGACCTTTGCCTGATAGTTGCACCAGCAACTATATACAAACCTGACACTATTGTTTGTGGTAATGCTGTGGAAGTAAATTGCCTCACTGACATAGAAGTCACAATTAACTTAGATCAAATCAAGCTTGGATCTATCCTCTTTAGCGAACTAAAAGATACATTAATTGGATATTCAGAGGATCATGAACTTGTTGATGTACCGTCTTCACCAGTGAAAAGTTTTCAACGAATACATAGTGAATTCACAGCAAACATAACAAATATTTCTCGTATGAAGCCACTTTTTGATGATGCAGATGCAGATTTTACTAAGGACAGTGGCGTGGACTTTGAAATGTCTAGCGTCAATTCCACAATCGTCGTATGTATATTTGGCAGTAATATTTTTAATCCTTTTTACATATATTGGAATGTATGGCCAACAATACCGTATTTGTCTATTAATCATTTTTCTCTTTGAATGATTGTAACTCGTCTTATATTTTTCACTTCAGGGCTGCAAATCCTTACCTCATGAACATTCTGCATTACCACCGTACGAATTCTTATTCAACTGTGGTAAAGTTACGTTTGTATTGTATGAAGCACAGCAAGCTCTCCCCAACACTGAATATCTTATGGTAGGTACTATGAACTTATTTTAAAAATCGTTTATTCTAAATAATACTGATGCATTGTTTTTTAATATTATTTAGGATATTAACGAGGTCGATGAAGATGATAATAACAACATCAAACAACCATTATTATATGTAATGATCAATCAACCAAATGTTTATGTCTCTCAACAACGTTCAATGAAAAAAGTACAAGTAACTATCCATGACTTATAATAATTTATTCATGTAATAATTTTTTGTATGCTAAAACCTGTACTTTACTGCAGATTTCTTGCTTCGATATAGCAATATCACTTGGTCACGATAACGCTCAGGAATTGACATCAATTCCCAATCCAACAGACTTTAAAATTCATCTGATCGAGACAAAGAACGGCGATCCTCACCCTGACACTGGTATTCCACCATCATTCCTTATCGTTAAATGCCAACAAAGTCATGGGAAAAGTCCGGAATTCTTTATAAATATGGAACGCCCTACAAAAGTACACTGTTCTTTATCTCGACTAAATCAGATTGAATCTATAAGAAATAAGGTACATACTGTTATATTTTCGTACAAAATCAATTAGGACTATTTTATTTCAAAATTTAAAAATCTGATATTTCTCCAATAGGTTTTAGCATGCTTCTCGGACGTAAATGTCGTTGTAACACCTTCAAAAGTAGCAAGTGAAGATGATGTCCTACCACAAAAGACATCAAAAAAATCCAAAAAATATAACGTGCCGAACATCAATCTGACTACAAAACAAATTGTTCTGTCTTTGATAACCGATTCGGGATCCGAAACGATGATCAGCTTTTCAGCACTTTCCGGAAATATATCTACCGCTATCAGGCCCGAAAGAATTTACGGAAATCTAGCTCTAGACTCTTTCATAATATCAGTGATATTAGACGGAAAGATTAAAGTTCTTTTAAACCCATGGTGCTGTAATATCACAGTGTACCTACTTTGGGAAGCATGGCAGGATCCTGACTCTGTCCCTCAAATACAAATTCAAGCAGACAGTGATAGTATCTATTTCGATTTTGGACCTGAACAAATAAAAATAGTTAAAACAGTTATTGATGATTGTCAAATGATATTACGCCAGTTTGTCCCACAAGCTGTGGAAAATAAAACAACTGAAACACAAAGTGGACGAATATCTGAACAGCATTATAAAGATGATTTAAAGGCTGGAGCCTTTCAATTCATTGATGGAAATGCAGACGAACTACCATTCCCATATCAGGTATGAAAAAGTTCTTGAATGCAATTACAATTACTATATTACCAATTTTAACGTATGAATTTTTTATTTTTTACATAAATATAAATCCTTATTAAAGGTGGTATTCTTCACGCATCCTCAACAAGCTATGGCATGGAGATACCCACAGCCAAGAACTCTCACCAGATTACACGTGTCCCCAGTACCATTTAAAGTAATTGTTTAATTTCTAATTAACTTTTAAGCATTACATAACTTATCTATGAACTAGAATTAAAATACTATGGCATATTTACTGTATGTAATTCATGCTTTGCAGACATCCAGTAACGAGGACGTCGCAAATACCAAAGTTCCATGTACTGTAGAGTATTGGAGCGAAAGTCATACATGTTATCAACGCTATGTCGACTTTTATTTATCCGAAACTGATAGTTACCGATTGGATTTGCCAGACAATTCACCAGGTCGAGCAGTAGCATGTGTATGGAGAGTTGTCTTAGCACCACAAGGAAATTCTTCACTTGTATCTGCACGAGCTCTTGCAGCCTGTTTAAGAATCGATTCTTACTTCAATCCTACAATAATTCCAAATCTACAAGCTGCATTGAACATCGGTGCTATTCACATATCTTTTTACAATCACATCGATACCTTTCTTTACAATAATCTACCTAAACCATTGCACAACTATACTCTGAACAGTATGATACCGGAAACGCAATGCTTCATGTCTTTGGAGCATAAGGAGGCCATAATTGTACTCCATAGATGGAATAATGGAGGTTTGATGCTCGATGTGGGTGGCACTCTGAGTATTCGTGTATTGGATTATGGACTATTAAATATGCACGAAACATTAGATCCATTAGAAGGAAAAGTAGAATTATCCATGTCAGAGAAAATGAATGTTTCAGTAACGTGCAATCCATTTTCTCTAAGAATAAGTCCTGCCATTATACATACTCTTTCTGTTTCGGCATATTTATGGGCAAGAGCGTTGAATGAAGATGATAAGAACGTTGTTATTATGACACGTTATATTGTTGCCAATGATACTAATATTCCCATTCGATTTGGACAAACCAGTACGGATGATAATATATTGCTGCAAAGCAGACAGTGCCACTTTTACTCATGGCGGCATGTAAATAACCAAACTATTCGTGTAGCTATTGAGGACAATGCTTGGGCATGGAGTCATCCATTTTCTGTGAAAAAAGATGGCTTGCAAATGATTGAATTCAGCAATGCTATCAAAGACATAACCATTTGCGTTGACGTTACTTCATTGTCTGCCACTCAGAAACTTATTACTTTCTCTGGCCAACTTATTATTTCTAATCAACTAATTGATCGATTCGAAATGAAACTGGTCAAACATGAGACGGAAACTGGTAGTAAGCCAGTACCTTTAAAAGGTGTTTTTAACATTTCGGGAAAAAGTCAGCCGCCGTCTATTGTGTTGGAAAATAATGCAAATATGGCGATACGATTACGATTTTCTAGTTTATCCAATTTGTCATGGACAGGAGATATTCCGCTACTGCCTAATACAAAGTGGAGCCAACCTTGGCTTGTTAAAGGTAAATCTTTAATAACAGTAGCTCAACGAGAATAAGAACTGTATATGTTCATTAGGACTTGCAAATATTTTATACTGATATTTTTAATTGCTTTGCAGTACCATTACAAGAACGTGGACAATTTTTAAGTATTTGGGTACGAATAGTAAATCAAGTAATTCAGGGAAAAACTAAGATTCTTGTAAGTGATTTGTTACTCAATTTTTTTGCTCACTTACTTTTTAGGAATGTGTGATAATGATTGTTATTATAGGCTGTATTGAGTCCACTTTATATGATACGTTCTCACTTGCCAGTCCCAGCAAAGGTTCAAATGGAAACTCCGTCCCTAAAAGTTTCACTAAGCACAACTGTTAATGGTCGTGGTGAACGGCAGCAGTTGTATTGTCCAGGAACATCCGAACATTTTCATCAATTGACTTTTCAATTGGAGTACGACATTTTATTTAGAAAACAATGACAGCTAACGTCACACTATGAAATAAATATTTTATTTTATTCACAGAAGTGGTATTTCCGCATCAAATCCATATGTGCCATTATCATATAGTTCCGTGGACCAACGTAAATTTTTCAAAAGACCTGAAAATGAAGATATTGAAGCTATTCTAAAAGCATTAGATAGCCAGACTGAAGATCAGCAATGGCCATTTCAGGGAGATGATGTTTATGAATGGATGCCCGCAGAACAACCGCAGACTCATGTACAGGTACATATCAATTAATAATTAATCAAAAGATGATGATTACGTATAAAAAGAGACATTGTATAATGCTGACATAATAACATTTAATAAATATTAAAAATTCATTTAGGTCAAATATCAGGATGCTGGTCTTGTTTCAAGTACACTGTTATTGGAGTTACAGCCATGGTGTTTTATCCTTAATTCGTTAGGATGTCATATTTCTCTTGTCTCGGAAGATATAGAACTTTGTCAAATTCCTCACTATGGAATCGTCACACCACCAAAGTTAGAAGTGAGTAATTTTCAAGGAAGTTAAATAACTAGTAGTTATTTCATTTAGAGCTCATTTTATTTCATCTCAATGTGTACCAAATATTATTATTAATGTTTATTCACTTATGCGTGCTGTAGTATTGTAGACTATCGTTATAACTTTTACAGAGTACTTTTCATTTGGGTGTTGGAATTGGTGATACTTATTACACTTCACAAGCACTCCAATTAGCACGACCTGATTGGAGTCAGAGCTTTTATATGCCCAGAATTGGTGGTCTTATCCCAGTTGAAGGGAACATAAAAACAACAGTGGATTGTGCTTCTAGTGTAAGTTCATAGATTTATTATAATTAAAAAAATATCGTTATGAAAAAAAAATTATGCGTATGTCTTAAATATCAATTTTTGATATAGCTTTGTATGCTGAGTATTAATTCAATTATGCATGAGGATATGAGACTAGTACGAGTAACTAGTACTCATGTTATTGGAAATATCACAAGTCAAGAATTATGTGTTGCTACCTTAGCTGTTCATGAGACATCCGTCAACTTACGTCTACCAGCAGATCTCACTCCATACAGTGTAAATGTCCTGCCATCTGAAGACCAGAGGTAAACTCTTACAACCTTCTGAATCAAATTGAATAACCTACTTTTATTTAATACTAGAATCATTTTTATCGCTGGTGTTTTTCAAGACATGACTTATTAAAATAAAATATTATTTTTCAGACAAGCAACTCCAATAGTGCAATGGCATACTTTATATGCTGAACATAATGCAGAACCAGTTGCCTTGTATATTTCATTGAGTTTAGGTCATCAATGGTCTTGCCCAATCAGGGTGGACCAAGGTATGAGTCGAAGATGCATCGCGATACCTGTAAGTAAATCAATAATTTTCTTAGCAGCCTGTAAAGAATACTTTATTTTTAGATTAATATTAATATTCACTATTGAAATTGCTTTGCAGAATGGTTATACGACAATGGCAGTAGTGGTGACAACTCAGGAAGATAAGGGCACTACATACATTATGGTTCACACAGATAATAATCCACAGTTATTAATTTATAATGGTTGTCCGTTTAAAATTCTACTGGGACAAGCTAATCCCAATGCAGGTAAACGTGTGTATAAATTATATTTATCAAAGTTGTTTATCTCATATCATATATTTTCCATACCTGTTCGTTATGTTATATCAAAATGAAATTAATTATTTTTGACACAATTGTTTTAGATGAAATAATATCTGAAACTCCACACTTCTCTTGGATTTGCGAAGTGGAAAATGGTGCAACTTGTCATTATTCTCTACCTGCAGTGGGTAGCAGATTACCTGACAGTTCGGCACCAATTAATACGACAATTTTGTTGACAGCAGCTTCAAATGATGACGATGAGTCAATAGGTATGAGAGTCCCTACCACTAATATATTTGACGCTATATTCTCCATTATGATTTTTAGAAGACAAGTCACTTACATGGTCCCGTGGGATAAATATATCATCGACATCCATACCATCTGATCAGTATTTGCGAATACCCTCATACGGTGATGTGAAGTTGATAATGCACACTCGTTGCCACACTACCTACATAAACATTCTACCGATATCACAGGTAAATTTTACAATTTTATTCAGTATTCAAGGTATTTAATTTGCAGAAAAACATATATAGTACTATCATCTATTTAAGGTGGAAATATCAGCGCGGGATATTAGAAGCAGACTACAACAAAATGATGAAAAATCTCAAAACGTGGATATAGTATATAAACGATCACTTGTTCATACAGAAAACGAGAAAGCATTATTGAATATCCACGTGAGTTTATTATACCATATAAACTAGGAATGATACATGTTTGTTAACTATCATTTACCAAATTTATGCTTTATTCTATCATGAATGTGATATAATCAACTTCTTCGCCTGTAATTAAAAGCAACGATCGTTAATTTGTAGAGTTCGCCAAGTTCCACATCCGCAACAAGCTTTTTCTCAGCACAGGAAGAGATATCGGGAACTGAATCGTCAGCATCTTCTCAATTAAATCTAACATTGCGTCCGAGAGTTCAAACCGCTACGTCCCATGTGAATGACGATCAGCTTAAACCCATTGCAGAATCTGAAGAATCTAATTTTTTGGAAGGCTCTGTCACAGTGTACCTTCATGGTATCACAGTAGTGATAACACAAGATGTTAATGAGAATGCTCAAAAAATCGAAGTAGCGAGCTTGAATATTACTGACTTATTCGTTAACGTGGAATCGATCTCCAACCTACGCTCCCTATCTGTATACATAGGAGATTTGCAATTAGATAATCAAATGTTCGACCAAGGAGGCTTTGACTTTCCTGTCGTTTTAATAAGTCAAAATCCACGTGTAAGAAAAGAGAAATCATTCTGTCTAAGCAATCGCTTCAACAATGATATTTACCAGATCAAAGAGAACTCACTAATTGCCATTGATTATCTTTGGGAAATTGACGGACGAACAAGTGGTACGTATACCTGTATACTATATCACCAGCAAATGTAACCTGTACTTGGCGCGAGACTCGACCGAGTCTCTTGATATTAACGCTGAAATAATTGATACTTTTTTTAGCTTGTAAAGAACTTCGAACAAGAGTATCACCTATCAGTGCTTACATAGAAGACACGTACATAACGCAACTTCTAGATTATGCAACATCTCTGGTACCACCTTGTTTTGTTATGCCACTGAATGGTGGAAAGAAGAATCAGTATCATACTTCTATGACTGTTCATATACCTGATTATATAATGATAGATGCTAAAATCTTAAGTACTCCATTGCGAATTCAAAGTTTTGTAATAGAAC
This sequence comes from Trachelus iudaicus, assembly GCA_030142595.1. Lineage (NCBI taxonomy): Eukaryota > Metazoa > Arthropoda > Insecta > Hymenoptera > Cephidae > Trachelus > Trachelus iudaicus. Next base: position 52,505 of record JARQTH010000526.1, read on the forward strand.
CAGTATCAATTTTATTGAGTGTTCACACTTCCGTCCGACTCTATGTCGCACTGGATCATTCGCCATTATATTTTGGTACCTTTGAAAGGAAGAATCTTTTAACTACCCCGTATCGTCTTGGAAATGCATTTATAATGCATTATTTATCAGGCGCTATATTTGGAGCTGGTGAGAATTATTATTTCTCTATAATTGTACATATTTTTATATATTAATATTACTATATGATATTTAGGGTGGGTCGTTGGTTCCTTGGAGATACTTGGATCGCCAGGAGGTTTAGCACAAGCATTAGGTTCTGGTCTAAGGGACTTCGTCTCCCTACCATTTCAAGGATTACTACAAGGACCTTGGGGATTTTTAGTTGGAATTACACATGGATCTGCCAGTCTTATGAAACACGTCACCGCAGGTATTAGTTTGCTCGATAAGGCACGTTACGCTGGTTACAAGATTTTTAGGTAAATGTATCAATTTATATTTAGGCACAGTGAATTCCGTTACGAAGCTGGCATCTAGTGTAGCTAGGAATTTGGACAGATTAACACTGGATGAGGAACATCTTCAGCGACAAGAGGAATCCCGACGAATGCGTCCGCAGGGGATGGCGCAAGGACTTTATCAAGGACTCAGTGGACTAGGAATGAGTCTTCTTGGTAATATATAAATACATTCTGTAGATTCTTAGAACCTATTTCATTACACATATTTCCCTTTTCACAGTGACATAGTATGTTTAAATATAGTGTAACTAATTAAAATGTTATATCAATAGCTGCCGTAGCTGGTTTAGCTCATCATCCTTTGCAACAAGTATGGTCAGGAGAAGCAACAACTAGGGGACTTGTAACAGGAGTTGGTCTTGGCTTAGTTGGAGTAGTTACAAAACCTTTAAGCGGTGCTGCTGAACTTGTCGCTCTTACTGGACAAGGATTGTTACAAGGTGCTGGATGGAATTCTCTACCATCTGTAAGTAATATTATTATGAAGATCCTCCAACTGCATAACCAGGAGTATCTTTTCACAATCTATTTGAGGCAATGCTACACATAAATACACTACAGACGTTCAAAGAGAATTTATGTATCATTTCCATGTACTTTTACAGCCAAAACAGAGACCAGTCGTCCAATACTCTACTGGTAGCAATAACGCCTCTGTAAGATACGCTTGGCGCCTCATGCCATTACTGTCTAATGGTAATGATAGCATCCTACACGTAGCCAGTGCTGATCGCGTTATTCATCAAGGCAGCAATCAGGCAGTAATGTTGGTCCTGACACGACAAGCTTTACTATTAGTGGATGTCGTGGAAGATAGTGTGGAGAAGATATTCCCACTGAGTGAATTGACCAGCCTTGATCATCCATCAGAATCCACTATGCTCTGCTTATACTATCCACCTGCAGTGACTCAGCCGGTTAGACCTGTTTCTCCAACAGAACACCACGAGGTACTTTGTTTTTAAATTAACTATGCTGTTAAATTAGTACCTGAGTATAGTCTGTATTTACTATCAAACCTTCTATTTTCCTTTTGTTTCGTAGATGGATCAAGAGATGAGAGCGAGAGTGGAGGAGTTTGTACGAACGAGTAGTACTGGTCTAGGAAGTTTGCCAACGAATAGTGACGCACAATCTGATACATCCGAAATCGCGGCTCCGCAACCGGACGACACTCTGACATTTTACGTTTCTGCTGATTTACGTAATTATTTATTATCCTTAATTAATATAGCTAAACGTCAGAATCAGACTAGTGGTTTTATAGTTCTTTAACTTCACATGATTATAGATACAAAAATCAAGGGGTATAATTCAGCTACGAAACTTATACTAATGACCTTTTACATGCAGGGTTAAATTTAAGCGAAATTTAGTTGATGAGATGTAGATATGGGGAAGGAAATTACAATGCGAAATATTTCATTTTTGAATGTTTCAATGACCTTCGTTGATTATCATTTATCATTGAAATTGAAGGATTGATCATAGTTTGTATTATTTAATTATTTTCCCAACAATTTAAATTCTACCCAGGGTAATAAAATGTTGTTATAAAAATCGACGTTTTATCGATAAATGTCATATGCAATTTTATATACTATACATAATGTTTTAAAATTCCAAATGCGATATGTCGTGGGTAGTCAAATTATGCTTATTTACAAATTATTTTGTATGGGTGGTAAATCCAAGTTTACGTGTTTAAAAAATTTGGATAAAAAATAACTATTTTGTTTCAAATGCTTGTATGTCAGTTCTTTCAGAATTCTTATTCATCTTCCAAACATGTTACTATAAGTAAACGTTTGATGAAATTTCAATACTTTTAACCGGTGTACATTTGCGCTCTACATATTTTTCGGTATTCATAATTTATATATGTAAATATCACTGTACATTAAATTAATGAATCTTGATAGATAATATTCATACGTGAGCTACACGTGTGCGAAAAGTATTATAGTAAAACATAAAATATAAAAGAAAATATTTTATACCATTTTCGCCTAAATATTCAGTTATATAAACTATAATCCATCCATGAGTTAAATGTATATGGAATACATATTATGGATATCTTCCTATGACGGCCTATGTAAAAGTATGTCCTACAATTCACACTCTATTTGCGCATCCACTATATTATTTTAAAGCACAAGGAATTTCTATAACGTGATTAATTATATTGGTATGTATTTACTATTGTACATGGAAACATGCCATTATTTTTAGACTGAAAATATTTCTTTATCTTGAATAACATATAAATTATGAAAATTATATTATATATTTGAATTATGTAAATATGTATGGGTTGAAAAATCATGTTTTGGCAAATATGCAGCAAAAATTAAAAATCGACTTATTCAAAAGTTCTTAAAGTATATTTAATTTACAAAAGTGATGTTAAGGAGAACAACAGGTTTACAATACTATTCCCCATTATTTTTCCTATTGAGACCTTTTTAGTGTTTCTTTATATAGGTGAGTACACAGTACAGTACATTTATTTATTTCATACCTTTATTTACAATAAAATAATATTTGATTTGCATTATCTGTATAAATTTTGTATATAACTAGCAATCTAATCTTTATAAAATTGTATCGATATTATTGATGTATACTATATATATTTATTATCAATATACAGTCATCCTGTGTGCATAGATGAAAGACTGTTATTAATCGTTACCTAGAAAAGTTTCACCATCCTTTGAAGTAAACATGATATAAATTTTTTTACTTAATTCTGGACCAATTCTTCGAACCGTTGTAAGCGGCCCTGCTGCTCTTCTTATCTATTGAAATAATAACCATAATTATATTAAATTATATCTATTCTGGACGAACACATAATAGCAAAACTTTCAAAGAATTAAAGAGTACAAACAATTAAGTGATTCATGAAATTTTTAATATTCAATTTTTATTTGAGTCATTTAAAATTTGACAATAGACTTACAGGAATATCTTTTAATAACATTTCACCTTCCTCTGGCGTGCAATTCATGTAAGCCTGTAAAAAAAGGAATGGGGATTTTTGTTAAAGTATATCATGTATATAATATTCTATTGTATTGACATAACAACCAAATTTTTTTTGCATCTTACTTCTAGAAGCTGCATAGGACTGGAATATGCAGAACAAATTGCATCAGCTGTTTCCAAACTGGACAGATTAAATTGACATAGTTGTTGTTGCCAAAGTCTTTTTAAACCATTACCATCCTTATCAACTTTGACTGTATCCCTGTTATCACCAGCAACATACCAATCAACCTTTTCTTCTAATGCTTGTCTCTTTTCTAATTTGTATGGAATTTCTGCTATTGCTTTTGTGTACTGATAAATCATTAAACTCAAGTCTTGAGAAGTTTCTATTAATCTACTGTTGATCTTAGCTGTTATTTGAATTTCTGTTAAGCACATTTCAAGATCTCGCCTAGATATTCTCGGAAAATCCCCAAATTTCTTGGTAGTTTTATTTTTTCTATGTGAATTATTATTCACAACTGCATCTTTCACACCAGCTCGTTTCAAATTCTTATGATACTTAAAGTATTCTTCTATTCCAAATACAACTAATGTTATCTTTTTCTGATGAAGTAACTCTTTAATATTTACAACAGCAGCACAAAAAGTATTACATGCAATTTTGTTAACTGTATCATCCCAATTCCAAATAACAATAACATGATCTTCATCTTGCGTATTCATTCTCATACAAACTGTATTACTTTTATCTACATAGTATGTCTCTACATTTCTCGTCCATCTTATACTTTGAGGAAGCAATTGGGACTTTGTATCATGAGCTAAATCAGCATGTTCTAGAGTAGCAATAATTTCTGCATAGAACCCAAAATTGGCCAGACTCTCATCTATAATAACTTTCATAAATTTCATACACTCTCCAGACTGAATATTCTTCATATTTCTAACAGTTACAAGTTTCTGAGCTTTTATTTTAGCTGCATCTTCAAGTCTCTGAAGTTTTTCTGCTTTCAATTTTTCTCTCCCATCGTTACTTGTTTTCATTAGTTTTTGAGCCTTACAATATTTTTCATTAGTATCAGAGGATCTGCCTTGGCTTTCGTATGAAGAACTGCTTGCTGTTGGAGACTCAGAAATCAAAGAGGTAGGTGGATGCAAATATTTCTTGGCCAGTACATCTTCAAGATTGTAGTTACTGCCAGAAATGCACTTACTTAATCGTATGTCAGAATTATTCTCAAATAACTTATAACTTCTTTCGCTTGCTAAATTGCTAGAACCAGATGAATGAAATGCTGAATCGGAGGAATATTCCTTTTGCTTATTTGTTTTATCATTTTTATCAGACATATAATCAAAGGCAACTTCAGGAAATTCGTTATCATCGCCCAAATGACTCTTAGGAAAAACGTTCAAAATATCATTCTGTTGTAACAGCTCTTCTTTTCCAATTGTCGAAGCAGAATCATCTGAATCACTCAAAACAATAACTTCACTCATGATTTTCAAACTGACCACCACCACTACTTAGCCATGCTGTCAGGTGCAACAAGCTAACCTGCAATCACTTACAATTTCAAGAAGCAACAGTTGGCAAGGCTTAACACGCTATAGCTATTGGTCAATTGGAAATTGTGTGTAACCAATAACATTCTGGCTTTTACCCATTGCAACTACAATTGACCACCAATCAAATTCTTCGCTTATATCCTGCTACTGAACTTATATAAAATTACTAAACAGAAACATTAAAAGTGAATGGGCACTACTAAAATGTTACAACACATTCAGTGACACAATAATTAATATATTATTAATCAATCCATTAAAATAATTTATGTCTATATACTTCTGCTTTGATATAGAATCAACATCCTTTGCTGAATGTGAATTGGTCTTCGGGCGTAAACCGGCGATTCCTTCTGAAAGCCCCTCTTTCGATCCCTAGCGGAAACAATGACGTCATGAATGAAAGGTGTGCGATAAATCGAGACGGCATCAATTCTGTGCTCAGAACGATTGTAAGATTATTGTTGGGATAGGCGAACAAATAATTTGGTCAAAGTGTCAAACTCGCTCTGGATAAAGCTGCTACGAGTTCTCTGACATTTCATGAAGGTAAGTGATATAATGATTAGAAAAAAAGTAATCATTGGAATATTTATGTACCTGTGGAAGAGGGTAGGCATTTTTGGATGTGTCAATTCAAGTAACGCCTCTAGCCACTTATGTTTCATCGACGCCAAGCTTTTTATATTCTACTTTTATTTAATACAACTTTTAAACATTCTCTGCTATAACTTCATTCTTTGACTGATGATTCATACTGAAAGAATTCTTATTTGTCGATGACGAATCATAGCTTCTGATCGTCCCTATGTTAACCTGATTGTGTCACGAATAAGAAATATGAGCTTTTATATAAATTTTAAAAAAGATTCAGTATTTTATTATGGAAGAAACAAACCTTTTATGAATGTTATCCATATATCTGTTTACAAGCTACTGTAGTTCTTCAATTATTATGGTTTGTTGTATAGCTCATACTTGGATGCTAGTGCAATATTCTTTTGTGTCAGTCACAATAGTAATTTGCTGAAATAATGAATACGTATAAGTTCAATGCACTTAGCAGTGATATGGTGAAGAATTTGATCTTGTTCACCAAGACTGATAGTGTTTACTGTTTTAACTAAATTTCCATTTCGTTATACTTCCAGAATATCGTTCAGTAACATAATTTAATATGTCAGACCATTTTGGGCCAATAACTCTAAAATGGGATCCCAAAAATCTGGAGATCCGTACAATGTCAGTAGAGAAGACCTTAGAACCATTGGTTCTCCAAGTAACCACATTGGTCAATACAAAAGGTCCAAGCAAAAAGAAAAAGGGTAAATCTAAAAGGGCTAGTGCTCTAGTCGGTACAGTAGAAAAAGCCACAGCTAATTTTATTGAAAAAGGAGAACAAATAGCTTATGAGAATCCCGACATAACTGCTGAAATGCTTAGCGCTGTTGAGGAAGTAAGAAAAACAGGCGCTGCAATGAGCATTGCAGCTCGGTATGTTTTAATAATATCTTCAATACAACATATATCAAATTATCAAAATATATTCTCCAATTTAATTTACAAATATTATTTGTTTAATAGAGAATTTTCAGAGGATCCGTGCTCCTCCTTAAAACGGGGTAACATGGTACGTGCTGCAAGGAATTTATTATCAGCAGTAACACGATTGCTGATATTGGCTGATATGGTTGATGTGCATTTGCTTCTAAAGTCCCTTCATGTTGTTGAAGATGACTTAGAGAAGCTAAAAAATGCATCATCGCAAGGAGAGCTCTTAGAAAATATTAAGCAGTTTGGTAGAAATGCATCAGAACTGATGAATCAAGCTGCAAAGCGCCAGCAGGAACTGAAAGATCCCCAGCTTCGTGACGATTTGGCAGCAGCCAGAGCCGTTCTTAAAAAGCATTCGACAATGCTTCTAACAGCATCCAAAGTTTATGTGCGACATCCTGAACTAGCTGCAGCTAAAGCGAATCGAGATTATGTTCTAAAGCAAGTTTGTGAAGCAGTCAATACTATCAACGATGTAGCCCAGGGTAAAACTCCCTCGGACGGTCAACATCCTTATGATGGACCTGGTGAATTGGCTGCTGCCCTGGATGACTTTGACGAGAGGATGGTTATGTCACCCCTTGCTTATAACGAAGTTAGGACTCGGCCAAGTCTTGAAGAACGTCTTGAGAGTATTATTAGCGGTGCGGCACTTATGGCGGATTCTTCGTGCACTCGGGACGAACGCAGGGAACGTATCGTTGCCGAATGTAATGCTGTGAGACAAGCGCTCCAGGATCTGCTCAGTGAATACATGAACAATGTAAGTGTAATAAGTATTATCCTTCTTATAACACAATTATACGTTGAACATCAATCGTTTGTTTCGTTATGAAAGATACTCCATGCGATGCAAATTCGCAGTACATTTATCAACTAATAAAAAAAATATCAATCATATGTTAATGTTTATGTGATCGTCTATCTTGCTTTATAAGCAAAAACAAATTAATTATGTGATCAAGCATTTCTTTCTTCAAATGATAGGAAAAAAGATATCCTGAGTTTTGTGTCATCATCGTAGTATACATAGTAGACAATTATCTTAATTATGAAGAAACCAAAAGATTGTTTAATTTTAATTTACAAGTAGCTTATATAGCTAATACAGATACAGTTATGGTCAACGTAATTAGCTACATAAATGTTTGTGGTACATTCATTATATTCATTTGTTTTTGTTGGCGATGGCAGTTACAGCTCGCTCGGGGTGGGAAAAGGGTAAATATTCAAGATCACCCTATGTGTTTCCTGCATTTATGTTTGATATATTATTTGTTCATTAGAATTTATTCATCGCCGCTCTCTGAGTGTTCATATCTGCTCACACATGCTCACTATTATTATATTCACCACTAAATCATTTACGAGATCGAAATACACATTCAGCTAGAATTGGCACTAATCAATATGTTTTTATGACGTGCGTACGCTCTCACCAATGCTTCACTTGATTTTTTACACACATTTAACGAACTTACACTACTTCCACTTTACTTTAAAGTACGGTAATTCCCTATGTATGAATACAGACACTAAAATTTCATAATTAGTCAAGCAGGACCCATGAAAGGCTTTAGTAACATCCATTCTATCTCCATACACTTACATAAAACAGACTAGATCAGTTATGATTGTTATTGCTATCTCATTTTTATTATTATTATTTTGCACCGGTATAGAACAAAATCGGTTTTCCACAACGATTAAAGGATCCTATCAATTATTATTCTATTCCAAAATCATGTTCGACTACTATTATTCCTGAAACACTAATAATACTAATTCAAATCAGGTACTTATTTTGAAACTAATGACGAACAAGAAATGATTGGCTACCTGTTTATGTGTCCAAAACAAATAATATTTTCAGAAATTCAACATTCATTTAGAAATGTGATAATTAATAATTTGCAGCAGCAACTCGGTCTACCATGCTTTTACAAATGTTTGCTCTCACGTAAATGTAATTAATATTGCAGAATGATTTGTTTGTGTGATATACGAATACTTTAAATACCAGACATAAAAAGAAGAGAAGTCGGTGTTACATGTTCTCAATATGTATCCCTATTTTCACTACTGTATTGTTAAAATTATTCAAATTTTGACAGATGGGTGTTAAGGAGCAGTCGGAAGGCTTAGAACGAGCAATAGACCACATGTGCAGGAAGACTCGCGATTTGCGTAGACAGTTGCGTAAAGCTGTGGTCGATCATGTATCAGACAGCTTTTTGGAGACAAGTGTACCTCTTCTGGTCCTTATTGAAGCTGCGCGTAATGGCAGGGACAAGGAAGTCGAGGAATATGCATTAGTTTTCACAGAACATGCAAACAAATTGGTTGAGGTAAGCTTCCAACTCAAAGTTTATAGCATCGAATGTATCTCAGTCTCGCACACGTTTAATTTCTTTGAATTGTATTTAAACAAGCTGCATATGCTGCATGAAACTCCAACACCTAACCGAACGATCATAGTATTATCGGAACTAGTTGTGTGGGTCAACTCAGAACAGTAACTCTATATTAAAAATATTTGCTTGTTTGCATTAGGTTGCAAATTTAGTCTGCAGCATGTCAGGGAACGAGGACGGAGTGAAAATGGTGCGTTACGCAGCAGCTCAAATTGAGAATCTTTGCCCGCAAGTTATAAACGCTGCCCGTGTATTGGCTGCACGTCCCCGCTCCAAGGTAGCCCTTGACAACATGGAGGTATTCCGCCAAGCATGGGAAAACCAAGTACGTGTTCTAACCGAAGCCGTCGACGACATCACAACCATTGATGACTTCCTGGCTGTCTCCGAGAATCATATCCTCGAGGACGTGAACAAATGTGTTCTTGCTTTGCAAGAAGGTGACGCAGATACTTTGGACAGAACAGCTGGGGCCATAAGAGGTCGCTCTGCCCGGGTATGCAACGTTGTCCAAGCTGAAATGGACAATTATGAACCGTGTATATACACAAAGAGAGTCTTGGAAGCGGTGAAGGTCCTCAGGGAGCAAGTAATGCCAAAGTTTGCACAGAGAGTGGAGGTTGCCGTAGATGCTTTGGGCAGTAATCCGGCAAAGGATGTGGATGAGAACGATTTCATCGATGCTTCTAGACTAGTTTATGACGGCGTTCGCGAGATTAGACGCGCAGTACTCATGAACCGAGTAAGTACTTCTACTGGAGACCAATTTTAATTCAACCTACTATGTTCCATACTCTTTCCTTGTATCCATTTCATTCTGAGCTCTAATCATAACCTTCTATCAATCATTACAGGCGGACGAAGATCTAGATCCGGAAGACGTTGAACTGGACGAACATTACACCCTAGAGACTCGCAGTAAATCCAGTGCTCAGACCGGCGAGCATGGTGTAGATGAATATCCAGAGATCAGTGGAATCACAACAGCTCGTGAAGCCATGCGAAAGATGCCAGAGGAAGACAAACAGAAGATTCTTCAGCAAGTCGAATTCTTCAAGAGTGAAAAGTTGAAGTTCGATCGCGAAGTGGCTAAATGGGATGACGCAGGAAACGATATTATTGTACTCGCTAAACACATGTGTATGATCATGATGGAGATGACGGATTTCACTCGTGGTCGCGGACCACTTAAAACAACTATGGACGTTATCAATGCTGCTAAGAAAATTTCTGAAGCTGGCACTAAGCTCGATAAGCTCACTAGGCAAATTGCCGATCAATGCCCAGAGAGTTCAACCAAAAAGGATCTACTGGCGTATTTACAACGTATTGCACTCTACTGTCATCAGATGAATATTACAAGTAAAGTCAAGGCTGACGTACAAAATATCAGTGGTGAACTTATTGTATCCGGTTTGGACAGTGCCACATCCCTTATCCAAGCTGCTAAGAATTTGATGAATGCTGTGGTACTTACCGTTAAAGCATCCTACGTGGCGTCCACCAAATATCCACGACAATCCACAGTTACGGTGAGTCTTGCACGATTTATTATTTATATAAAATATCCAATTTTACATAAACACGAATTGCGCCGTTCAATATCTAAGCTAAATATATGGTATTTTTAAACAACGATTGTTAAACAAATATAGCGCTTTAGGTACCCTTATACATTGGTATCTTTTTGGTCAGCAGAATCAAAATAGTTGTTAGTTCTGTTATCAAATACAATATTAGTCAGGTGACAACGAACGATTATTTAAAAAAAGGATTGCAGATGCTATATAGGAGTGCAGGAGTTCTACGATGAAAGTAATGCAAATGTTGGAACATTGAAAAATTTTTTGCTAGAAAAGAGATTTAAAATCTGGCCTTAAATTGTTTGTAGACAATTGAAGACAATGGAAGTGAGATACGCTGGCCACAAGAGCCGTACCTGCTCTACCTACCCGTATCCCACAGCCTATCTATTCTCTACTCCGTTACACTGGTATACACAGAAATAATCACAAGTTTTAGGGCTGTCTTCATATTTGCGCTAGTAATTTCTTGAGCGATATATAAACAGCTAAGGCATTTAGTCTCATAGCTTAATCCATTTAAAACTATCCCTACAGTAACAGTTGCATTCACCAATCACACAAAATGAATTCTGTCCAAGCACAATCTGGAAAAAAAACTGCTATTATTTTACAATAATGGTAATATTAGTTTTATTTTCCAAGCAATAAATTAAATATCTAAATGCCTTCTAATATATTGCTATACAGGGTAGTCCTGATACAAATAACCACTTCCTCCGGTACATAAGATACCGTAACTACTTTCCATTAGACTATTTTGGTATAGTAAATAATACCATTAGTATTACTTACCGTGTAAAATTGCTAATATAAGCTTTATTTGTTGTTTACTAACTGTTTTGGATGACACAGTATGTAAGTATAATACCATATTAATATTATATCAGTAGATTGTGTGTACAGTAGCTTTAATGCAATTACAGTTTTACATCTGTATTAAAACTACGTACCGTTCATGTCCCAATATTTCTCAATCTTTCAACAATGCTGAATTCGAATATGAGCAATATTATTTCGTCACTAACCATTAAAATAGAAATATAGGAAATCTGCTGGATATAATATCTTCGCAGCAAACGTAACCTCCTTTCTGCATAGACCAGTCGGGGTAGTATTTATATTTTCCATGTGCATTTAAAGATAATTCAAGTGAAGAAGCACCGTGAACATATATTTACTAATGACAACTTCATGTTTTTGTTAAACAGTCTCCTATTGTCGTATGGAAGATGAAAGCACCGGAAAAGAAGCCGCTAGTACGTCCTGAGCGACCAGAAGAAGTCAGGGCAAAAGTACGCAAAGGATCGCAGAAGAAAGTGCAGAATCCAATTCATGCTCTGTCCGAGTTTCAGAGTCCGACGGAAAGCGTGTAAGATTTTATTTACGGGTGACTAATTAAGAAAATTACTAGCATTACCAAGAGATAGGCATGCAGAATGTTCTATCTTCTACGAATCATAGTGTTAGCTACTAATCAAGGCAGTGTCGTCTGTATATCCGGTGTATACGATATGCCGGAATGAAAATGTGAGAAGAGTATATAACGACGAGGACCACTACTTCCTTATAAACTATAATAATCGTTTTATGCGATTTGAATCATATTAGCACATGCCTTTTGTAAATTCCCAGGGGGCCTTTAATGCGAGGAGGAAAAGCTAAAGAAAAAAAAATAAGTAAGATTCAACGGCATTCGTGCCGTTCGCTGCAATCTATTAACTCTCGGAACTGAAAGTAAACGTTATTTGCGTAACCTATGCTGCTCGAAAATAGGACACTCTGCATATTTAGAATGTCACAGTTAAGATGAAATTTTATAAATTCGTGTCAATGGTAAACTCATGTTAGTCCGTCGATTTAAATGGATGCACGATAATGACCCAAGCATTACCGTATCGAGGTAAAATAATTAATATACTGGACGTACGTTCAATACAATAGTCATCGACGTGATGCTAATTCACTAGCTTTGAAGGACACGATCATTCTTATTTTTTTTCTTTCAACAATGAATTGAGCTTTTATGTATTTTTCTTTATGACAAGCTCTAACGTAATCGTAATCATTCTCGTATTACGTTTATCATAATAATCTTAATTGATATACAATAGACGTTTCAGGGTTCTAATGAGGGGAAATCTAATATATTCGCTGCTTCTTAACTGGCGATTTTGAATTTGACATGGACAAATTTAAGATACTCAACTACCAAAAGAAGCTGAAAAATTAGAGAACCGATTAACAAATTATTAAAATTTCACGTGTTGCTTTGTTAACGTTAACCATGTTACATCATTCGACATTTTTATGTCAAGAGGCAACAGTTCCTTATTGTACAGTTTCTCTCAAGGTATTCCTTTCGCTATTGTAACGCCCATGCTCAAGGATGCTGCAGTTAGTTCTTTCTCTGAAACTGCCATCTACTTCTATTTCCCAGCATCCAAGCCTGTCGCCAACAAATTTGTATCAATTTTTTTCAATGATACCCATTTCAGACAATAATACAGTGGTACGTTACAGATACAATAATAGATTACATTTTTCTTCGCTGTTATAACACTGGGTTGTAATCAATATTGACATAGATAACGAATAGAAGGATCCACATAATCTTCATTCGTTTATCAATATCAGTTATCTTGTTTAATTATTCGCTCCTCAAGTGTTATCATCAGTGCTACCGATGCAGCCCAATTTTTTTCTCTCGCAGTAACTTTCTAGGAAGAAGCGTTACGTTATCTTCTTCTCTTATTCCGACTTTTTTTTTTCTTCTAGACAAATATATCTTTTTACACGTTGCATGCAACGACGGTTTTAAGTGTGAACTGAATGATGAGAAAAATATAGGCTCAAATACGTTTCCATTGCATATAAGCAGTACAGTGATACTTTTTTGATACGTATTTAAAAACAATTACCAAGCATTCTCTGAGCATCGCTTATTATTGTTAATGTTATTGTTGCGTTCTTCGATTTCCACTTCTCATACGCATTGCGAGTCGAGAACTGTGAAACACGATGTTCGCACTTGAAACACTGGATACGTCGTTGCGTTGTACAATAAGCGTATAAAATAATATTACTTCAACAGCAGTGACAGCACGTAATAAACATGAAACTTTAAGTTATGCAGCATTGCATCCTAATCAAGAGACTGCTGATCAAAGTATTTAATGTAATTGTATATAAGTGAATATAATTTTATATTTATGGGTGAAGAATTATTTACAAAGTCTTTTATATTATATAGAGGAACATAACATTCTTCTCAAGAATACTTGTAACGACCCTTTGCTCGCTCAACATCAGGAGATCTCCTAAAGAGTTCTATGATTCGATAGCAGAGATATACAAATATTTTCGTATAATCTCTAGCCAAACTATGTTCTAACTTTTGTACATTTTAAGTCAATTCTTTTCCATTTTTTTCTTTATATTATTCAAATGATGTGTATTAGGCTTGATTTAAGAATGCAGATAATCTATGTAACAGGAATTTCAAAGTTGTCTAACGATTTTCATGCAAGAATTGTGCTCAAATTTAAGTCCACACGTTTTCCCCCTCTATAGAGGAGAAAAGATATACGATGGATTTTTGAAATTTTTTAATATACTGTGCACATTTCCATTGATATAGGACAATTGTCCAGGGCAATAAAGACACTGTATGATATGTAGAATTGTATTTAAAAAAAATGTTTGTATGAAATTTAAAAACAAAAGGAGAGTATTAGAACTAAAACATAGTTGACGGTTGTCAACATACTAGTATTATTGCTCACTGTGTAAAAAGTGCGAAATTTTACAAACAAACAAAAAAAAATAACTTTCTAAAGCGTCTCCTAACTCAAAGCGTATCACCGCTCGTTCGAGTATAACAATCACGAAGCAAAATAGAATGATTTTCTTGATCAAGTACTTAATCATTCATTTATACTTGTATGATCATTGCGAGAAAATTATTGTGTACAGACGACGTGTTATAAATGTTCATCAAAGTTACGCCGTCGTTCAATTAATTCGTACGTAAAATACTTTTCATAATACAAAATCTACCAATTAACCTCTTACCTGGATGTCACAGATTTGCAATTGCTTTTATATTGAATTTCATCAATGACACTTCTCTATCACATATCATTGATTTTTTGTCCTGTGAAAAAGACCAACAAAACTTACCGTTGATACAATCTAGTAAAAGTCTTTTTGAAATATCTTTAACAGTGTGTTTAGGCAATAATGTTAAACGATATCATTTTTCAAGTCGCAAATATGAATTTGTAAGATTAAGGAATGAGATCCTTAAAGACACGGCGACAAGGGGTGTAAAACCAATTTTTGTGAAGAAATAAAAATTACAGTGTAACTTAACGATTGTATCTTGGCTCTCATTCCATTTTAGACGAATATTTAAAACCGCTGAGAATTTTTGGAATCTAAAGAGTTCATGTAAACTTTGATCATAAATTTCATGTACAGTGTATTTCAAACCAAGATTCCATAATATTCGAACTATTCCTCTTTTGTGATCGTTGACGACGCACTCAACATTAAATGAAAAAGTTTTCGAGCAGTCAATGTATAAGCATAAAAAGCACACGGCGACCAAATAATTCTACGATATAAACAATTAAACTGTATACAGGTACGTCGTGCAAATGTTTTGAAATACATTGGTACTAATTTATCGTTAAATATAATAGGTCAAGTAATAAGAACATATGGAAGATCACAGTACGTACACGTAATAGCTTATCGTAGAAATAAGTAGTCGTTGATATGCTGCCAAATATAAGGTGATGCTTTCCTGATAATAACAACAAAAAATTAGATGTATACATATATATTATTTTTTCGGTAGTTTTTGAACATTCGAAACAATTAAGTACATACGCTGATGTCGACATGAAAAAAAAAAGGAAAGAAAAAAGAATACTTCTTCCACATTTGTACCTTTCTACATGCTTAATTTTTGGACTTTGATAAGAGGCGATTATTTATTGTTACGTTTAATTCAAGAGGGAAACAGTAATTATAGTTCTTGCGCTTATAGGTCGAATGTATATCGAATTAAACATGAAAACAATATATTAAGCCCGTATAACATTTTAGTTATTGTAGAAACCTGCTGTAAACTATACTATGTATTCACGAATGGGTCAAACAATAAACTTTTACATATACTCACTGTGTAAATGTAAAAGTTATCCGCACCCTCCATTTTTTTTCAAAACTATTTTATCTTCACAGACAATCAGAGAAGGAAAAGTGTCAAAGGGATATACTGAAGATAAAAGGAATATGATACACACAGCAATTACGTTTTAGGTCTATTTTAATACGTACATTCTGTAATATATGTATGTTCATGCCACAGGTTAAATGTTATGTAAAAGAAAATCCGAAAAAAAGTAAAGTGAAAAAAATCACAAATGCCAAAACTTACGGACGAAGACAAAGTGTGTGTTATAATAGTTGATAACTGTATAAAATAACATGATCTACTCTAAGGCAACGTTCCTTTTTTTTTAACCATTGGTGTAATGGCCTCAACTTATAGTCGAAAGATTTTTTACGTCAGAAACAACCACACGTAGAATCCCATACGCCGCTGCTTTTTTAAAAACGTTGCGACATTCACCATTTAAGTTCGAGTATTTTTTTGTAATTTAATTTTGTGAGTTTTGTACTTTTTTTTCGTTTTGTTTGTTCAATCAAAAACCAGTTGAAAACGTCTGAAACGCACAAATTCACAAGTGGCAAATAGTTAATAAGGGAAAGGCCCAGTAACACGTTAATTCACGTGACACCTTTCAGAGATGTTCCTACAGACTTATGTAGAAAGAAAAAGAAAATGTTTCCTACTGGTGACTTTGTGCGTGTTAGTCTTTAGTCTATTCAATTCGTTTTTTGCCACGTCCAAATGTCACAATCAAAATCACGACTGAATCGAGATCTTAAATGTGAGACTTGCACAGCGACACTAAAGTCTAATATATAAGCGTTTACATCATAATCGTTCGTTTATCAATACGGTAATTTACAATCAAAATTCATTACTGATGAAGATTAAAAATGTCAACGGTAGACATGTGACCATAATTATTATACATGTTTTTTTTTCTTCACACTGATACACTACATTATTTAGTTTACGATTATCGCGTGGTGTACGGAAATCTCGATGCAGTCTGTCAATTCAATCATTTGCATGATCAGCAAGCGAATTCACGTGTGATTAGCGGCATTATATTTTATATTACAAATGGATATCACTCGCCTCTTTATATGTAGTAAAAAGCCAGAAAAAAAAAACCGTGGGCCTGTAAAATTGAGAATCCAGTAAACCGGAAAGCGAAATTTTCTGCATAATAAAATGAAGAACTTTCATATACTGTAAGTAACACTATTTTCCATATACATATTTTTTCTGTTTTTTTTCTCTCTCTTTGATCGCAGTCCCATGTCCATGCTCATCCTAGGTCATGATGAAAACACTTCATGCCACGTGAAGGGAGACCCAATGAAATTATGAGTACAGTAAATAAAAGTAGCGCGACTTTATTCTACAGTGAATAATGATCGCAAGACATGATGCAAACAATGATCTTTTGTCATTAGGAACAATTTGCGGAAGAAACAACTCTATCATTGTAAATACGTACATTAATAGGTAATAATTCTTTAAAGCCTAGGAAATAAATCTTTATACAATGATTACGTGGATGGCAACGTGTCTTGATCACCACCTTTCTATCTTGAATCGCAAAAATTGCATTTTTCAAATATTTATAAATTAACTGAGACAATAGATCGACATGAAATATCAAAAATTAAATGTAATAATGGAAGACTATTTATACAAAAAAAAATTAAAATTAATCTCGAACGACATTATCACTTCAAGTATGGGTACCAAAATACGTACCATAAAGAATTTGCTTTTCATATTGCTAAGTGATGTGCATAGTTGATTATTAATGATGATTACGTTTTTCGAAAAAAACGACTTATTGCGATTCAAGAAAAAACTGAAACGTACACTCACCATTTACACTGTTTCATGATTCGATAGTATTTAATATTTGATGGCCTACAACCTATAAAATTTCGAAGTAGAATTTTTATAGAAAATTTTTCTAGAAAGTAAGTAAGCATTGTCCTGACCCTTATTGTTACCCAAGGAGAGTTGCTGCCAAGAGAGTCCCTCGTCACAGACTTTCAATAGAAATCTCCAAAAGCCTACATAAGAGAATGTACTAACAGAGAGCCTAGAATCCGTATACATAAAATACTCTCTTCTCTTGGCCATAGTAACTCATTGGAAATTAATTTTGATCGAAGTTGAAATTATTAAGAGTCCATACCGACTCGAGATTTTCAAAACCGTCCACGCCGTTATTCGATATTGTTTTCAATATTTTTTTTAATCTTTTTTTTCTTATATGAATTAAATCGTAATTTTTACAATTTTCGATTATTTAATCGTAGACATGAGATGATACTTCGTGTCATACAGTTACGTGTCCATTGTGTGGTGTTATATGTTACGTTAGACGTAGGAGCTGTTAGATAAATGAGAAAAACCGTTATGCTTTGACGATACTATATGCACATTTCGTTTTTCTGTGTGCACAATAAAATAATTATCATTGCACTAGACTCGTTGCAAAAGTGAACGCACTTACAATCCGACTAGGTTTCTTTTTTTGTTTTATAGCGAGGTTCAAGAACTTTATAGAAACTGTTTAAATAAATGGTACATTAGCAACTGCGTCGAGTCTTCCTCTAAGTACATTGGCAAAAGTAGTAAATGCGTTCGTGCAACGTTAATATACAAATATTAACCTTTTGCACCGTCCAATAAATTTTAATGGAATCATGCAAAACGAAAATATGTATTAAAAAAATGACGTAAATAAGAAACGTATAATTCTCTGGAAATTTACTAGGGTTCCCACATATCAGCTATCCAATTTACCCCTTTACCTATTACCAGCAGTATTACTTTTTTGTTGTATTAACGAATAACTGTGTGTCGAAAATCACGTTTTTAAGTAATGCCAATGATTATACATTTTGCCGGAGTTCATTATGAAATAGTATAAACACGAACGTAGAAATTATTATAATTTAATTTTTGCCATCTATACGTGTGCGATATCAGTCGCCCGTTGACTTACTGAACAAATTAATAGACGGATATCAATTTTCTTGGTGATTTTGTTGTAATGGGTTCTCTCCTATAAAAAACATGAACAACACACGCTTTTACTTAATATTACATAAATTGATGTCATTAATTTCGGATAATGTGTAACCGTGTCGCTTTCATGTCGACGATTACGCACTCATTCGTCTATTTGTACATACGGTCGCTGGCATGTATCTAACGTTTTCCAGTCTAGACACCTGATAGACTGTAGCTGATGGACTCCAGGCATCTCTGCAGCCCATTTGTGGCTTTTATCCGTTATAAGGGAGACGAAACTCTTCTACGACGACTCAGCAGCAACCTCAGGCGGCGTACTTACTGCTGTCGTTGGCGGTTTAAATGAAGGTACAAATTCTGCCGCATTTGGATTCAGTGTACTCTAAAAACGAATAACGTATTCGGACATTTAAAGTCAACGTACGGAAGAGTCCTTGGAGTGGTGCTGTTTCCGAATTCTCTGACAGAATTATAAACCAGTGGCGAATTGAAGAGATTGTCCTGAAACTATACCTGTTTGGCAAGGTCATCATGTACTCGTAGGCCACCCAGTTGCTGGCAGAGATCAACACCATTATTGTCAGGAGTACTGGTAGCAGTGGACCAAGCCGTTGATGTTTGATTTCTCTGGTGCTGCCTTTCTTCCTCTAACATGGCTTCCAGACATTCCTCCATCAGCTCCTCCTCCTCGAGCTGTTGGAGTACCTATAGAAATTGTGTATTGCATTGTACAAATGATTGTTTCATTAAATCTGATATCAGATGCTGTTAAAAGGTACCTCTTTATCAAACTCCTCCTCGTTTTCCATCCACATGTACTCTGAAAAGTCGCCATCTGCTACCTGAGCATCAGCTTCTTCGTCGATGTTGTCCAGATATGGAATTATGCCACTCCCATGTCCATAATACCCATTCCCTGAGCCGCTGTTTGGGATCTTCATTTTCATACCAGATTTATATTCAACACTAAAACACATTTTAGATACCCAAAATGATCTCAGCAAACTTTTGTCAATTTTTCTCTTCTCCACACAGAGTACAAGTCTCACAGAATAAAAACTCTGTCACAGGTAATTTATTAGATTGCTGGAATAAAGTAGTATCTTGGAACCAATGCTACCAACAAAATTTTGGTCTATCCACACATACAATGAAAAACATTCATTTGGTTAATACTTTATAAATTGGGTTTCCAAATTATATGGAAACAATAAAATTCTTATTTACAAAGAATGAAGTTAGTAATAAAGTTTCAGATGTATGTAAGTTTAAACAGTCTTCAAATTTATTAAATTTAATTTGGAGGAGAAATCTAATGTCCAACAGCACTACACTGAATATTACTGAGCACAAATAAGAACAGTGTTAAAATCGCTGTGGAAGCGGCCTTGCCGAGTCCGTTTTAGCTACAAAAAAACACTGATAATCACAGACATTCTGTTGGTATACAGAAAACGTACATCCAGTAATGTCAAGCACTGAAATTCAAAACTATACAGACAATAAAAGAAGTAAAAAGGAAATTCAAGACACTTGAGAAGTCAAACAAGAATATTTGAATCCGCAAAATTTAAGAAAAGGGAGTCGACTGGAATGAATTGGAAAAATACGTCCGGTACTGTGTGGCAACATTAGAAACCGTCGACAAGAAGAGGGGCGGCCGTCTATTTGTATGCGAGGGAACATACAAGGCAACCTACAAGATAGAATGGAAACACAGAACTGACGGTCAAGTCCTCGATCAAATCAAGAATGTTGAAAGGTTGCCGACGAAATACAACCTTGGGCCTCTCGAATCGCCTTGAAAGAAGCAGCAAAATACGCGAAACACCGCTGTTCTGAATCCACATATGGAAACATCGAAGAACGATGTAAAATTCGCGATTTGCCATTCGCGGTTGTCTTTTAATATTTACCTTCAATTTGGTGCCAAAACGCGAGAGTTACGAGAAATTTAGGGCCGTCGAGTCTAACGATTCATACTAAACGAGAAAAAGTACAGATAATCACTTGACAGATCAGGTAGGGAGCAACCATTTTTCACTGTCTCACTCGCAGTGACCGCGGAGCGCAACATTTTTGTTAATCACGGCTCAGCGGTGCACGCTGTACACTCAACGGCCTCTTACAAACTCGATATCTTTCACATTTTACAAATGAACTTGTACCTACCTTCTGATAACTCTCTCTAAGATGATTTCACGTATAAAATACGATTTACGCAGTTAATAAGCAAAATACGTGTCACAAAACACAAATTAGCGGTTGAAGCGATGCCGCACAGTGCTGCCACCTTGTACGTTTACGCATTGGCGCCGACATAGTGGGTGGAAAATATTACTATTCTAGGTCACTTGTTTCTGATTTTTAACCCATCGATCTGTCTGTCCGTCTGTTTTAAATGACTAAAGATGTCATAAATATCAAAAGTATATCTGAATTTTACATAAATTAAAATACTTAGTGCATATCTGTGGTTGAGAAATTTATGCGCATATCTTGTCATAGCATAACGGATATTTGGATTTGGAAACTCGGGATGCTAATAAAAAAATAAATATTTTTCAGTATATCAATGTTTCTGATATCTTGTACATGTCTTCAATACATTAGCACATAATAAGACATTATTAGTATTTTTGTTTATCATTTTCATCGATTGTAAATGAAATAACTTCTAGAAATAAAATATTATTAAGCCTCATTCACAGGATGTGGAATATTAGTATAAATGTTTACGTTTTTAATGCTATAATGTAGCTATAAAAAGTTACTAGGGTGTATATTATTTACAATAAACTTAAATTGATAAAACTAAATTGTTTATTACTCACTACATTGAACGTAGATACACAATACACTAATAGAGTAAAATATTCAAAACTATGTATATGGTAAACAGAACCAAGGAATTATTTCGTACTTAGGTATATTCTTACATATCTAGAAGTAAACTCTTATTCAAATCACATATACATGTGTATCCAAAAGGTGGCATGATCAGATAATAAATATTCATGATCTGCATTCAATTTATCTCAAAATTGAAGGACCTTACGCCTATGCAAAGCCGCTGAACCGATCGACCTGGTGGTAAGCCAATGAACGAACTGAAGTAAAAAGATTCAAGAAAGCTGCTAAACGACATAAAAATCTATCATCATAAATTGAGAGTCTACTAAAATTGATTTAATAACTTTAAAAAATTACCGAACAAAATTTCGTACTAACGTTGAGATGTAATCAGATACTCAGTGAATCAAATTTCACAATAGTATGGTTTGACTAAAGTAGTACTATTTACATTGGGTCAGATGGAGTGTGATTGGCCGAGCGATCTGACGTGCGTGTGTTGACGTTTCATCAAAACAAAGCACCGTCTCGCGGCTCGCTGGCATTTTATTGCAACAATCCGTAGCAAGTGTGTCGTCTCCTGCTCGATTTAAGAAGTGCGTGACAGTCAGTTGGTGATATCCGTATTGGCGAGTCAGTTCGCTTAGTGGAGGAACGCGATGTCGTCAACCGCCAAGTTTACTGCGGACGAGCTGCTGGGTGGTGAGTTTCGAAAGATCTTTTACTACGAAATTCGTAGGCAGCTGTCATTCTGACACCGCGGCCATTTCGCGTGGCTTCGTTCAACACGTAAACAAACGCAGCCTCCCTACTACTTCTTTGCGTCGCAATTACCGCTGTATGTTAGTTGACACCGTTGAACTTGAGCACATCGACACAATCATTTGCTACGCATTCACCTGAAAATATGCTTTTATATGTGCATCATTGAATATTCACTCGATAAAATTACAATATCGGATGATTCATTGACGTGTCGCGACTGGTTTCAACGACCATTTCTTGTAGCTGACCGGCGAACTCCAAAAATGCATGCTTCTATTAATTGAGTAGGAATTTTAATTCTCTAATTTTTTAGAAATATTTACATCGTAATCTTTCTTTTGCAATCTCGATAGTATTTTTTTTCGTCTAATGGCGTACGTGATACAATATTGTCAAAAATATGTGAATGACGCGTGCCCCTGTACAGTTTAAAAATATATTGTGATCCGTTGAAGATATTAAAAGAGGCGTACTAATTTTTTGTTTATTAATTTACTGTTATCGATATATAAATATTTACTAAAAATCCTGTGTTTAATGTGGATACCACAAAGGCAATATGTGAAAGCAAATGGCGAGGGAAAACGTATTACTACAGGGAATATATAAAATGATACGTACAATTTAGAGAGATTTACCATTCATAGGCGTGTACGCGAAGCTTGTGACGAAACGAGTAAAAATAGACTGGTTCGTTAATATTACCAAGTCAAAGAGAAATTGCCTGCATAAAGATTAAACAAAAAAAATTATACGAGTAATGCAGACATTGTGGACTTGATTCTTCGCACGATTCTGTTCTGCTCGTAAATAATTACTTACAATTTTACGAGAATCTCAGAGCAGAATCTTATTTTTGCTTTGAAAGACTGACATGAGTACATTTCACCTTCACGTATTCAATTCGCAAAAGATTATGACAAGATTTCTCTGCTTGTAGACATTGTTATTATATGTCATGATCCGTACTTAGCAGCTACGATGTTTACGTCGAGACTGAAAGATTCGCAAGTCCCGAATCGTAACTGCTCGTCAAAACAAAGGAGATACTATTCTCTCTTCGTCTTGCGGAGTTGATATCTGTACGATATCGCATTATCATACCTATTATCAGAAATAAGCTAATTAAGTACTGAAAAGTACACGGTATTGTTTTACGGTCTTTATGAAACGATAACAATAAAAATTAAAATGTCTAGCTCTAAAAGTTACCAATGAAACTATTTAAATATACTAAAAACAATGACCGGTTCCTGTTCATAACTGTGAAAGAAATGTCTAAAGTACCAAGTAAGATTCGAACGGTACTCGACAATCTGATTATAATAACACGTGGCAGAGCATATATTTGTGACTGTGTGTTATCAAAGATTCTCAATAGACAATCCGTAATCCACTCAATCTTGCAATCATTGGAACAAATGCCATTACTGTTACTAATCTCAAGAATTAATGTCATGCAAATCTCCCTCGAAATATACTAACAACACGAACTATTTTTCTAGATGAAAATAGACTAATACATCAGTGCGGGTGATGCTTCACGAATCACAGCTTTTTATAGCTTAGTAGGAATCTAGGCTACACACTGATCACGCTACATAATGACGAAGAATATGACGTGGCCAAAGAAAATTCAGAATATCATCACAGCGTCTTTATCTTAGGTGATTAAAAGGAAATATAAACTTTCATCCAAGTAAAGCATCAGTATCATGCTTATATGAAAAACAATGATCGTCCTGATAAGTCCCACTCCCCCAGAGTTCCATTGTTATTTTCCTATATATAGGCATAGTACATCATTATATTATTGCCGTAACCACGTGTGCACTCTAATGTTTCTCGCGCGAAGGTTTCTAATCGATATTTGATCGATAGTCATAGCAGTGAGTGTAACTGCGCAGGTTTACCTATTTATATAAAAAAAATGACGGCTTCTTTGAGTACCTTGTCGATAACATGATTTGTAACTGTAGCGAAAAATTTCATGACCACTTAACAGCTAGCACCTCTGATGGCTTAGATATACATACACATATTAAGAATGAAAAATGATACTTTTAATAACTGCGTATGTTTTTGAGTATTCAGATCTCTTAAAGCAAATGAAAATGGCAGGGAAGACACTTCTTTTTCACGGCCTTTAGAAACAATAATTTCCTCGTGGATTTCCTATGATATTAAATGGCGATAGCGGTTCTACGCGTGTTTTAACGGTTATATAATACATACAGCAAAAATGCCTATCCGACACGCTTTCCATTCTGTGATACGAGACGCGAGTCATTTTGATAAACTGATTACACCAGTCTAGTCCCGACCTTGAGTCAGTAGGAAAGATCTGCACTGCAAAACGTGCCAAGTGGCTCCATTACATATTTCGCTGAACTTCAAATGATTTTGATACATTCTCTTACATAGAGAAATATTTAATGAAGAAGTTAAGAATCACTTATAATCACTTAATGTATGTAGGTATTCTATATTCCTCTGACATCACCGACAAGTTTTATTTATATAATTAGAAGTTCAATCGAATGTTCGTGTCGTGCACGCGCAAAAGACGTAATCGGTTACCAAGGACGTTAATCGCTAGGATTGTCAGCCGATAAAAAAGTTCGTCGAGGGGGTCGAATGAGAAAAAGAGAGAGGGGCAAGGAAATAATTTAACGCGAGAACTCGCACTTTGTCAACTGCAAGTCTCCACGCTTGAACTCTTTAATACCACTTGGTCTCCGTGATTCTTTGGCTTCCTATCGAATAGCTACCTTATGCTCCAGTCAGCTTACGAGAAATGCCATTGGTAAATATATGTTCCGATCGTTGTGTTTACCTCTGGAAGAGAAAGTCGCAAGCTCACGGCTATAAACATAGGATCAGCTATATGTTGTCTCTCTGAAGGTGCCGACAACGAGATGTCTGTCGGGATGAGTGTGAAGCAAAGGAATGTCAGAGAGTCACTGACAGTTGAAAAATAACTCGACATCCCTGACCTTCTTTATTAGTCCGCAGAATAGACATTGTACAATGGGATAAATATCGTAAACACAATGTCTGCATTCCTTTCAGGAATATCAACAGCGATCGAGTCGCGTCAATACACCTCCGTATATAATTTATATAACGTACGGCTCTATTACCAAAAATGGAGCAGTTTATAGAAAATTTGAAAAATTAAGTTAGGTCGTTATATATATATATATTTCACTGTTGATAACTCTGATAATGTGACGTAAGATATACTCGAGGTCACGTCTCTATCTACTGTTGATTCTTACTTTGGAATATTAATAAATGGAGTAGTCGCATAATCGTCAATTAACTTTCTGTTCTTTTTATACAGATCCGTCATATCTTCCCTGAGGGGCTTTCAAATTATTTCTGTATCTTCTTTACCACGAAACATCTCTCAGTGTCATGGCCGTTCATTGTTCCTATGACGTTGTGCTGGGGTACATAGAAAGAGGACGGACAAGTTTTTGGCTAGCTGCTATCTCATTCAGGTTCCACGGCGTGACCTTCCTCTTGACCTCATGCATATATGACTTTGGTCACGACTCTCGTCAATTAACGCATCGATTAGAACGATCTGCCTAGAAATCTCGTAGACCTAATCAAATCCAGTACACAATTAATTGGGATTACTCTATGCGTACTTTGACGAACCAAAACATTGTATATACGGTTAACGGCGAATATCGTAATATTTCCGTGGGTCAAAGACTGGCTAAGAATAAATGGCGTTGATGAAGGGGAGTCGGATGTTGCGGTGGTCTGATTGAAATTACCGTCTGAGGAAAGAAGGGGGTCATTAATTCTTGACTATTTTTAAGCCGAAAGGCCCGTCGGACGATATTCAATTTGTCGGCTTGTTATTATAATGTTTGACTCTGTCCCCGTGTAATGCGACGACGTTATACATTGTGCAGATAGTAGTATACTCGTTACACTATAGTATCACTGGGCTAGCTCAAGTTTCCATACACGTATGTATATACTATATGGCTTTGATTCACGTGGCGTCTTGTTGAATACCTAGTTGATACGCAGAGCGTGACCTTTTTTGTTTCTTTTTTCTGCGAAGCTTGCACACACGCTAACCAGACTATGAAGACGTACATACATACATGTCCGAAGTTTTTAAATTCGTTGTGATACCAGGGAACGTATTAGTACGACAGTCTGTTGCTTCTGGATAAAAGTCTTTTAAATGATTTTTCTGTATACAGTGCATGCTTAATTTCGTATGGTATAACGATTTTAATTGACCGGTCTAGTATGCGCAGTGCGATATGTAACACGCGTGTCTGGGCGATTACGTATTGTAGGGTCAATCGAGGTCAACGTCTAGAGGTTGTGCGGGCAATTCGTTAAATTGCATCCCACGTATTCGCGAGGTCCTGCCTTTCTTTTTTAACCGTTATTATTTGATAATTTCGTCGAATCTATAGCTGTACCTGTGACGTGGAATTCTTTTGAATAAATATATAAGAGCGTAATAACAGGATACGCTAACAACCACTGAACACATGCGTAATATCGGACTGGAGGATGATATTTTTGTGTGATATTTACTTATAAATTTTCATACCACGGCGGTTTAACGCTAATTTCCTGTAGATACTGGAAAAACGTCGTTATAAGTAAGATTTCCTATAATTATTGGAAGTAACAATTTTAGTTGGCAAAAAGTCACGGTACGAGGTACCGAAGAGGAACACGTGTAGCCTTGGCATGCACGTGCGTCTGTAAAGTGGAAGCAGGAGATGACAAGATCCCGGTGGGCAGCATCGTGAAATCCAATCGTGGGGAGATATGTTGTACATACATACTTGTATATATAGGATTGAGCCAAGCGGAAAC
Organism: Trachelus iudaicus; assembly: GCA_030142595.1. Classification (NCBI taxonomy): domain Eukaryota; kingdom Metazoa; phylum Arthropoda; class Insecta; order Hymenoptera; family Cephidae; genus Trachelus; species Trachelus iudaicus. Next base: position 79,827 of record JARQTH010000526.1, read on the forward strand.
TCGTTCTACTTTGAAAGCAGCCAATCTTCTGTTTAATTTTTTTTTCAATTTTCACTATGGTTCCGTGGCTCGATTGTGTAAGAGTAAAATATTAACGTAGGCCGCAGCTGTGCGCAGTCGTTTATCTTGATATAATCCTCTTACCACAGAACACTTAACCAAATCATATAAATTACGATACACAACTGTCATGAGATTTTTCGTCGTTTTAAGAATTCTCAAAATCTCTGATATCCGTAGGATTTCATGAGAGCCGACCTGCAGAATAGAAGCGTGACTGATGAAACGTAAAATTTGAAAAATCACTTATAAATTATATAATAGATATTAAAATATTGACCTATTGAGATTTTATTATTGAATATTAATGTGGCAGCTTTCGAATTATTTATTGTCAATTATCCATTGAACATCGTGATCACACTTATGCAGTATAATGGTAGCTGTCAGATGAATATTCATGCTGACGAAGTATTTACTTGTACCTACCAACTTGTACGTTAGATGCATGCACGTGGTATAGTTATGGCTATGTTTATTCTGTGCATCGAGTGGATTTTATTTTGAAATTTGACTTGACGCAGGGATGATTTCTCTTAGACTTTACTTGACCAAGATTGACCTGTGCCAAGTGTCTTACCGCCAAATTCCGTATTTCACGGATATTAATTCTGACGTGGTCACGGGAAATGGCGCGATGACAGTTCTCGAGGTCGTTCAGGTTTACCGCAGTGGGGATGGAGCCGTTGAATTTCATAACGATTAACGAATGCCAGAGAAACCCTTGAATTTTCGTACAGAGGAAGCCATGACGCATGAACCACGCGGATAGAGCATGAGCATCGGCTGTTCTCTGGGCAAGAACAAAATCACACAGACATCCGGTTATACCTGCAGCCATGTTCATTCTCCAAGTAATATCGTCCCGAGGCAATAAAAATAGTAACGCTGGAAACGGCATTCTTCTAGTGTCAGATCTCGTATTATTTTCATCTCTTATACGTAATGCAAATCGCACGTTGCTTTAGAATTGAAATATTCAAGTTAGAAACGAACAATATAATTCTCATTGAGCATTTTACTTCGTACGTAAGAGATTTAAGGCTTTCGTAGGAAATTTTATAGTCTCAAGGTGACTTAGTTTCCTATGGAGAATTTCATTGGAGCTTTTTATACAGATGATTTACCTGTCATTAAGTCGAATGGTCTTCAGGAAGGACATGAGCGGTATGACTAGTACAATATCGAGCCAGATTATTAACCAGTGAAAGCAGGAGGGATACGAGTCGAATGTAAAGTTACGTGGTGCGTGTCACGTAGTCGTACGCCAGCGTCCCATTCAATAACACAGCAAGGGCTGGGATTGGATAGTGCGCATGGGCCGAGTAGAAGAAAGCCGAACTCCCGTGCCTTTTTAAATCTCATAGGCCTCTTCCGCCTTCTCCGTCATTCTTTCGCCTTTTCTCACGTAGCCGTAATAACCTATATGAAATATCATTTCTATACGGTTCACCATATAGACACCGTTTTCATCTGTGAAGCAATTGATTCATCCTGCGTTTCGTGTATTTTTACCCGTGGCCACGCTGTAGAAATTTCCACAGTCGTTAAATCTGCCTCGCATATACGTAGCTCCGATTAGCTGATTCATGGAAACGGTCTATTCACGCCACAATGGACGTGTCTCGTTTTAGACACAGAAACGCGACGGATTTAATAACTTAAGGAACAGTGTGGAACAGTCTTTCTTTTCTTTCGTACAATGTATTCCTGCTAGACTCACACTAACTGGATCTTACGGTAGTACTAGAGAGGAGAAATTTGTTAGAACTGCGAAATAGGAGTTTTTGGAATGGGAGAGACGCATGGTGATCGGCTGTTCAAGAGGGTTGAAATTACCCGAAATTCGGGCACAGAAGATAAATTTTTTTTTCTCTTAAAGAAAGGCGTTGCTGTCCAACTATATACGACGCGGTCATTAACCCATTGAATATTAAACATGACCTATGTCCTTAGACAAACTTAACCATATGATTTATTGATCATTCGCATAAACATACTAGCGAGTAATGACTTATGGTTAATTGTATTTTAGCTTTGTTATCATACTGCTGATACGTACAGGTAATTTCATATGGGAATTGCGATTAGCTACTTTTGTAGCATAGAACTATCGATGCTGTAAACTTATGTTTGCTAAATTTCTGCACGTCATTCAATGCAATTATTCGCATTACTGCATCGAATGTAACGAATCGATATTACAGCTGTATTATTATGAATCGTTTATATCGGCGTCTCACGATCGATCAAACGTGTCACGTATCGATCATCGCGCACGAGTTGAATTTAGTTACGTCAAAGACAGGTCTTGTTGATCGTGAAATAAATACGTTTTAAAAACTCTATTGTATCTGTGATAATTTTTACTTATTATTTTGCAGTGAATAAAAAAAAAAGTGAAAAAGGAATGCACATTTTAAAGCTAATATTAAATTGGTAATTTACACATTCGAAAAATTTAACTGTGTACAATTGCAAACTAAGACGTTTGACATTTATTAGGAATTAATAAGACACGTCGTACGATTAATATTGTTAAACAACATGATAATCCGACTATACGTACAGTCAATTTTGAATTCATGAAAAATATTGGTTACGCAAATATAAAAATAATCAACAATGATTCCTCTCTATTTTCTTTATTTATTTTACATAACTTTGTTATCGAGAAAGCCCTCCTCGAATAAATAAACGACCGAATCTTTACCATTATCACGTGTCAATCGACGTCATTAATTATTAACTTAAATCAAGCAGAAAGGGGACACTTTGGATAATAGAGGTGTACCGGATCGTGATTTACTGTAATTTTTTAATTTATATTAATAATTACTACTGTTAGGTCCTACGATAGTGAGAGCAGCGTTTTGTAAAATAAAAAAAATTCTTAATAACTTGGCACAGTGATTTATTGGAAAAAATCTCTCTCTCTCTTCGAGGTGCAGAGTCTTGGGTCGAACTCAATCCTGTCCCGGCGGACAGGGTGACACCCTTACCATTCAGCACTGGCGGTGAAGAGTACCTACGGCTTCTTCGAGAAGCCCAAAGGGACTCCACGCAATCCTCCGCTAGACATTCCTTGGCATCCTCTCGTCGAGATACTCCACGAGACAGGTAAGAAATATGAAAAAAAAAAAACTGTTAATACGCTATAGTACGTTACAATGTATCCCTATAAAAAATAAACCCCATACAGAATCTTGAAACGCAGCAATCTCGTCGGGATGGTTCGTCGACGTGAAAATAAATCTGGACTAAGTTTCTGTGAGTCACGGGAATCTCAAGCAGATGTGCAACGCGTTATCTTTCATCCAAGTTGTGCGTAATTTTTCGTCTGGGAGTCTACGTGACATTCCTGAAGATGAACTCGAAGAACGATCTAAGGATAAATTCAAAGATCGGATATCGCTCGAATATTTACGTCACTCTAGCCAAGCATTTTTATTTATCCCGTTGACCAAGGTCGCCGGATGCAGATCTGGCTTTACGTGATTTCGCAAAACGCACGCGGACCAAGTCTGCCAGTATGAAATTGTCGGGGAGAAAGAAACAAAATAATTGGCTCAATATCGCAAACTTCTTGGTTCACTTGGCAGCGCGTGAGTCATCGCACGTTCGTCTTCTGACGCTCTGCGAAAAACTGCTATTTATAAGCATTCAGTTCATCAAACCAAAAGTGTCATCCGGCATGCACGATTCAAACATGCGGAAGATCTTGCATGCTTCGTGTCTCATGTGCATATAGTCATACTGTATTTGCATATCCTATATGCATTGTATATAGTATATGCATTATACATATGCTACTTTTCTATGATAACGTGGCCGCGTGTTCTGGTTGTTCGTTTTATTGATGAGTACGTGAATAATAGGTGCGCGTAGGATAGCTAAGTGGATATACATGGACGCACGTGTTTACGAAACTGCAATAAATATTTAAATAAACGCGAACGGCAGAACGCAATACTTTGGTAAGACTGTTTTGGCCGCTGCGTTTGGGTTGCCGTTTCGAAAGCATTTTCTTCTAGTTGTTAAAGCAATCCTCGAATTTAATCAGGCATACACGGACAGAGGTTATTTTTTCCGATCGCCTAGTGCGCGTTGATAATTTTTTTCTTCTCTTATATCTCGATAACGACGTTATCAGAAATGATTTCGAACTATTTTTTTTTTGTTACAGCCCAAAAAGCCCACCGAATAGTCCAAACACGGAGTTATCCACCGAGGACGAGCTTAAAGGCGTTTACATTAATTACACGTACAACAAGGTCAGTTTCCTTATCGATTATCATATGTGTACTGTACCGTGTGTGGTTTAATGTGCAACAGTAATAAACAGTATTATCTGCGGACGCTTTAAACGTGTGTACAGTAAATTGGATCTGCTTGGTCAAGGAAGTAAAATATGGTTTTCTATAATAGATACGCAATTGTTTGTAGGGCGACAAAAAAAAATATGAGTCAGTATTGTTTTTCTTGACTGGTATATCAGTATCAAGGTCTTCGGGAATTTTGGTAATTCGCAAAAATTTAAATACTCTCGCGAAACCTTCGGCACTTTCGCTTCTCAAGAACGCTCGGAGATTGTGTCGATTGGATAACCGGCTTATGAATTTTTTCTGCTATCAGAAGACGCGTGAACTATTTTTAATCATTTTTTCTTATTTTATCGCTAATTTTGTGAATACTTGAGAGACGGTACATTTTTCGTATATGTAATAGAGTATGCTTTTTTTTATTTAATTGGTGATACCAGTGACAGAAATGGAATTTCTTTCGTTACGCACTTTGAGATCACGTTAACCTCAGTACTGTCAATCGACCAACGTGCAACAGGTTTATTCAATAAGGATTGTTTCCCGTAGAAGATTTCTTGGATCACTGACTCCACTCGTAGGGAGTTCGCAGTGGCACTCTAAAGACCGTAATATATCGTATGGTCAGATTTATAGCACGGGCCATTAAAATCATCCATGAAGGTAAAATTGATTTTCAAAACATTCAAATGCACACTGCACGATCAGCTTTACCTCTCATTAGCCATGTGTTATTCCGCGCTCCGACGTTCTCGTTCAGATTTTTTTTCTTCCACTTTTGAGAAAACCCACATCGGTGCGAATCTTCGCACAAGAACTACGTCACTCTGAAAAGTTTCTCCTTACGTTTTATCCCTGAACCAATTGATTCTGAAACTCCAATCCCGATCCATCGACTTATCCTACCTATCACCTTTCATGGTACTTTCATTCCTATCAACCATCCGTACTCTATAGGAATACCAATTGATATGTGCAATTGTTTACCCGCGCGGCACGAGATCGACGCTCCGTGACGAATCTGTTTTTTCTTTTCCCTCTCAATTCATTGAATTCAAGTATGAAAAATCGAATATCGAGCGTGACTGCACTCACCGCAAGACCTTGAAATTATGAGATTCTGAACACCACTGTAGACGTAATGCAAATCGGTGATACAATAACAAGCCTATCGCTGCTCTATATATAGACGTAGCTACAGGTGCATTCAGAACGGAGAGATTTGATTTCACCAATGAATATTCCATGTTACGTGATGGAAATTGGAAAATTTTTCTCTTGGAAAAAAAATTCACGGATTATCTTTATCTACACGTGACGTCACTCACGCTTATCGGAATATAAGTGCGCTATCAACGTTTGTTTTTGTTCAATAGCGTCAGAAATTCTTCCATTAATTTTCGTATAGCGTCTTTATCTGATGTGCAGAGAGACAGTATTTGTTTTCCCCTTATAATTATTCGCAATAATACGAAAATCGTTAGTTGGCTTTTCACTGTAAATGGGTTAAGTGTAACAGCTTAAATTGTTTGCTAATTTTACGAGAGACAGACGCGCCCCGTCCTTAGCTCTGATCATCCAAGTGTCTCATAAGATTCTCGATCCGGTTGATACTTCTTTTCTTTTTTATACATCGTTCAAGAACCGGTTCTAAGTTATAGTTCGCGGAGTATCTACTCCGACACCCATGCAAGCTACATACCCAACCTGTGCAATCTGGTGATTCTGCACTGTTTCGCACAAGAGATATAGCTAGATGTAACAATTTTGCCTTAAATATAGTATGCACACATAATCCTGATTAATACCCATATATATTGCTATAATATATATAATATATACGTGCGATTTCGAGATTTGCATAACTCGATGATACTGTATTGAAATTTTACACGTGCGAATATTCCAATCACACCGTGCATATACTGGAATTTTAGAAAAAAAAATTCTTAAAATCAGTATGTTGTGGATAATTTACCAGTTTTTCATATTTTCCTTGTTCGGTCCACCGGGTATAGCCATAAATTACATAAATCGATAAAAGTATCGTAAATATCATCTGTTCGTTATACTTCAGAGTCATCGAGTACTTATGAAAGTGAAAGAACAAACTCGTATGGAATTTTCTAATCGCGTGCAACTCGCTATTTCTAGAATGCATACAGTGCATTATATCGTGGGTACAGTTTAACGATGCGTGAAGTTGCGATTGCACCTGCGCAGGTGCACGTAATCCTCCTCTTGTATTTCAATTATAGAAGCGCAAACTGCACTTGGGAGAGACTCTCTTTGCCGTTGTATCTACCACGATTCGCGTGACAGTAAAAAAAATATTTTACGTAATATACGGGAACCTACTACGGTATCTCATAGTGGGACAATAAATATTCCTGACTTTTGGGTAAAAAAGGAATAAAAATATTTTTTCACAGTGGGGACAATATTCGCTTTACGATCTATGTGCTACGGGTTACGTAATGAGCTTAGTGTCTTTTTAGATATCTCGTATTCTTTTTTTTCTTAATGCATCCCACAAATACAATCGTGTTTACAATCAATGACGAAATTGGCGTGCGTTCAAGGCGTCGTAGTTCATCAGCTGACCAATAGAAATCCAGTTCGTTTCTCACGCCACTCAATGATAATTCATTCTCGATTTAGCTGGCTATTTGATGGAGAAGAAAGGGACAGTCCCGATGATTTCGCGAAGAACACAAAACTTCTTTACCGACAATTGCCTTGTGGAAGTATGTTTGCTCAACTCTCTGTTCGAGCGTCATATTTGGGCTACAGTTTCGTACAAATTTCGAATTCGCTCTACAATACAAAATTCTGTTTATCGTACGCTTATCGCAGATTGCATTTGTGGCAGCTGCGCTAGGGTTAGACATTGACGTTGCACTAAAAAAATGTACAAAGTGGACGATTACGAAATATAAGATTGTGGAAACTGTTTTGAAAATATGTCAAAATTATCATGCCCATATTTAATAATTATGTATAATACACATGTATATTTATTATGCTTTATATATACCCACGCGCGCGCGTATGTATTTTTGTGGACAATCCCACGCAAAGTGATGACGGATGCGCGTACTGATAATTCGTGCCAAAATCTGGCCACGCAGTGTTCTCTTTAGTCTTGTTGGACGGTTAATATTTTTATCGAAATGCGCATCAATTTCTTAATTGTATGTACAAGTGAACTTGTTCATTAACCTATTATATAAAGACCCTATTCATATCATTATCATTCAGTATCTTTCTATCGTATACGTGACGCGTCAATTAAGCCAGTACGGATTCGCGTCCATTAAAACAATTAAAATCACCGTGGGGTTTTACTCATTTTTTTTTTTTTATGTAAAACTGCCAAATCTCATTCTATGTATTCGAATCAACGACCTTCCCAAGCGATCGCTGCCCAGACGTCGACTACTCCACGTTATTCCATAATGTAAATTCAACTCGTAGCATTAGTAAACAGCGTCGTAAACGCGTCGGGAAATTGCATACAGCGTATAAATATTGTACGTCTCATGACGATCTACGCGTGAACGAGATTGTGAATGTGTGAAACGAAATACTTTTTTTCAAGGTTTTATTAGGCTATGCAAAAATTGTGTTGCACCTAGAGACTCAATGCTTTCGCATCATGGTTATCAATAAATCCTATGACAACAACCATGAGCGTTAATGGAAAATAAGTTGTAGAACAAAAATTAATCCGAGACGTACAGTTATAACTTGTATTGAATACACATGCGCACAGTCATATATAACATAACCTATCAGAAGATTTTCAGTCTCAAAAAAAAAGTTTATTTATTAAGCGAATTTCATATCAATTTTTCACAAATGACAGAAGCGCCTGGTGACGACGACAACGAAACGCTTCTTGGATGCCAAAAACGCACGCGCCACGTGTCTAGACCTATTCATCCCGATCTACGTAGCGCTACAGTAAGATAAAATCGAAAATAGCTAGGGGTCAATTTTCACAGCGCAAAAAACGCGAGTGGCGTCATTCTTGTATATCGATTGCTATTGTCATCTGATGGATAACTTATTACATTATCAATTTGAATTTATCTTACTCACTGGCGATAAGCCGTCCCTTTAACGATAACAACATGTTCTACGTGAAATCAATAAAAACACGTCACTCGTCTATGTTAATAGCAGCCACTTGCTTTGGGCACAGAACGCCTACGCATCCATCCCAATTACGCACAATCACGTAATTACCCACCAGAGACAACTCAGTCATACGACAATTATACTCACGGAAACCTACAAATCGCACTAGAGTTGTCCCATTTTAGGTAACCCTATCTATAACGCGTGGAATATTCTTGGCAGTGGTACAATTTATCATCATAAGGATTCGTCACTAATAATCAGTATTCTTCGTGTGGAGGTACTTGCGAAACGTTGAGATTCGAGCTATTATCATCTCCAGTGCTTTAGCTTGCTCGGATAAGTATTAGGGTCATCGGTCAAGCGTTCAGTGTAAACTGCCACATATTATACTTTGTGTATTCAAAAAGTCAGCGACGCGTTCGCCAGTCAATATCGTTTATTGAAGGCCGATTCACACATTTTAGTGCCGTATCCAGTAGCTACTGCAGCATGGCGAAATGTTCACACATTTCAGTACTGTTCAGACGCCGCAGAGTCGTTGTTCAGTGAAAGTATCGTCGCACGGGACGTGCATGGTACGAGTACAGTACTGAAATGCGCGAATCGGCCTCTTCGGTAGTCTTCGGAGAGCGGAAGTTTTCATTATGCTGCTTAGGATACACGATACTATAATCATTGACTAACTATAGCATACTTTATGCATTCACAAAGGAATTGAGCGCCCATAAGTTTATTGTTATGCAAGTTCATCTACGCTGATCGTCAAACAGGGACGTTCGCTGGTCGTGTTACTAAGGACACAACGCGACTCTTCCACGTGTAATGGCTCGCGTACAATTCTTGGCAACGTTTGATACTACTTCTTCGAGCCACATCCAGAAACGCTTTCATTCTGGCTTAGCAGGCTCGAACGTCACGGAGACGTCAAATGTAAGCGCTTCGACATAATTGTACTTGCTAAGCGACACTACGTTCTTTGTACTATTTATCATGCAATAAATTGTACAATTGTCGTCTGTCATCATTTCCTCATTTCATTTCCGTTTATAGAAAAGATCGTCATAAATAAACATTAGTCCAATATTTATTTTCGATACAGTCTAAACGTGATGTTATTGTGAAAGATTATAAGGTAACGCCTTGATTTTCTATTCCGGCATTATTAAATGGACTAGACTCGCTTCAAAGGGAAGTTATCGGGCTGTTGACTATCTTCGGTTTTATCAAACCTGGAACAAATATTGTTTTCGCCGGTTCACAGGTCTATAAGCACTTTCGAACGTCTTATGCATATTTCTAATCTTACGATTGAATTGTTCATCGGCTATATCACGAAAATAATTGCGACGTAGGTTCAAACGCTAATAGTATTACAACTCAATTGCATTTTGATAGGACTTAAGGCGCAGGCGACCTTGAATTCAATGTTATCGACGTAACGCCCCTGTTTACTGTCATCAATACTATACTCTGTTACGATAGACTTTTACCGAACGATAGGAAAATCGTATACGATACTTTTGGACAATTGGCAGTCCTTGTTCTTGGATTTCTTTGGACATCAAGACAAGTCACTCGCTGATTGCGACGCGGTATGTCCTTTGATTAAGAGAAATGGATTTTTTTCTTATCTCTATCGTTCATTGTTATTCATTGTTAACCTTGAAGGAAATTCTCGAGACACGCTAACGACGACGCGACACAAAGCACAAAAGACTTCCTTTGTTTCAGTTGACATGGGCAATCCTATGTAGGTTGATGGATACAATTTTATATAAAAAAAAAGAGCTGGTACTACTGCCAGTCGGCCATGTTTTCTTGCTTTTTTTTTGTTTTAATCATCCATTGAAAATCTCATTTATTTAGCTAAGTTTAAATGTGTAAAATTTTGTTTGAATAATTTTTGTTTAAATTAAAGCCAACATTGCCGCCATTATTTAAATAATCTCATTTTTGACTTAACGTTAGTGATATACATATGTACACATTGGAGGATCAACTTTCAAGTTATCTCAACACATAGAAAACATGGTCGAACGTTATCGTAGTTATTTGCTACGTGCTATGTTGCCAGATTACGTAGACTAATATTTAGCTCTGTTCGACATAACTTTGTTCTTCTGTGTGTCAACAATAGGTGGGCACGTGGCTGACTGTGCACAAAACGTGTAGTGCACTGTGTTTGCAAATGTTCAAAAGTTGCTTCAACATTGCAGAAATACTTTGTTTAGAAATATTTCGAAAAAAAATTATACACATGGATTAGATCATGGGGTGACTGGCAAAATCGAGATGATTCTCTTCAGTCGCAAATCTTAATTCAATCTGTTTACTTATCACACCTTTTTTAATTACTACGGAAAATACTACCTAGTTTTCCCAGAATGCTTTCACAGTGATGTATTATCAGATTTTTAAGCGTTATCACAGTCATTTGACGATATGATAATTTTTTAAGAATCTTAGTCTATCTCTTGTAACATAGGAATAGAAAAATTATTTTTTTTCTAAATTTTACCAGTCGGTCATTTTATTTCAAAATGTACCTTGAACTTGATTTTAACCTGAAGTGCGTGATGGAAATTTCCTATGATAAGGTCGTAGCTCGCAAAAAACGACGTCCTCAATCGGGACGTCGGGGAGTCGTCGCCTCTGAATTGCTTTCCACCTCGCAGAACGTCTATCCTTTTTCACGGTTCGATACCCGACGAACACGGAATGACCTGCTATGTATATCTTTGGTGAATTCCCACGCATTTACCTCTTATCAAACTAAATATAACTTACAATGCTTTAATTTTTCTCTTTATTAATTTACAGGACGGAGAATTGCTGGAGAAGAATGGAGATTGGATTTATGAATGGAGCTCTCGTCCAGACCAGGCACCACCTAAGTAAGAGTTCAAACAGAATGACTGAGTTATGAATGAATATTTATTTTAGTTCATAGACAATTTTCCGAACTCGTTTACACCTATTTACGTATGTATTGTATATTCCCACGGTGTACATTTAGCTACGCTATCTCTTCTATCTGTCATTAATATAGAAGAACCTCGTTTGAGGAATTTCGTATACCGAATAGACATTCCGATACACGAATCATTGCTCTGTGTCCATTAACTTGTTCATTTACATCTGCATACCTCAAGATGTTTGACGTTACCTATTGTGCTTTAATCAAGAACAATGAACGACTCAGTCAGAGGGAATGAAAACTCCTTGGTGAATAAGAATTGTCCTCTTTAACAAAGTCATCAGTTTCTTTCTAATAACGTTTAAGTTTAACGATATTCATGCATACGCCATTTACTTCATGATCGATAACTTGTGCTACAGTTAATTAATATTGACGACCTCTTAGAATCACAACTGAAAATGATTGCAGTGAGATATGCAATTATATGATTAGAATTTTCAAAGAGAAAGAATAGCATTGTTGACGCTCTAATTTGATGTAACATAATTTTTTTTTCAATTTGCAGAGACTGGAAATTCAAGCATCCACCCGGCGTTACCAAGAGGAAAACGTATAGCATTCGCACTGCGAAGGTTGGCAAGAATGGACTCTTCTCCAAGGAAGTTCTGTACACCCTTTTCCTTACCAACATTCTCTCATTGCTCATCGGCACCGGTTTTGGGTAAATGAAAATTTTTTAATTATTTCTTCAAAATCTCACAAGCCTGACCATCAAGTTAGAGCGAGAAGTCGCGCGTTGCGGACTGATAATTAAAACTCTTATTACAGAGTCTGGCTGACCAGGCGAGGACTCATGATGCCACGTGTCGCCATCGAGTGAATATGGCGATCATGTGACACGAACTACGAAAGATTAACGTTGTAAGTAATGGAGGAGAAGGGATAGCTGGCTAATGGGACGCAAGCAAGACTGATGCTGGAGGGCAATCAAGCCTAAATACATTGCACACACATATACACACATATACACAACTATTCGCATTATCCAATATAATTAATATTTCTATTTTAATCTCTTTCTATAAAGCGTACTTCATAAAAGATAACGTGTACGATTTAAGTTATGCGTATATGCATATCCGTATATGTATATATACATAGGCTGGAAGAGATGTATATGTATATATACGGTTATGTCGTATATATTCGTATGCATAGATGCTTAGGGAGAAAAATGTGGAAATTACAAAAAAAAAAGGAATAACACGATGTCTAAGTAGTCTAGTTTTGGAGTGAAAAGAAAAAGATAACCTGTCCATTTTATACCGTTTCTAATACGTTTCTATCTGCGATAGTACATAGGCATAGCTTGGATAGTATTTATCGGTAACTCTTACTGATTAGGAAGTCGCGATGTGAACCCGGCACTAGCAGAGGACAATTTGTATTGCGAGTACGAGTAATGGAAACGTTTTCTCATGCGAAGTTGTGTATTGGCTTGTCCAGAAGGTATTTCGAGATGTGTATTTATTTGACCAACGGAAAATGTGCTTAAGAAGAATTGATACGATGCTATTCACCAATATGATTTGGCGCAACTTCTTTTTCTAGCTAATACATTGTGACGTAACGTATGCCAACTGTCATTTATTTTTTTAAGTTATCGATTTTTCATTATGTTGGAAGTACATTAGTCACTTTTTATTTTATCACTCTACTTCGAAGAGTCGTGGTGGTTCCGTATGGCGAACAATGCATTTCTCTGGCTTTGAAAATTTTATGCGTCATATCGATACATCATTTGCTGTCACTAATTCAGAAAATTGTATGCCTTGGCAGTTGCGCCTGAAGAAAAAGATTTTCGGCGAGCGTAAACCTATCATTAGTGCTCTAGTAGAATTAGACGTTAAATTAGTTGTTCGTTGCACGTATAAGCTACCTTAGGACGCCCGTGAGATGTCATTGCACTATTTTTTTTGTTTTTGATTTTAATTAGTACTCTTTCTTTATCGTTTGCATTGTACGTTTGGTATGCAAGGTATTATTATTGCGCAAATCAAAAGGAGCCTTGTTTGTTGGATCTGTTAAAATTTTCAGGATAAAGGAATAATTGTAATTCTTATTTTAGGCACGAAGTTATTAGTCATGTGTCACCAATGTGAATCGGAACTTACTCGCTTATACTTCGTACTGTAATATTTCTATGATGAACAATTGCACGTGTTTATTATTATGCTACTGATCGCAATGAGTCTTCACGGTTGTAGCGTTTTAGTATGCGCGAGCAATCATCAATGAGAGCTTCGCCATAATTGTCATGTCTCAATTGATATATCGTTATTCATAAACGATATCAAGTAGAGAAACTTGATAAGCGCATTGTCTGTAAAATTAATCGGGTGACAGCCACTATATTTTGTTATTCATATACGAGATCGTACAAACTTCCGACAAGAATTTAATGGTTTTTATTTGAACGTTAAAAATTCTATCTGTTCTCTCTGTTTTGTCTTTTCTGTCTTCGTTCTCCATGGTATTAATACTTTTTTGCTGAGGAATTGTTTATCGGTCGATAAACTGATGCTATCCGTACTTGTGTGTTTCACACGTTAAATACCTCTTGACCAATATTGAAGCCGAATAAACTTGTGGTTCGGAACCTTATTTTAACAGCAATATCGCGATGTTATATTTTCAATGAAGCGACGCTTCATTGGTTTTTTTCTTATATGAAGATGAATTTGTATATCATGATTGGCCATGTTAATGAGTCAGTATATAGAAGATGAATTAATAATTAAAGGCTCTTTTCCAACTTGCAAAATTTCTACTATGATTCTATCAAATATATTCTGCATTGTATACGTGAAATGTAATTCTAAGGCTTTGAAGGGACAGTGTTAGAAGTATAAATGGTTATTACAATGCAGGGCAGTGCAGTAAATATTTAAAAAGTGTCAAGAAGAAATTTCCCATTCAGTTCCTGTAACGCGCAAAAACAATAATACTATTTCTTATGTTGCTTCCTTGAGCTACCCGTGAAATTTAATAGGCATTAAATTATTACGCAATTATCTTTAACAGATGCAATTAAACTTTAATTAGAAGACTTCTACTGTGTATGCGGCCAATGCCATATGGGCAGTGAACTTTCTATTGCTATTCTTAACAGAAACAATATGTCAATATAATAGCGCCGTTAACTATGGACAACGTGAAATGATTCTACTTGATCAACCTCGAATTAAAAAATTGTTTATACATCAGAATTAATTTTGGTTTACATTGTTATCAGTTAATATAAGTTTGTTTGTATAGCAGGAAAGCTTTATTAGCAACACAATATTATTTTGTTGGACATCAATCAACTTTTCAGTGATATATGAATTTTATTGACATAAAATTGACGTCTCTGTACCGAAAGGTAATCGTCAGGAATATTCTTGTTTGACAAGAAGAATTGTATTTGACCTCCTCTCTGTCGTTCAAGAGGAAATATTTAATTAGTGTTTCCGTTTGTAATCTGAATTGTATTTTTGCGAAGTAAGCGCCATACAGTAATGGATTTATTAATGCGATTTGTAATCGCATTGGTGGGAATAGTCATAACTTTGATTGCAACTTTTGTAATCTTTAATTTTATTATTTACGTTTGCAAATTACGGTGTTGATGGTATTACTGTGATTCTATAGTTGCGGGACGCCTGATGATTATTTTACTTATTCTCCTTAATACGACGAAGTATGTATATGTTTCACGGTTTGTAATTACTAAGAAATAAAGCATTTTGTAAATTTATATTTAGCGTGTTTATTGTTATACGGCTCTATACGTACCATACTGAACGGATCGATGATACTATATCATATGTCAGTTTAGACAATTGCTCTTTTGTGAATGTGTTTTCAGCTGCAAATCATTCTTCGTGTGTCCGATAAATATAAACATTATGTGCGGTAATGGAAATTAACTCTCCTTACAAAGTGCATCTTATTTCTGTTTATAATTAAAAAAATGATCGAAACTGAATATGGAACTTTGAGATTATCTTATTGAAGACAATATAATAATGAATCTAAGTATGTAAGAACAGGATTTTACTATATTTTTGATCTCATTGAATTAAGGTATTCCGAGCACGAAGGTGCATTTTCTGTGGGTGTCTAAATGGGGGTCCCTAATACTCGTCAGCATGTAAAACTGTACTGTCGTGAAACGATTTAAGAAAGTTTTATTCAACTCTGCAATTAATATAATATGCGGGATTTACTATTTGTATATAATTTTCCAATGTTCGATATCTCACGGTCCTGAGATTCCAAAAACAAAATTAATCTCGAACAAACTTTCCTGAGTTTCTTGTGAGTTGCTGACGGCGGTCTACAGCGTTGCTGTATATCGCGTCGCGTTTCTAATAAGCGATCGAACTTATTTTTACATCTTTCAATAATATTTTCTTGCTAGAAACTTAGGTGATTCCTTCTTTGCTGAGTTCGTTCAGTGGGTCGTGCTTAAATTGTGGGCGACCTTCTGGGTCTCCCGGCGGAGGCCTTGAGCCCCCTTAGGGTACTTAGGGTTTTTCGTGTAGTGAATCTAATCAGAGTGTCCAGCTCTCGCGTCTTTAATATAATTTGTTCGCTTTGATAAAAACGCCCTAGCATGTCGTTGAACCTTGAGCACTCGTATGTGTAGAGACGATCCTACGTGCCTATGCCTGTGCTCTTGGGTTGGCTTCACTTGAGGTAGGCGCGGATGCTATTGAGCATCTGCGAGTTTAAAGTCACCCTTCGTCGGAGATATTTTGCGCGGATATCAATGGCTGACCGGGTCCGCCGCCGGCAACGGACGCGTTCTCTTACGCTTAACTCACTGAGCTTGCTCGGTGGGAAGTGGCGGAAGTTATAGCGTCAAATATGGTCTATGGTCTTGGCGTTGCTCGCAAGGGCACCGTCGCGTGTTACGTCCGTGGTCTTTCGTTGCGGTAAATCTTGAATTAGGGGTAGATCTTTCGCGTTTAGCTCTCTTGTCAATAACGGCGTACCCTTCTGCACTTTATTGTTGAATGTTTTTCAACTTCCTGGCAACATGCGTTTTATCCTGGACAGATCCTCGTTATTTAAGCCATTCTGCGTTTTTGTTCATACATTTTTTCAAAAAAATGTTTATGAAATTAGGAGTCAAAGTTGGGTACACGATCATTCAATAACCGGGGTACCCAATAGGCTTCTATAACGAATTTCCTTTTTGCTCTTACTCTTGAATCACCGAATTACTTCATAACATAATAATAAATAGGATTTTAAATAAACATAAACTAAGTAAATAAACAAATAGAAACCGAATTTTATTCGGCACTTCCATTACTGCGCGTAATTGTTACTGTATGCTCATTGCATACCGGCTTATTGCACGCTTCGCAAGATTTTCGTATTTTGCGACATTTTTTTTATTGTGCCCTTATAACGTATATGACATGCGCCCACCACATTTTTTCGCTCTGCATTATCTAATGCTTGTCCGGATGATATTGATCGTGCATTATCGCCACTGCCAATTGCTTTACCAAACATACTTTCAAAAGCTATGTTGGTCATTAAATGCCTCATTATTTGTGGATTTCTCGACCGATCTTCGGTTGAAGGCATACACAACTCTTCCCCCAATTGTCGTAAAAAACAGCGGCGTTCATTCGTTCTTTTTTTTTTATCATTTTGTTATTCTCATAATATATAATATAGGCCGCAAGACTCGCGATATCAACGATATTATAAAAAAATGAAAGAGGCCGTCTGTTTGCCTTTTCGTTATGTATCTTCCAAGCAATTGATCCATCGTGTCCACGCCAATTTTCGTTTTATTAAAAAATTGAATTATCCCCGGTTTTTTATTTTGATTAGCGCTTACGGTCATGTCTATGTGCATATTGGATAAAAGTAAAACAACCTTATTTTTCTTTGGAGATTGTGAACAAATTGTCACATTTTCGTGAAAAGCAAACAGCGTTGAAGATACTTCGCGAGATTTAGATGCGGCCATTTCCGACGGAATATATTTTTTGTTTTTTTTTTCGCAATGTTCGAACAGTTGTCAGGTTCCATGACACAAGAAATTTTGCTAAGGGGAGCGTCGTAAAAAAGTTGCCCATTGAAATATTTCTGCCCGTTCTTTTGTACGGCGAAACCAAATCTTTTGCGACTCGTTCGCCCTGATTCACTTCTCGGCTGATAGCAGTTTTTCCGCTGTATATTTGTCCATTTAACAGATATGAATTTTCCGCATCACATATCTACTACACTTTTGCAGGTTCCGATGGCAAGCGTTGTATGAATCTTGTTCGACTGCGATAGGGAAAGAGCTGTTCGTCAACTGTCAGGCACTCTGTTGTTTTATACATCCTTCCTAAGTTTGAGTTCGGCATCGTCCAAATGTCACGTATGGGAGCAGCTTTGTCCTCTTGAATACGACTGCTTCGAGAATCTGCATTATCAAATCGAATAAATCGTAAAATGTTCCAGAATCTATTGACGCACGTTGTAACTTGATATAATAGGTTGTAAGATCGAGGTTTGAATTATTTACTCCGGAGGTAATCAAAATACCCAAAAATGCATACAATTCTCGAGTCGTGACATCTTTTCGTACAAGTGATGTTTTTCGTTGGATTTTCTTCGTTGTACATTCGATATACTTGAGACGCCTTTTTATTTGTATGACGCACGATGATGTCGACCATTTCGGCGGTGAAAATAACTTTGAAAGTATCAGCAATTGATAGTGTTTCTGTGTCTCTATCAGGGCCACTTCGTTGCCGAATAATATTTCGACCTGCAGTTTGCCGTTGAACTGTTGGTGTTCGAGTCCAAATGGTTTTGTCTTTGGCTATACAAGTCGTAGTTGACTCTAGCGGTTGATCAGTTGGTCTCCCTTTGGTCTCTACATCGATTTCTTCATCGGTTTCATCTTCAGATTCGGCTACATCTTGTTAATCGTAACCTTCCGCTGAAAAAATCAAATTTAGACTTCGTTGAATATAAAATCACACAAACACACGCGCGTGTATATTCTGCAGCGTCGCAATATACAGGGTGTCCCATTTTAACTTAGACAGTGGAATATCTCGAAAACAGGGAATTTTCGTAAAAAATGTTTGAGACAAAAGTTGTCGGGCTCGAAGGGGGCCATCTAGTGAGATACCTGAAATTTCAGCCTGGGGCCTGTGTTGGGCCCTGTGAGGCCCAAGTCCATTTTTTAAAATGGGAACGCCTTTTTTTATTGCAGATTCGTGTTCTATGAAAAAAAAATAAAAAAGTTTTGTTCTTGATCATTTTCCGATAAACCCCCTGCAACAGTAGTAAAAAGGTCCGTGAAGTTGAATTTTTACATTTTGATAATCTGACTACATTGAAGCTACAGAATGCTATTCCGAAGCATTGCATTGAAGCATTCTGTAGCTTCAATGTAGTCAGATTATCAAAATGTCAAAATTCAACTTCACGGATCTTTTTACTACTGTTGCAGGGGGTTTATCGGAAAATGATCAAGAACACAACTTTTTTATTTTCATTCATACAACACGAATCTGAAATAAAAAATAGGGGTTCCCATTTTAAGAAATGGACTTGGGCCTCACAGGGCCCAACACAGGTCCCAGGTTAAAAATTCAGGTATCTCACTAGATGGCCCCTTCGAGCCCGACAACTTTTGTCTGAAACATTTTTTACGGAAACTCCCTGTTTTTGAGACATTCCACTGTCTAAGTTAAAATGGGACACCCTGTATATTTATATATGATACCTATTTCCTCGTGATCCGAAATTTCCTAACTCTTTGCTTGCTCATCCAGGACTCGGAACCAGTCTTCATCATCGCTATCAGACACGTAATTCTTTTCTGCAGAATCAGACTCTTCACCCACCAGTTTCTTCAGCTGTCAATGTGATGTTTTTATTAAAAATATTATTATACATACAATGATTGCTCATATTGTGGAAATTTCTCGGTAAATAGACTTGCATAGCTTACCTTGCATATTCAACCACTGATAATTCTTCCATTTTTTTTTTCAATTCATATTTTGAAAAGCAGTGATGAGTAATCATCAATAAGCGGGAAAAAAATATCAAGAAATATGATCCGAAAATGAAGCCACGCCACGAAATTTTCCCATTAGAATATCTTCAGGTAAAATCCCTGGGGAAATCCCAGAATTCCTGAGGGGTTTTCCCTGTTATTTCGAGTCGAAACTTATCAAATCTACCAAGTACAAGGTGGAAAGAAGCAGGCAAATGGTCATAGGCCACCCAGAAGCATCAGGTTTATAATGTGGGTACCCGGGTACCCCGATTATTGAATGATAGTGGAAAATTTTGTCATTGACAAGAGGATTAACTTAACTTTTACGTTTTTTTTTTCGCTCAACCCGACTTCCATTCCATACTGAGGTTTTTCTCCCCTAGTCTTGCGCGCAATAGCCGCAAGACTCGGGGGTTTGTCCTAATCAAAAAGAAGAAACAAAAAACACGGTCCCCTGTTGGGCCTTGGAGAAGTCGTAGCTCCCTTGTGGAGAGGTAGGACCTCATGGAAATGGACAGGTCCATTTCACTCCCTTATCCTTCATACTTTTCCCAGTGTTCTCTTTTCTCGCTTCTCCAAAATAGTCCCTTCCTCGTGCGTACGTTTTACGTTCAGTCACTCGAAACGACGGATCAAAATTACAAAGTAGCATTGTCTATCCTGAAGAAGAAGTATGAATGAACGACCCTGCGACGCCATTGGCGAAATCCGTATAAGTAGTGACTTATGTTTTCTTATGAAAATTCATTGGTGAATGCCTCTGGAAGTTGGGCGCCAACTCCGAACCTTTCAGTCGTGAATCCGTTATTTTAACCAGAGATGAGTAGGTAGATGCACAAGGCTACGATTTTAGGCAAAACCAAAATCATGGCGCTAAATCGCAGTGGCGAGTCTAGAAGTAGGATATTGTGATTATCGCCCCGGTCGACAATGCGAATCCCGTCGTAGCCGAGTTAAACGTGAACACAAACGAGTAGCTTGGCGAGCAGAGGTTCTTCGGTACTCACCGCTTATGGACGAATAGGACTTTACCCAGAGTCAACAGACTACCCCGCACGACCTCTCCACCGACACATAGGATCGTCTCTACCCATACGAGTGGTCAAAGGTCAACGACATGTTGGAGCGCTTTTAGCAAAGCGAACAAATTATACTAAATACGCGAGAGCTAGACAGCTGGTTAGACTCACTATACGAAAGAACATGGCCGTAGCGTACCTTAAGGGGGCCCAAGGCCCCCGTCGGGAGATCCATAAGGTCCTGTTGCGGCCACAACTTGGGCCCGACCCACTGAGCAAGCTCAGCGGATGAGGCGGAAGGGCAACCCCCGACACCGTGGTCTATACGTCTAGCTACTCTAACAGGGTGACTACTCTTATATGACTAATCGAATGAATATGCTCGACCCGACCAAGGAAATAGGA
Organism: Trachelus iudaicus; assembly: GCA_030142595.1. Taxonomy (NCBI): domain Eukaryota; kingdom Metazoa; phylum Arthropoda; class Insecta; order Hymenoptera; family Cephidae; genus Trachelus; species Trachelus iudaicus. The sequence goes on from JARQTH010000526.1 coordinate 100,773, forward strand.
AAAGTAAGACAAGCACAATGGAAAGTGAGACGGAAGAGAGAGTAAATGAGACGGCGGAAGGGAAGATAGAAATAAAGAAGTTGAGAAGTAGAAAAGTAAGGAATAGGGGTATAAAAGTAGAGAAGAAATAAGGAAAGAGATAAATCAGAAAGTAAAGAATGAAATAAAAAGAAATAAGAAAGTAAAGAAGAAATAAATATAGAAATAGAAGAAGGTTGGAAATGAATATGAGGGGTGCTTCTAAGAGAACAGTATAGGAGACCGGCTCGAGGAAGAGTGAACGCTCCGAGTTGGGGCACTGCCTTGAGCGCTCCCCCCACCATCCGTCTGCTAACTCACTCACCGAGTTTTGAGCGACGAATTTGCACGCACACAATTTTCGGCAACTTCCGGTACTTCTAAACATGCTTGGCCAGAATTTTCCATTTTTAAGTGTTAATATTTTATTTTATTGATTTAAGTAATTATTTGAATGTTCAAAGCATCTAATTTATTAATATTTCAATTTGAACATAATTTATTTTCGATATTCTACAATTTCATTTCAATGTTTATCTACTCCGTATATTCTGCGAGATTTTGATTTAGTCTATACAGATTTTAATTTAACATACTTCTCAAGAACTATTGAAAAAGCCTATTGATGAAATATTTTTCAATAATTGAGGTGCTACACAGGTGTCCAGTTGGCACCGCACTTTCTGAAAAAAGTCTTAAAAATATTTCAACAATAGGCTTTTTCAATAGTTCTTGAGAAGTTGTATAGTCCCCGGTCCCGTTCTAAGAGTTGCTTTGGGAAACAGCGGTGAGTAGCGAAGAACCTCTGCTCGCCAAGCTACTCGTTTGTGTTCACGTCTAGCTCGGTTACGACGGGATTCGCATTGTCGACGGAGGCGATGATCATACAATCCTATTTCAAGACTCGCCGCTACGATTTAGCGCCATGATTTGGTATTGCCTGAAACCCGTAGCGTTGTGCAACTCCTTACTCATCTCTGTCTTAAACACTGGTCTACGGCAACTTTTCTTTTCATAGTTGGCGCCACTATAGAATCAACTGCAAATTATTTCGAACAGAGAGTGCTACGTCAAAAAACATTTCAAAAAGTTTAAGCAATCCGCAGCTAACCTCAAGAAGGAGTCGTATTCTGCAGTTTACCATCATGGCTTCTACTGAGATGAATAATATGACACTCCGAGAGATGATGGATGATAGCACTGCAACTGGAATCATATTGAAATCAAATGAGCCATGGCGAGAAGCTAATTCAAAACTTTATTATGAGTTTCTTGAAAGTATTCAGGCTCATGTATCAGAACCTCAAATCTTCGATACAATTGCAGATTTTATCCAAAACTGCACCGACACTTTGGAATTAATGAGAGGTACATATCAGCGATAAACTTCTTAGAACACTTCTTAGAATGATTTATGATTGATATTACAGGTATGCAGTCTAAAGTGGAAAATACATATTTATCTGAAGAAGAAATTAATTTGGAAAATGAGAGAAACGTGTGGCGTCTTGTTTATTGTTTATATCAAAATCGTTTGATGGCCTCTGACTTCCATTCTCAAGATGAGATGGATAATCATACTGATATTTCTGAAAAGGACGTTATAGAAAATTTGTATAAAAATGATAACTTAATACGAGAATTTCAATTGATTGTTGATTGGCTAGAGAAAAATGCTTTGGATACAGCAGAGAAATTGCCATCTATCGAGCACTTTACAGATAAAACAGTAGCATGGGAGAATACACTGCATCAATTGCAGAATCGTCAGAGCGGCATTACCTTTGGGTCATCTAGGGCAATAGTTTCTTCCCTTGATCCAGATGCACCGATCAGAGAGGGTAAGCCTCTACATGATCTAGATAGGGAAGATGATGCCAGACTTGAAAAAAGAATGTTTATAGAGGTACCATTTCATTTTGTGAATTTGTTATGCACAAAGAATATTTATGACTTATAGCACTTAAATAAATAATCTTTTGTTGATGTCAGGTTCGCTGTGGCCAATTACAAAAAGCTCAGGCACTGGCTATGCATTGTGGACAACCTTGGCGCGCCGCATGCTTGTTAGGATGGATGCCACATCACGATCCAAATTATAATAATCCTCGAACAGACACAGAGCTTCCAATCGAGGGTAACCCTAATAGAAGTCTTTGGAAATTATGTGCCTGGGAAATATCTCAAGACAAACGCGTAGGTCAGCTAAATTCTTATTTGATTTTCTAAATTTCACATGCCGATGTTATAACTACACCTTCTTTCAATGTTCTACAATTTTTTCTTTCTGTTTTACTGTTATTATCACGTCTTACCTATATTATATAATAATATTTAAGTAATAATATTTATCATGTAGGTCCATATTATCGTGCTATATTTGCCAGCCTTTGTGGAAATATACAGCAACTCTTACCCATAGCACAGTCCTGGCAAGACGCACTTTGGGTATACATGAAGACACTGTTGGATATTAAAGTGGAATCAGAAGTAAGAGGAACCATGCCAAAAAGTTACGTGCCAATGCCTGATGAGTACTGGAAAAATGAAATGACTCTAGAAAACATTTTTAACGAATTACACGCATCAAAGAATTCAATAATAAGTGCCCAGGCCAGCAAACCTGACCACCTAATTCAAAAGTACTTAATATTAGATCAAATACCGCAACTCATGGATGAAATCGAGACATTGATAGACATGGGAACATGTACGTCGCAATTTCTCCGATTTCTCGCTCATTTGGTTCTTTTCTTAAGACATATCGGTAGAAATTCAAAGGAAAGAATTGGAAACAAAGTCTTACAAGCTTATGTACGTGAGCTTATAAAACTAGGTGATGCAAATCTCGTAGCTTATTACACAGCTACGTTGCCTCAGGAAGACCAAGTAAAGAATTATGCTTATTTTCTGGAGAACGTGAAAGATCATCAGCAGCGTAAAAGATGCCTGGAAGCAGCTGAAGCGGCAAACTTGAATGTAGAGGCCATTACAAAATTAGTCGTCGAGAATATACGCCACAAAAATATTGAATTGGGTTCGGATGACTTGAAATGTGGAATAACAGCTTCTGATATAGAGAAGATAGATGCTCTGGATTGGGTAATGTTTTATCAGAGCCAAAGGGAGGAAGCCTTGTGGCAGACCAATGCACTGATAAGATATTTTCTTACCTATGAAAAACTTGATGCAGCTCGCAACGCCATTAACAAAATTCCCAATGATTCCATTGGTCTTATAACAATGGAGTATCCTTCTATCGAAGGCACCATAGCAAATCTAACAATGACTAATAATTTGCCAAAAAGAGCTTCTAACTGTATACGTGAATATCTTTGCTACAGAGCCTATCTCGATGCACAAGAAGGTTTTGCTGAATGGTTTTCAGAATTTCACCGGAAGCCAACTCCACCGGAAGCTCTACCATCTTATGCAACATTTACAGAAAAAGTGGCATATGATCATAAGAAAGCACAATACAATTCTGATCTTGAACGATGGAAAATGACAATGCAGCATCATACTAAGGTTTGTTACTTAAGAAATATTGTACTGTTTTTATAACGATTATTATTTATTGATATCCGTATTTATAATTAATGAAGTAAATGCTGAGATATTGTTTGTTTTGAAAATTAGGATGCCAAACAACTTTTGTTCAACGTTTTACTCTTTCCTGATGGAGGTTGGTTGGTTGATTCTACTTATTCTAGTGATGAACTGCCTGATCATGAGGATTCATTGCGAGAGTATGAAATGGAGACGTTACGTAAACTCTGCATTCCAAAAATCACATTATTGTTGCATTCCGTAATGTCACAAATGAATGAACATGCAGAATGTGTACAACTGGCAGATACATTGGCTTCAGAACAATATCAACTGTACAAAGTACATAAACTAATAATCCTATACAATTTTGATACACTACACTACGAAAATTAATTTTAATATACATATTGTACATTTCCTTAGGTATTTCCCAAAGATAAGTTGCGCGAAGTATTCCAAAAATTTGCTGAATCGTCGCTTGTCCTTATGGACCAGAAGAAGGATCCATGGGGCTATTCAAAATGAAGTACAATCTATGTCATATAGTATTTTTGTAAAAAGAAAACTACTGACTTCCAAAACTGTAATTCGAAAATATCGACCTATAGAGTACAGTAATCATGTTCCATTTCCAAAAAAAAAGCAAAAAAAAGTTACTCATCCTTACTCATCCATTATCCATTAATGTCTCAGGTAAACTTACTATATAAGATTCTTTTTTTTTATAAAACCAGTTTATTGTCAACCACAAGAAGTGAATATAAAATTTGATACAATGTTCAATAATCCATAATCATAATGTATCATATACCTTGTAATTATTTAGACGCTTGATATAATCGCTGAATAAGTATAGCACTGACAAAGTCCACCGTTGAAATTCGCGGCACCAAATCGAGACGTATTAAATCCGTGAAACGTGAGAGTATCCAAAGTTCACGATTATTCTTTCAAAAATACCAACAGTGAGAGTTCTCATAGAAAATCTCAAGCAGCGTCCAATAATCCTCACGCTCACGTATTTTGTACACGTCCCAGACTTTGGCAGTAGCAGACGTGTATTTTGCTATAATATCGAAAATATTTTTCAAATCAATATTATCGGATAAAAGTTAACGACGATTAAACTAAAATAAGTTTAAAGCATCAGATATCTCAATTTTTCAAACAGTTCACAGTCAATAAAATTCAATTTATCATTAAGCAACAATAAGGGATGATTAATAATAGCAATTATTATATATTTTTTAAAGCATAATGTATGTATATAAAAAAATTATAAAGCTTAATCAAAACGTCAACACCCATATAAAATACACGCATGCTACGAGCGAACTTAATCTTTTTTTTCCATGTATAGACTATATGAAGAAATTAACATTCAACCAACGTGAATCTAATTAATAAACGGTCCATAGACTTTGACAATGGAGTATATAAATATGGTTCAACGAACACATTCGATCCGCATACACGTCAATAATCTTGTATCATTTTTATTTTTTTCTCCGTTACAAGTCATCGTGTCAGCGATGATGAACGAGCTTAGCAAGCTTTTAATATGGATCGATAATATATAATTATTCGTAAAGAAAAAAAAAGAAAGGTTAAATTGTATTGTAATCTGCATGCAGTGTTTTCTAGTAAGAGGTGTTCGTTCGAGAACGGATGATCGGAATTTTTCGTTTGTTATTCCTATCTAAGATGTATGCCGACCTCCTTCGCACTTCGATTACGTAATTTTCTTATTTTTAAATTACTGCAAGATCTTTGACAATTATAATCGTATTGGCGGTTGGTATTTATCTCTTAACAATTTTACGTCAATTCGTTAATCGTAAATAAGATCTTAACGTTGTAGAGTTCCAACACGTTTCTACAGATGGAAGGAGGTACCGGACACTTGCCAATCCGATCGATTCTTATTGTATCGATTATACGATTAATAGGTTATTTCGTAATTTGACTAGCCTAACACATAAACGTTGAAAAAAAATGGTTGACAATTTTCGACAACTCTACGTGACAATTTGATATTTCGTCGAAGGACATCTCACTGAAGAATTGCTGATACGTTCAATACTCGAAATAAAAACTTTTGTAACCCTTTCTTTTTTCTTCTAGTTGGTTTTTTTTTTCAATAGGATTCTACAAGATCGATTCGCTGAGACAAGGTGTTGTTGTAGCGCAGGAGAGGATGAAATTTCTTAAGAAAAAATATTCACATGAAAGTTTCATACTTCTTAGCACTAAGGTGAGATGAAAATTATCCTAATAACGTATTTATAATTTGCCCTCGCGGCGTATAGAAGATAAATTAAAAGGCATCGACAAAATTTACGACGAACCAATGCATCCTTCGAAAAAGATTTTTCAAGCTCACAATTAGGACGAGAATTTCCCCTCGCAATATTCATTTAATACACACGTTCGGACATTCATTCCCATATTGACAATAATCTTGCTTTTCCTCTCGATTAAAACTTAGTGCAAACTATCCTTAATTTTAAACCTTAGCTTATCCAAACTAATTTGACCCTATGATGGAAGGGCGATGATTATCGTCCACGAGCGTTCCATTAGACGGCGATGCGTAAGTTTATTATTGTCCAAAATGAAATTTCATATTTTCAGTGTGTCATTTCCGCGTACTCGATAATTTTGTAAAATACGTCAAAATCATTATAATACTTAATTGGCTTTTACTGTCAAACAATGATAACAGTCAAGTTAATAAATATCGAAGATACACCATATTGATACAATTTTTCAAATCATTTAAAAAGTCCTCATACCGAAATAGTATACAGGACGCCAATGACTGTCACGATCGTTATAGATAGTGAATTTTTGCTTCTACTTATTTCCTCCCTCTCATTTCCGTTACCTAATCATCATTACAAGTTTTATACATTATTTTTACGCATTATTAGCAAAAGAAGTTCACTTATTTACTAAGACTATTTTATTTGCTTCTTACGAGCTACAGCAACCCCGGACATTGTTTAGGCTGCCGTATAAAAAATTAGTGTCCACATATATATTTATATATAGAATTTCCGTACATTGTATCCTATTATTAAATAATTCATGCGTAATACCATTAATGTCATCTTACTGATTTAAGTTGGATATTTAAAAAAAAAATGGGGATATTAGATATACCCACAATCATATGTACATAGTTTAAGCAGGAATCAAATCCGCAACTGTACACTCGTGCACATGATGTAAAATTACAAAGAGATGACCTTAGATGAAATATACTGATCGCGATAATTTTCAATTATTTATAATTCTTTGATGATTTATGCAATAGGAAGTTTCAATGAGGTCGCCCGAAGAGGATAAACGTATCCTCGAATGTTCTTACACGGCAGCCCGTTATAACGTTTGTCCGGAAAGTTGACTTTCAATTATTGTCATGCTCACAGAAGTAGGAGATTTATCCGCTTAAAATCTAAAATTCGTCAATCTCCGGAAGATTAAACAGTGTCGTAAAGTAATAATGAAAATATATTGAAAGCAAAAGGTAAGTGTAAACGCGAGGTCAATACGCAACCTCGGCGAAAGAATGATAATATTAATTATTGTCTCGAGCTGACAATCAAATATTGTCCCATGAGAATTGCGATCTTAAAAAAGAGTTAGATCTTATTGTCACTTAATTATTTCTCGATCACGATATTATTTTACAGCCATTCAAACTGGCTCAATATAAGAAATCAATACATTCGAACGATATATTGTTTTCAAGAGTGATCCAGTAACTTCACGTCATTAATTTCAAATATATTTAATTTTACCGCTCAAACTGCAAAGGCTATTACAGAATTGTCTGATTAATTAGAAATTTAATCGTTTCTCACGCGCTATTAAATGACGTACACTGTACAGTGCCGAAGATAAAATTGCTGTCAAATTTTGTGGTCACTGTTTTCCATCTTTAATAAATCTGTAAATCTGTACCATACTTCAGTCTGAATGTTACGCTGTATCTACATACATATGTCCAAGTAATGTCAAATATTCGTGAAATCCGCTGACGACTAAGTAAACAGACATATCATTATCGTATTTCGCAAGATTACGTCTGACGGAAATAAGAGAATTGCAAATCCTTGATCGAAGATCCATACCTGACCGACAAATGGATCCCTAACCTTAAAATCCTAACCCATTTGCATACAATTGATACGAGTGAACCGATAATTATCCCTGCACCGTTACATCCAGAGAAAAGTGTGTTATGCCAATAGGTTTGATCTCGTTACTGCACTTTCTGCGCTTGTCAAAAAAGCGTAAGTGCTCATTGGCTACCTAAAAATATCATTCAATAAGAATTTGCACTTTTTGAAAAGTGCAGAACGTCTAGGTAACGAGAACAAACCTAATGAGAATTTTGTGGCTACAAAATTCTTAGAAATAGTTTAACTCACAAATCAAATACGCTTCATTTCTTATATTAAATTTATCCTGAATATCTGCTAAAAATTTAATCGAAATTCAGATATTCGACTTTGTAAATGTCCAATTACCTTGGAACAATTATCCGCTTCGGTTGGCTACAATGGTCGATCGTAAATACCAATTCACACTTAAAATATATGTAAACAACGACGATTAATGCCTCCAAAGTAAATCAGACCCCCTAAAATCTTTTATAAGAATTAATTTATCTACTTAGATCTTGACGCCTCTTCGTACGAGAGACGCACATTTTTCATTAAAAGCCAGATACTCGAAGAATAACGAGCGACCATTTTTGATATACATACATACTGATCCTTGTATGCTGATGAGAATAATAATAATAACAAGCATGTATTAATCGAGAATATTATTTTTTTCAAACAATTTTGAAGACATCACCGTCGTAACCATGGAGCTGGATGTACGGTTAAAGAAAAATATATTATTATAACATTTATATAATACACGCTAGACTATCTACATCCTAGGCTGATTATGATTATGTATTCTGCTGATTTCTTGGTTGCACTTTTTATCAAGAAATAAAAAAGTAATACCCCTTGTCGAGTCTCCTGCGGATAACAGAGCGACAACAACGACACGACCGTATCAATAATGGATATGTCTCTCTCAATTCGATGCAAAGTAAAGCGTGTAAATACCTAGACGCGAGTTTTGGATTTGTGATTTTAAAAAAAATATACATGCATATGTTATATATATTACAGATAGTTATACAATTTTCATTTGATAATTAACCGCGCGTCATCGCCAAGGGGCCCAGCTCCTGGTTTACGGATTGTCACGTGATCCGAATGAGGCCTAATTAGAATAACTTTAAGACATTTAATATCTGCACCCAAGGCACATTTTATACTTTCATTCCGTATTTAGGAAGGTCCATTCTATTATATACATAATGGCGCGTTTGCGTAGGTATATAGTATATATATGCCCATATTCCATACATTTCTTTTCTCTTTTTATTCTGCTAATCGTTCACCGTTGTTATTTGTTATTTTAAGTTTCACAAATAATGCTTTCTCGTACTTTCCTTAAACGCTGATTTTTTTTGCGACATACTCGTCCTACTACCATATTAGATTATTGTCAAACAGACAGCATTTGTAAATATAATTACCTTAATCACTACTTGACTTCAAAGTTACGTAAATTCAACTATAGCCTTTGTGCAAAATTTACATGTGTACCCTCGATGCATCGCGTATCTTTATCGTGATAACGAATCTCGACAAGTACAGTACTTTCTGATAATTTTCAAAATTTTTTGAAAATGATAACCGCAAACACATTGTCCCATACCTTCACTTATAACCTTCAGCTAAGCTGGACAAAGAGTATCGCTTTTATTGTCTGAATTAATTTTGGAGTCTCATCGCAATCGATATTATTATTGTCAAAAAGATTTCACTCACTCTTTTTCTCATTATTGTCGCAATCTCGATCGTTCTTATGTCACTCTTATATCGCGAATTTATGTATCACTGTGTGTGTGTGTGTGTGTGTGTGTGTGTGTGTGTGTGTGTGTGTGTGTGTGTATCCTGTATACAGTATATGGTATATTCATATGGCATACGATATACTGTACATATACGCGCGTGTATATTATAATATGAAATATTGAATTTGATAGAGCTTAAAAATATCTTCGTAATCTTTACGTATAATTAAATCTTACGAGCTATATACTTTCTTACAACCTTGTATCATTTTAAACGGCTTAAATGTACAATCGTGTGCGCCATCTAATCGAACCGGAAATACGTACTTCACTGTAGTCGCATTCAGTTTACTTTGCTGTTACGTCAGTTATTATCCGTCGGGACTTATTGTATTTAATGAAAATGGCAAGTCGTCGATTCATCTTAGGAGCAACGAAGTGACGAGGGTGAAGATGATAATACTTAACGGAGTTACGGTCACGCGTTGACCAAGACCGTTAATGGGTGAGTTCTGTCCAGGATCCACTACGTGAATCTTCCATCCGAGATTATTGTGCGAATAACACTGGGGAAAATAATAATATAAAATTATAAGTCATCTTTATCAATAACCGGACAGTACCAGTGAGAAAGGAGAATCTTAAGGTATCATAAGTACCTGGTAATAAACCAGATCAGGCGTGTCCTCCTCAACGGTCCAGACCAACTTGGCAGGTTCACCTTGTTCACATTGGAGTCTCAGGGTCTCGAAGAAGCTCTCGAACGTCTTGGAATCGGCACTCATGTCGATGGTCTTGTGCGTCCATTCGCAGTAACGTCCTGCGGCTGTGGGATAAGGCTGACCGTCCTTATCAAATGCGACGCCAGCGTATACCTTGTGCGAGGCTCTTTCAGCTTCTGATTTCTGTCCGTAGCCACCCTCAGGACTATCAGTTATGTATAATGGATGATACCTGTGGCGAAAATGATCTATTACTGGACGTTCTTGCCTCATTCAGATTCTAAGGGATCTGAAGATCCTGTACAACGTGCGGAACCGTTAACTGTGCTATTACTTTCTTATGACAATCGGTTTACCTAGCAGGATTGGCTGGACTGTTTCCTCCCTCTACAATGAACGTGTAGGTTTGACCTCTTGTTACAGTTAACTCTGGTATCAGAAGGTCATTGATATACCATGCAATTCCCCAGGATGGTGAACCTACGATTTAGAATTAATTTACTTTCACTCGTTCCTTTCCTCTCTGTTACTTGATACTCTTCTTCGTATCAGTTTCCCGTTCTCACCTGTAATACGCTCGTATCCTCGTTTACCACCAGTTGGACCAATTCTTGCGTTGAACGTATCGTCATTGAGCTTAGCTGGTGGCCAAGCATCGACGTCATAGATCTTTGGTAAATCGTAGAGAGAATTCTTGCAGGAGTGATCATTCATCGAAGTGAAGTCTATGCGAATATCTTCAGTAGTCACGTCCATTTTATTGTGAGCATTGGCTTCCCGACGAGAATTCAATGGTCCTATTGCTGCTATGATGCTGGTGTCGGTATTCGGGATGATCTTATCTTTTTCAAGTTCGTTGGTCCTCATGGGCCGAGTATAAGTCACTATGAAGAGACATTAATTTTATAATATTACAGTAAATCAGACAAAATTAAGGAATCAATAACATTTCCTACTCTCCATAATTCCAGTACTCACCTTTTGTTATCCCATTGTTTCTTTCACCGTGAATCAAAGTAGCATCATTCTTTCCGCCAACCCGTTCATCCGGACAGACTCCCCTCTTGCCATCGCATTGTGCCACGTCAGACATATAATAATCCTCTGCGAAAAAGCTCCTGGTGGCTCTGTCGTAACCCACCACGACTACATCACCGTCCACCATCTCCGCTTTGCCTTCACGACCCGATAATCCAAAGGCTATATATTCGTTTTCCGTGATTCGACCTGATAGCGTTATCTCCACGTCATCGCCCATATAAATCCATTGTACTTGTACTCGGCCATCAAGCAGTTCTTTACAGTTGGTTGACTTTGGTTTGATGGGCATGGACGTGGTAGTCTAAAAATATATACACAGTACAATAATTTCATTGCTTCTCATTCGTTCCACGCATTTACGACTTACCGTATCTACGAGTCATGCACTTTAGAAAAATGACGACTGCGACATGCAATGACTGAGGAGAATTTGACGTAGGCAAGCAAGGAAAAGAAATGATGACTGAGAGAAGTGAGTGAAATTAGTAACGTATGAAGGGAAAACAGAGGGCACGAATGTATTTTCTTTTATTTGCCTATCGACGATGAAGAAGAAACAATTAGTACACATGCCTTTAATCAATAATTAATAAGCGTATCGATATTATGAATTATTGACAAAGTAAATCCTAAGTAGATCAGAGCAAACTACTCTTAGAGATGTATCCATACAGCATCTTTTTTTTTCTTCTTTTTCTAACAATGCGGTGTACGATTGCACTTTAAAATCAACTTGATGCACTAAAGAGACAGAGAATGCCTAATGGTAGCAGTCTTGGTATTTTTTTTTACTCACAGGTTTGTACCACCAGGGCGGCTATTCCGTGATGAATTCAAATACATTTTAATTACACTATCTAATTAATACTATCAAATATATATTATATAGAATCATTCGGTATTAACGCATCATCCGAAACATGGTTATACGTATAATAGGAGTCAAATGAATGCGCTAACTTCACGTGGCGCATTAGTGCGAATAATTTTATATAGATATACATACAGTATTGATATATACCTATATCTGGATACTCTAAACTCTAGCTTACATACACCACATATAATAAGACATACTACAGAACGTTATTTAGACATTTATAGAATCCTTTAGAATCTAAGCGCTCTGAGAAATTCCTCGTAACTCTTGGACGTGACGAAAGGGTTAAACGGATTCCTCCGTTTCTTAGAAGTTTTACTCCGTATGTTAGTAGCGACCTTATCAAGTCCTTTATAAAGATTCCTGGCTCTTCGGTCTTTAATTAACTCATTTCTGTTTACCGTTATCTTGGTCTGTCCCAGTGCCGGCGGTACGTCCAGGTCCTTGGGGATGAGGACGTATCCGAAATTGTGTCTATACTGGACACACCAGACTGCCAGCCAGTTTATGTCGTATACAGTAAGATTGTCTGGCAGGACGATCTCAATATCCTCACCCTGGTAGCCTCGTAATGGTTCCAGACTGCGAATTCACAGAGATCACGTACAGAAGAGGGTTAGAGTATCTTCCGAAGTTGAAGTTCATTAGAGGATCATCACCTTCCCATTTCGTTGGGCACCTTGGTACCTAATGAAGTAGGCTCCGGACCAGTTCCAACCCAGAAATAAGCGTCAGGACCGGCGCCATCGTAGTGCAAGTTTGGAATGTAAAATGTTTTGCTGTCCAGGATGGTTATATTTTCACTACGTAATCCATGTGCCAATCTCGAGAATTCCGACAAAGTTTTTGCCTTGGGCACTTCCAGATCAGAAGGTATGTAAACGTCTCCGAAATTTACCTTATGAAAAAACAAATAAAAGAAACGATCGTAAGGTTGCCAGGGAAAAAGTTATATATATATATATATACATGGTGAATTATGGCAAAGGAAAAAAGAATTGGCTACTCGAAATTCACAAGAGTCACTTATATGTATACGTCTAACGTTATGTTTATGTTCTCGGGTCGATTCATCATTTCCTTTTAAAGATAAAGAGGTGAAGGGAACGCGCTGACTGACGTCCTTCCGAATAAGGGAGTCGTTTCAGGGGAAGTCGTTTATTTTAAAGTCTGTCAAACGCCGAGGAAGAAGGATCTCGCGCCCTGGGATCCTGTATAATTCGGGGAAACGGGAACCTCGCCTTACGACCCCAGAGTCGACGTCTCGGGACTCTTTATGACCGAAATTTCAACACCCACGCCAATTCCTAAGGTCCATTCGAAAACCGTGGGACAAATTTATTTGGTACAGATTTAGACGTTTTTTTTTTACTTCGACACACCCAATCGTGGAAAAGCCTCATACCGAAGAAAAACCCAGATTATTTGAAAACTTCAGCATGGATTTCTGGAACTGACTTCTGACTTATAAAAAATGTAACAATTTTGTATTATTTTTAACTTTTTTAACCTTGCCAAAGATAATCGTTAAGGAGTCTTGTACGTTGTAAATTTTCTTCATTGACGGTACACTTTAAATTTACGGTACAACATTTCCAGCTAGTTTCAACCTTGAGTGTAAGTACTTCAGCTGTCAGTTGAGCAGATGGAATAGTCAGGAATAATCGATAAGCCCCCCGCCCCCTCCCCCCTTCTAATTCCGCAGGCTTCGCGACACGGACTTTTCGAAACCCTTCTAGTAAGTAACAAACCCCTATAACTAATATACCAAGCCAATAATTAACATCCAGAGATCTACGGACTTTGATATTTGCATAGATGATGCTAATAACATTATGTTTAAGGGCTCGTCAATCATACTACCCTCGGACGACGTGGGTGTCTGAGAAGTAAGGGTTAGATGAGTATCGCAGATTCGTAACGCAACATTCTGATGGAGCCAGTTACGCTCAGAGACATAAAGGGAGAGAGAGTGTGTTTGTGAGAAAGAGAGAGAGCAATGGAAGAATATTCAAAATTAGCTTTTCCTTGATACCCACGCACTTCGCTCAGCCTACGAAGGAACGTTTCACCCTTGATATTAAAAATTAAAGCTCCGTAAAGTCAAAGAATCATTATTGCTAGCGTAGATGTAACAGATATATATATATATATAAGAAAAACAATCAGTTAAGAGAAATCACAGCAGGCAATAAATAATTTTGTTGGCTGGTCATATTTAACAACAAAGTCTTATATAATTACTTTTGGATAAAGTATGTAATAAAGATTTGAATAAACGAAAATTGTAAAAAGCCTAATGGACGCAAAAAAAATTAAGAAATATTTAGAAAAAGTATATTCAGGCTAAATGGACCGCCTGAAGTCAGTCGACTTGATTTCTGTGGTAGAGCCAACTTCAGGCCATGCACGTGTACTGAATAACTCTGTACGTAAAAAAAAAAGGAGTAACAGACAGTAGCTGGAAAAAGAGGAGTCAGTAGGAGAGATAAAGAAGAGGAAAAAAATGAGAAACGAGAATAAAAAGTCTCGATGACGCAAAATGAATTCGAGCGAAATAACAAGCGATTTGCCCCGATATAAATATCTGATCGTAGGCGGATTGGTTTTCCAATCTTCTTCGAGATGTCTGAACGAAAAAGATTCTCGCAGTTATTGCATCGTTTTACAAGATCGTTCGGCATCGAGCCGAAAGCGCTTTTTATAATCCGGGGTGCGGTAACGTCGAAGGGTTCCTTGTCAATTCGATACCTTTGATCTGGTCGTTACGGCCGGCCGAAGTCTCTACCAGAGGGGGGTGTATAGCACCCCTAATAGACTGTTTATCTCGTAAGCCCGGATTTAGATTTAGATCTGAGGCTATTATGCGCCGTCCCGTGTACTACCTACGTTAATACTCGAGACTTCGTGACGTGGCTGAACAAAATAATTTCCCCGGTCGATGGCCAGGCCTGTGTTAGGACAGATAAACTGCTTAGAGACGTAGAATAGATCGTTCGAAATTTCGTCTACATTTAATTCCAAATACCAAAGTACGTACAGTACAGTACAAAAGTAAACGTTTAATAAAAAGATAATGCTATAGATACACATACATACCTAGTACAGTATAAGCTCGCATCAATATATAAACAACACTTCTATACCCGACTGTACGTACTAAGTAGTCGCGCCTAGTTATTCAAGATTACGCGCCTACAGTCAATTCATGAATTACACGTGAGATCCAGGGGACTCTTTTGCACGTGATATCATGGAAAATGTGGCCCCTCATAATTTCAATCGTAAACTGTACCGGTACCCAGACCGTTTTAATGAATTATCGAAAGCGACAGTAATACGACGGCAATGAAATGCCCAGTTCTGCCACTTCGAGACGTTCAATGTCGTTAAATCCGTGCAAGTGGCAGCACTGTCTATTAGCGTTTCAGTACCGTGGCTGATAATGATACTTTGGGTGCATAAATTTCAGGGTATATATTTACCATCGATTTGGCATATATAATATATATTGTATATACATAGAGCAAACTGGTACAACCCCCCGTATGAGGGTATCGGAGTATGGAAGGTACAGAAAGAGGGCTGAAAACAGTCAATATTCAATCAAATAAATCCCCTAACAAACTGGAGAGGCATAGATAGCATCGAGAAACAATCAACGATGCAGACAGCGAGCGCAGGGGTAGTAAGCCACCCTGGCTCCCGTTGCCCATAATATATTGGAGAGAATCCGAGAGTAGCCGAGACTGTATATTATTTTAGCACGTTATCAGGACCGGCATCGCCCCTCCTGATCCGTATATACGTTCCCTCGGAACCCCCGCAGGGAGACGCGCGTCGTTTCGGAAATTGAGACATCAAGCCTTGTTACACCCGATAGCAACGCGCCTATACCACCTCCCCCCGTGTTGCATTATTACAGCCAATCCCTGCTCTCTTTGATACCCCCTTGAGAATATCGTAACTATGGTTTTGGAGTACTTTTTAATACTTCACTAGCAAGTAGCCCCTTCACTGCTCGATCACGATCTCTTTTCGTAATGGACCTAAGCCGAGAGCATTGGATGAAATTGAGGAAGGGTACTGGGAGGAAATGTCATTTCAGGGTGGGATATTGATAATTGTAGGTATACCGGGTGACTATTGTATTACACTGGGTGAGTCGTTATCAGATAATCTTGAATACGTTCGAGCGACTTGGATTTTACGAACCCCATAAAATCCAATCCAGTCTCACTGTGTACTGAGATGTGTAGCAGCGACAATTGGTAGTAATACTTGAAACCCGAGCTAAAAAGGATCCTCGAACCTGGTCGTCTGTCCGTTGAGCTTTAAGTAGGTGATAAATTAAACGACCCTCTTCCACTTCCACCTCCCCCCCACCCTCTTCCCCCATTTTCGTTCTATTCCTTGCGTGCCAGATTTAATGGAACTTTTTTGCCAAAACTTTTTACCCATGGCTAAGCTCCCGTTAAATACGTCCCGGCCGTCTAATTATCCGGGTTTCGCACAGCATTTAAGATCTTCAGCGTGACGCCATTTTGTTACGACGTAAAAACTCATTTAACGCCGGAAAAGCGACAAGCGACCCTTCCTCGCCGAACTGTCTTGATTACGTGGCGTGCTTTCAAAATATCTCTTCTAGTGTCCGGTTTCGAGATTCACCTTTACAACGTTGACGAACGAAATTCGCCATTGAGAGATCAAAAGATTTCGCTGATACTAATGGAGACCTGAGATCCTATTGTAGCAAGGGTTTGAGCATTTCGAAATACAGGTACGAATTGGATAGGAAAAAAAGTCTAATCGACCATTCCCATATAGCTTGATTAATTTAAGCGGCAGATAGTACTAATGTAAAATAAAATTTTTCTGAAAATTAATAGCATCGCTAACGATGGGTACGTGATTCGCGCGATATTTGTAAATTTACAAATTTCCAATAAATCCCGAAAAGCTGTAAACCGTGTAGTAGGTAACAGCAGCAAAGGGGATCCAGGTCGGATATCAAAGATATTTCAAAATCAGAAGCAGATTTACAAAGCAAGTTGGTCGTTCCGTGACAAAACTTTCACCACGTGCCTTCATTCGTAGGACCGGTGGGCGGTCCTTCGAGGTACCTGGAACTTTCGCAAGCTTCCGTCCAATCGGCGCGCCAGAAATACTCGAGAGCTTTCTCGCTGGGCTATGAAAAATTATAACTTTTCTTGAAATACGTACCGTGCCTTAACCCTGGTCCTGCGTCGCGCCAACTTTGCTCTACTTTTCATACGCTTCGTAGCTTAACTATTCCTGCGCTGTTACGTGCACACTCCATTCTGCCATTCTACATTTAAGCGCGTATCTATATCTACCTGTCATACGTACTTTTACATGTAATTATACCAGCGTTCGATCACTTAGCGCTTTTACGAACACCAAACGCCACGATCGACCGACCTCTATTTCTGGGCAGACTAAAATTAATAACTACACCCGTCTACGTCGCTACAATATCGTTTGCTGAAAGCAAAGCAAGGTTTACTACCAACCATAGTTGGCCTAAAAAGTTCTGACGATTACGTTGTGCTTGTTTCTTGTACGAAAATTAATAACGACGATTCGCTTCGTTGCGCAGATGACGCAACGTCCCAAAGTCGTCCCCAAGACGTCTAATGGAACAAAAATAACATAGTAGAAAAATTAAAAATAACTTTCGTACGTATCTCTCGTCTGGATGATATATCTCGATTGTTCCGATCAATATTAGCTTGAAAAAAATATTTTTTAAAACTCTGTCAAGCTTTTATCAGCTTATTGAATGCAAAATGAGATGCTGAGAAACCTTGTGGACTGAACGTCCTACTGTTTTTTGTTTCATCTCTACACAAACATTTTTTTCCCCCCATTACGTGTTTAATGATAATAATGACTGTATATGTGGCTTGGCGTATATATATGTACACAGTATCCAAGGATGAAAAATACGTATATAGATGGAGAGATGGTACCCGCTCTCTGTGCGTGTCCGTGGAACGTTATTATCTATAGCGAGAGAACCAGGGCGTAGCAATTTCAAAATGGCGTCAACTACAATATTCCAAGCCGTATCGCGAATATGGCTGAATTACAGGGGTAGCGTTCTCAATCGTGACGTATAAAATCTGATACCTCTCTTTCAGCAATGGTCTTTCGACCCTTCGATTCCGGCAAATTGAGCAAATTGAACGGATCCATTTAAACGAATCATCCTGAACGGTGTCAACGCCACCATCCCCGTCGACTTGGATACCCGGTACCCAGTGCCAGTCGTTCCGCCAGTCAGAGGAACAATTGACTTTCAGGATTTTATGTGAAATCGATCGAACCGCCACCTGGTGCGATTTTACGCTTAAGAGTTATCCCAAGAACCGATCAACAAACCTAACCTAAATTACGAGTGACAGTTAAGTATCGCGAGCGCGACGGTTTCAAAATGGCGTCGCTTTAAAGTCGCGGAATTAAGACAGCTGCATTCTTGGGCGCGCTAGCCCGGCCAGCATCGACCGGTGTTGCGCGCAACGCATGCGCCACTACTAGTCCCCAGAATATCAACTGTGCTTCAATACCTGATCGGCCACCCTCGTACACACCCCAAGCCTATACTACCCTCCACCCCAGTATGGCCACCCCGACCGCCCCATGATCCGACATTATTCGCCGATTGTAGCGAAATCACCGAGAAAAGTGAGCCGCCCTGACTTCTCTCTCTCTCTCTCTCTCTTGCTCTCGCTCTCCGGATACCCATTCACAGCCTTCGTGGATGGGTTTACGTCCTAGAGTCGTTACGTCGCTTTGAAAAAAGGATCTCAACATTTTTTTAGCCTTAAGGCATTTGCCTATGTCGCCTGGTTCGGCTTAGAATTCTAACCTAAAATTCCTAATGGTCGTTTCGAATTTTCGCAAGGGGATTTCAGATGATTCGGTTTGCATTACGTTGGTGAAACCTACTAAATATGATACGCGAAATCCCCCAGCTGGTATCGTGAGTATCCCAACGCTTGGAAGGATTAGAAACGTGCTTAGGATTTAACAGGGCCACGTCTCGTCGGAGCACTCTGCGGCTGGGGGGTGCCTTCGTGTTTAGAATCCAAGTCGGGACTAAAGGGTTATTAATTGACGTTCTCGCGGTTGGGTGGTCCACTTGGTGCCAGGAACAGAGTCGTGCCTTGTCATTCCCTCTACGAAAACTATGAGGCGTTTAATTAACTCTAGTGTTTCGTCACGGATAGTCGGGGGGAAATTCGGATGCAAATGCACGCGCGTTACCGACACGGCAAGCATCCCTCTTTCGTGCGGACGCTTGATTCACCCAGTGAATCCCCCCCCTCCAGCCTTAAGAGTGCAAATTTTGACATCTTGAAAAGAGACGAAACACGAAAATCTTCTACCTTCTTGAGAACGGCTATCGAAATCTTTCCGATATTGCCAATCACTTTCATCCGGCAGAGAAAGCTCAGGAGCTGGACCTGCCGTGGATGCTGGAAAATGTTTGTGGAAAGCTCCTGAGACGGCCAATCGGAATCGAATGGTACGCGGATATATATATATATACACCATAAACTACTCTGATATCCTGAGCAAGTTTTAACCTTGTATACCCATACCAGACCATTAAACAGACTTTGATAGCTTATCTTATAGTACATTTATAACTCTATAGTTTCATCACATAGAAGAGATCGTTATATTCAAATACTGATATAAAATTTTTTTTAATTAGACGTCTGCAGAACTTTTACATGTCATCCAGCCCGTGATAACTCGATAACGGAATATCTGTATACATGACCGTTAACGAGGTACGGTCACGCATCTTTCGTTCATATAAGAGCAGATACTGACCCCATCTTAGGACCCGGATGAATATTGTAAAAAAACCAGAACTTTGGTTTTAAAGTAAATTGATAACGACGATGGGACTACCCGGTATACGTTAAAATAGACAATCACGATAATGCTGATTAATCATTGAAAATGTAACGATAAGAATGCGCCGCGATTGATAACGCGGAAAAGAGTGAAACTGGGTAATTCAATCAAGATTGGCCTTTCGAGGGATCGGATAAGAACAGACTCCATAGGTGCAGTGCATTCTGCTCGGCGATTGTCCAGAGGATGAGAGAGGTCGTGAGACGGTGGTCTGTGAAGAAAAAAAATTACTAAATCCTATCAGAATCGGTGGTCCATTGAGTGGTGGTAGTTTGATATCGAGGAAGGAGATCTCTTTTGAAAGGACCCCGCTGGATTTGAGGAAACCGGGAAACGACGCCGTGGGGAGGATGTAGAGGAGTCCTGGAGAAGAAGAAGGGGGGGCTTATCCTGACAATACATCCTCTAAGCTAACGCAAGGGAGTCATGGCTGACAGACAGCTCCTGTCTACTCAATACCCAAGCAAAATCAACCCCTGTGCATCTATCCACTGACAACGTCCCTATATCGGTATATAATATATCACTCCGTCAAATCTCCAGGATGGATTAGCGTATCAAACGGTGCATCATACTTTTATAACCTTGCGTGACAAGAGAACCGTGGGCATTTCCGGTGTGAGTGACCCAAGACATCACAATTATATACCGAGAGGGAATTAAAAGAATCTTTACATATTAAGAATTTTGTATAGATATGATTATATGTGATAAAGAATCTGGCATTGTCGTAAAAAAAATCTCAAAGTCAAAATCACTAACGGAGCATCAAATATTTACGGCCTTGCGTGACATGTAAATTGTAGATATTTCCGGTGTGAATGATTGAAAAAATACTACTAGAATAATTATAATAAGGATACCGAGTAAATAAATGTCTCCAAGTATTTGAGATTCTGTAGAGGTATGACCGATTACGCGACAAAAAAAAATAGAATTTTGTCATTAAAAAATGTTCAAGTCAAAATTACAAAAGGCGCATCATATATTCGTATCCTTACGTGACACAAAAGTTCTTCACGTAGTGAAAATAATTTTTAAAAATTCTCTACAAATAAATGTAGGCGAAAAGCCAATGGAGAAGAATTTTCCGAAATATTTGGGACTCCGCGCGTACATCTCGTGTTCGTACCATGAATATGCGCCATTGCGTGAAAATCGAGTTTTGTCATTTAAATACTTCAAAGTCAGAATCACAAGGAAAAGGGATTGGGGTTGAAAATGCTTTCCGGTGATATCGTTCTGAGAAATAAGATTTTTAGGAAAAAGAGACGTCAGGGAGATTATGGGCACAACGGTTTTAGGGTCATGGGCAAGATCTAGGGAAGTAGAGATTATGTAAAAGAAATCGAAAGTAATGCATATAGCTCAAAAGGAGGGGATGATAAGAGATAGTAGGTTCCCTTACAGATTAAATGACACCCAGGGTAAGGCGTGCGAAGGTTAGTATCCATATTGTACATCATCGTTAACTAACGATTATTGTAGGACACCCTGTAGATGAGGCAGGCGACGGACAACGCGTTTTGCGGTGACAGAGCGTGTCTGATGGAGGGTTGTCACGGTACGGGAGCACCCCATCAGACTTCGATATTAAAGCGCTCCTAAATATAAGAGCACAAGCTCTGCCCCCCTCGATGTCTCCCTGAGTGCGCGTGCCCCGTTCCAAAGTAATGTGTGTGTATATATATATATATACATATATATATATACATATGCCACCCCTGTCTTAACTTCCGTATCCATCTCATACGCGCCATTGACCACGAATGCACGACCGATAGTGGCGTCGCTCCCCCTTTTGGCCACCTTCTCAAAAATCAAGTTATCTTGATTCTCCCCGATCTCCTATATCCCGGTAGCGACCCTCAACCTTAAAATAAAGTATATATCATCTTGACCGCTTCGTTCTTTGTCACGGTCATAGGTACTCTAACAAAAAAATAAAATAAAAGAGCTTTTGCACCCTTTTTACTTTTTTTTTCTCGGTAAAAGCTCCGTTGTCTATCGTACTCTTGGACAAGAATCTTTTTTACATTTTGAAATTGAACGAAAAAAGAACATTCTCTTAGTCTTTCTTTTATCTCAGAATGTACCTACTACAACAAAAAGAGAACTCACCGTAAATCTCCGACACCAGATGGACAGCCACTTGATGTCTCGTATTCGTTTTCCCAGCGGTAGCCTCAGAATGATGTCCTTGTGATCGTAATCGCGGAGGACAGCCGGTTGTCTGAAGTAATTTCCAAAGGAGAATAATCATTCAGATTTCGCATTCATGCGTTTTCATCATTGCCATGCATAAAATTGTTTATCAGATTGCAAAGCTAAATAGTAAACATGATACAGTCGGTATAAACAAATAGGATGCTTTGAATTACAAAAAATGTATATTGATGACGATAACGGTTAATAATAAATTTTAGTTAACGAGACCAGCAGCCCATAACCAAGGGATGAAATAGAGCTCAAAGGACTTGTCGTGTGCTGGCATTAACCAGCGATGATTATAGGGGGTTTAAACTATGCGGTGATACAAAATAAGGGGATTCCCCGTCCGCGAAAGGAGGCAAACCGTACTTGCATAAAATTTGGTATGGCAAGGATGCTATTAATAAATTGAAAATCATCGTGCTAAAAAGACGTCATTGAATTTTACGTGGGGCTTTTGTCATAGCCCTTTGGCTCATACGTACAGGGATTAATTAATGTTACACTAAATCAGCTACTATACTCACTGAGTAGTGCCGTTGTCTGGATAGGGTACGATGAATCCATCAGGAGTGGGTTGCGTTGTACTTCCGACCCAGAAGTAAGCATCCGGTCCAGTGCCATCGTAGCAAAATCCCTTTATGAATATTGTATTCTCGTCAACGGCGTATACGGTGCCCTTGATGCCATGAGCGTACACCCTTAAATTACCAATAAGTTTTCCATAGTAGTCCGGCCTGTTCCTAGGGTGTCCTAGAAAGGAAAAATCAGGAATATAATCTTCTTTTCCATAAAGAAAAGAAAAACGATTCTCTTATAGAGTCGCTTGGTCTCACACAGATGATTTCCAGGGGGTTGGTAATCGTGCAATATTTTTGGGCTGAATTGGTACCCCCGTAAGTATTTTTCAATGGGGGATGGAATGGACGATGAACTCTCGCTCCATGCCCATGGACTTTATTTGGCTGGATGGCGGGTGGACCGGGTGTACATTTCACCCTCGTGATATCCACCATATATATAGGATATATACTCACACATATATATATATACACATATATACACGTAGGTTCAAGCACATGGCCGCCCGGATACAAAAGCGTCGCGATGCCTGAGCGAGAACTGTGGGGAAGCCATAGCCTACCTACTCTGATTTGCATGAATTTCATTTCATTTGCTCGACAGAGCCGTAAAACTCGCGCGGATTGAGAGAAGACGCGAAAAGATTACGGGAGCGTGTTACCACGTAATGTGCCCCCGATATATTATACATAAACACGTTACTATATGCGTATAGATATATTATCAACGCTTCTACAATCTCGCGGTCTCTCCGATAAAACACAAGATACTCTTCGTTAAACATTTGACAAAGTTTACAGGCGAATAACCATCTAGCAGTATTAAACTGCAGCGGGGAAGACAGTGAAGCATCCATAGGAATGATGGTGAATCATATAAATAAAGATCAAATAAAAATGCTCAAGCGAGACTTATATCCAGAAAAAACGTAACGCATATATGCTTATATAGCGAAAAAATTATTAGCAATACTAATTGCTACAGTGTATAAAATTATAATAAGCGTCTGACCGTTTGATCGACCTGTACTATACTTTGGCAGGCACAGATCTACAGTACGTGCCCTACAAGCATTTGGGGCCTTTAACCGTTTCACAGAGGGTTGTCCCACGTTGAACAGGCCCGTACCTACTCGAGCGTACTCGCGCCAAACCCCAGCACCACCCCCTGGCAGGATATTATAGTGACGTGACAATGAATGCAATGATCACTATCTGGCGAGGGAGAGCATCTCACCCTATAGCACTAGCCCAGTGTGCTAAACTACCTCCGACTGGTTCCCAAACCATCTCCCCTTTTATTATGGGCCAGAACGGTTATTGGATTGTACCGTGCTATTTGTTGGCTGCTACGCTAATGGATCTATAATCACCATGACCAATTAACGCTCAACGCCACATCGTGTTGGAGCAGTCTGGAAAAATTAATGAATATTATCCGAACGACTCTCCGTCGAGCTTTGGAACAATTTCGTCTTTCCGCTGTGGGAATTTATTCTTGATAAAGGACTATAAGCAAGTTATATAAACTTGGGCCTTAATCCGGAGCATCTTTCTTGCAGAAGTTCATAACACGAAACGAAGCACCCGAAACTTCACGTAGATCCAAGATATTCGCCTGAAAGCAGGATGTGGTCCTGGAGTGGTGCAGGGAGATCGGTCAACATTTGAGCGTAGCAAACAACTCTCTGGCCTTCGGTATAGGTCCTATGGGACCATCCGCCAACACATCAGATCTTAGCTGAGGGTATCTTACTGAGGCCCCATCCACATCGCTCTTGGCACAAAGCATGTTGTACGAATGCTGGATATAGATATGCTCGACGAAGTTGGTACCTAGGGGTGCCAGGTTCGGGTGACTCTGAGAACTGGACTTTTAGCAAAGAGACTCCTGGCAAAATTGACTTCCTGGAGTAATTGCGCTGCTGCAGAAGGTCGCGCGAGCATCCGACATTGTTTTTCGCTGAAGGGGGTTGGGGGCGTTTGATGTTGCCAGTACACCGGTGCCTCTTCTGCTCTTGTTATTCTCTCTTTCTCTCTCTGTACCTTTTTCTCCTTTCCTTTCTCTCGTCCCACCTATACTGTTAGACGCGAGACAGCTTCTACGAAAGTTCGTCTTCATTGTCTTTTAGGCATGGGGTAGACACGTGGAGGACTGGGGACGAGTTCAGGGACGGCTTAGACGTTAACGAGACTAACCGGATTCATTGGGAGGATGAGAGAGAGAAAGAGAGAGAGAGAGAGAGAGAGAGAGAGAGAGAGAGTAGGGGGGTCTGTAGGTGGTAAGGGTGGATGAAAGCTGGAAGGGTGAAGAAACCCAATGGGATGCTAGAGAGGCGAATGATGGGAGGAAAAGCAAAAGATAGAGAGGGAACGAGTACCAGGAGAAGGCACTGATTTTAATCAAGATATGGACTGGCAGCAGCCAACAGCAGATCAGAGCTATCGATTTTCTAAGTGCTCAGGAGACTGTGCGCTCTTACCTAAGCGAATTCAAAAGCGGCCAACGACTTTTTCTTCTGACTTTCTCGCAGGTGCATCTTTCCGGCTACGCGAACGAAGTCGCCAGAGCTGCTCCCATACGTCTAAAACGATGGTTTCTATGGGAATCCGTCATTACTGCCGGATCGCTGAATCGAAAGAGACGGCAGAACCGATATCGAGGTAGTAGCTACCTATTCGTTTTCCAAGGAAAAAAAAATAAAAATAAGAGGCTCCTCAGGTACTTCCGTAGAGGCTCTTTCAAGAAAAGTATCCTCTATATAGATACAACACTTAGATTGGGACCGGTATTGAGAAAAGATTGCTACTAGAGTCTATTAGTAGCTATGTATTTTCTCGGCAAGAATGTACCTAACTGTCAGTGTAAAACGATACTAATGTATCACAGCTGAGTATCACTTGGAAGTGCAGAGAAGACAGGGACTCGATGGTCGACTTTTCCTTATGCTCTGCAATACATTCACCTTTCAATTTAATAGAGGGCTGCTTTGTACGTGCGTAAAGACATCTATCGGGTGATCCGAATAATTGGCGAAGACAAGGCAATCTCTTAATTGAAGCCGCCAGGCAACCAGCCAGGAAGCCCAGCCTCTGTCCAACTCCGAAGAAGAATATGAATGATATTTTTTGTCGTTTGCCCGTTAAGAGATTAAAGCTGAGGGGGCGCTTCGTTTTAGAACCATTATA
The DNA here is from genome assembly GCA_030142595.1 of Trachelus iudaicus. Classification (NCBI taxonomy): domain Eukaryota; kingdom Metazoa; phylum Arthropoda; class Insecta; order Hymenoptera; family Cephidae; genus Trachelus; species Trachelus iudaicus. The sequence goes on from JARQTH010000526.1 coordinate 126,855, forward strand.
GTCTCGAGAGAGGAGTCAGGGAAAGGGAGGTGAGGTCCAAGAGAGGGAGAAAGAGAGAGAGAGAGAGAGAGAGAGAAAGAGAGAGAGAGAGAGAGAGAAAGTAGTAGAGTAAAAAAGTGAAAAAGCCAAGAATATATATATATATACCATACTATATAGAGGGATACTCGAAAGACAGAGCAGCAGAGAATGCTGAGCTAGCGGAAAGGGTGCCTGGTGATGCGTACCATAGCTACCTCGCCAAATGCATTAAGACCGCCTACCACCCCATTTCGCAATATCGAACTGTCTGTACACTCTGTGCACATACATCGCTTAGGCACAATATATTCGCCAGTGCTCACTTACATCGGTGAATGGTTGTACCCACGCTTACGCACTTTCCGAACGACTCAAGCGAATTCGGAGACCACTTTTCAAGAGAGTTCAAAACAGTGAGAGTTGATGGAATTCAGTCCGTGACTGTAGGTAGTTCCCTGTGAGCACCCATCGCCCGAGTCGTTTCAACCCCCTCGTAGAAGGAACTTTAAAAAAAAGGAGGAAGGAACAAACTAAAGAATCGCATCACCAACTAAAAATAGGATCCACCAGGTTTTGTTTTTTGTCAAATCAATCTTTTTGTTAAAATCGTATACACAGGTGTTTCAACGAGATACGATACGCTGCATATTGCTTTTTGATAGTGTCTTACTGAGAGATTAAAGAAAATAAAACTCCAAAACGATAACCAGCCGATATTTGCTTGGACCTCCCTCCCCCCCCCCCCCCCCAGGCCACGAAGATGGGCGCAGAGGACGTAGTCTCCGTGGAGATATTGCCCTGTTATTCAGCCTGTTTGAGTTCCACTGCGATATGAATGTCTCCCCATGGGAGTGTCGTCACATATTGATTGGAATGGGTACGGAAAACCCCATAGACACCGCACGTTCCACCTAACACGAATTTCATGGGAACGGTATGATGGGGGCCCGGATAGTAAACTCCCCTTCTCCTCCAGCCCCCCTTACAAGACATAGAGCATATAGCGTAACGATAATGATATCACACTCGGACATTTGTCATGTACCCGCCTAATATATCAGAACATCCGTACAAATGATATCATGCTATAGGTGCAGGCCTACGTCAGCATCCTTAGAACTCAGCGATTATGATTATTATACTTAATCAGAACAACCTGCCGTTGTCTACGTATATAAATAAAACTATGAGTAAGTCCTTCTTCATTATCATGACCTATTCTCTAATCGTTATTCCGATAAAAACTTACTGCGAATCGATTGACGTAGCTTCGTACGGTTAGGGTAACACCGTTAGAAATTGAAAATAAAATAAGTACCAGAAACGCACTGTGAACGTCTGGATAACGGCGCACAAAGGAATCCCTTCTATAGTCCTACCCAGTCTACAGGCGATACCCTTCCATTAGTTAAATTGTTTTCCTGATACAATTCGTTTTTCTTTGACCCATCTCCAACTCCGATTCCTTCCAACAGCACTCCCACCCCGTGGCCTCACGTCGCTTCTTTTCCCTTTAAAAGCGGATAGACGCATCCGATTGTGTTATCGGACTCCATCCTGTAGATATCGAGACCACTGTATTTATCCTGGGATTAAATTAAAGAGAATATTTATTTGATATTATTCGGCGTCTATGGACATTAAATAGTACTTTATACAGTTTAAATGTACTTTTCGTGTAACTTTGCAATGCTGATTATGCTTCGTATGGTTAGGTTAGGTTAGGTATAAGAGACCTGAAGGACGCGCTGTGGGAATATATCTAAGGGTAAATCGGTACTCGTCGTTAATGTTACGGCTTGGTTAAGGGCGATCCAAGGGGGGAATTGTGCTACGATTATCGGTTCGCCACAAATTTCACATCTCTTTCTCGGTCGTCTGTTTAGGTTAGTTCATTCGTGAGACTCCGTGGGGAACTGCACATCTGGCGTCCAAGCAACAAGTACACGCATTAAATGTACACTCGTTACTTGCTTCAATTAAACGAAGTACCCTATGCTCGTATATACAGACTGCCGTGAAATATTTCATAGTGCTATATAGATATATCACGCGTGACCACTGGTTATGTTAATATTTGTCTTTCTACCTGTTGGATTCTCTGACGTAAGTGAAAACTGAGCAAAAAACAACTGTTGTATATGAATTAAATCGAAAGGATTTGTAATGACGGCCAACTTCACATACTTTCAAAGCATAGTCTAAAATAAAAATTTTCCTCATAATCCAGAGAGGGGTTCTTAAAGTGAAACCGACTGTATGGTGTAATAATATATTAAAAAACAGCAGAAACTTTTTATTATTAATAAAATGTAATAATCAATCGATACCCGCGTTAATCCTGACATTTATTTCGTGAATTACGTAAACAGAAAAATCCATTCTCATACAGAAACGTTGTACAGATTATTGGCCTGATATTTAAATAATACCAACGTGCTGCTGTCGGTTATCAGGGCACGCCCTATGATTATATTTGCGACATATGACGAAACTTTAGTCACGCAATGTCCGGTCGACTGCGACGGAAGTTCAATTAGCAACAAACTTGCTGTTACATTTACATATGACGTATCGAGATCAACATATATACCTCTAATATATTATATATTATTTGACCGTAAGATTTTCCTTTATATCTTGCTATAAGTAACGTAGAAACTTTGCGGTTATTTTTTTTCCTCATTCGATGATTAATGGTTGTCGCATCCCTGTTGACGTAAAGGCGTAAAGTCCCAGTAAAAAATTCAAATCGTAGCGGCTTAGCAGTCACTGCGAAAAAGTGAATGCAAGGCCATAACCTTTACAAAAAATTTCACTTCTAAAACTCTTTCACGCGGTACGATCGGCATGTGTGACGTGTACACTTGTAATGATAATAAGAGTAGGAACGATTACCTTGCCTTGCGAGGCTAGTTCAATCGCTGTGTACAAATACACGAGTATCTCAACGGGGAACTCTGTAATCTGACGCAAAGCTCGGGGATTGGAAGCAACCGAGCTGAATTCGACAAACGGGAAGTAATCTCAGGGGGGAGGGGGGAGAAGAAGGAGATAAAAAATATTCAAGCTACTCTTGGACTGGACGCGGCTATTCGCGTGCAAAAGTGTTAGTGTCCGTATAGGTACTGGAGATCTGCAGGTTATTTCAGATGGACGATCCGAAAGATTTCGAGTCTGGCATTCGAGTGCGGATCGAAGTTCTCTGCGAGGCTTTATTGGGCTCGAACAGAATGTGTATACAGATATACACGCGGAGAAAGGAAAACACGGAGTCAGGAGGAGCGTAGAAAAATCGCTAAAATTACATGAACTTCTTAACGAGTATTTTCGTGTACAATCGTTTCGGTTTTTCTAGTGACTGTACAGCCGTTACTCGTACTTCAAAGGCGAGACGTTGAGAATAAAAGAGGAAGAAAATGACGTCCGAGTACCAAGGACAAGGATTTGAGATATGGATTTAACTGAGAAGGTACCATGGGTAGTTCCTTTGAGAGCATACTGTAATAAAAAAGGTCTCGGCTACTTCGTGCAATTTCTACGTTTTTCCTTGACGGACGCTAACGGGCTTCTTGTCGTCCTTTAGGATTTCGCAGGCGGAGAGTATTAAGTTCATTTGTGCTTTGATAGTACGTATTACGTTGCATTTGAGAACAATGAAATTTTATAAGACCGTTTAATGGTTTTATATATATTTTTTTTTCAAGGAAAATCTCAACCGAAGAATTGTTATCCTTGAAAGTCGTGCCTTTCGAATCCTTTGTAAAGGAGGCTGATACGTGGGAATCAGTCCCACGCAATTGCACAGAAAGCAGTATGATTGGTGGTGCGCTTGTTAACAATTTTGTTTTTAATATATATTTCCTACCACGGAAAAATACAAAACTTGAGAAACACGTATCGGAGACTCTTGTGAACGATCGCTAATGTTTTGGCGCAGGAGATCTCTTTTGCTTTCTCCCTACTTCGCAGCACTGGGGAAGCAGTAATCCAGATAAGCCGCTAAACGTTAGCAATTTGAGCGCCAGGATCTCCAGAAACAATATTCCGTGCTCGAAACCGACTAATACCGAGTTTAGCTGGGTTTCGTATACATAACGGGTGTCCTCCTAAAAAGTATCTGACGATTTCTTCTTCCGGCGATCCACATGGCAGTAATGCCTCGTCACGCGGGTCAAACTTTCTTCTCAGCCTGATAACGTCTTTCAGTACCATTGACCGTAAACGATTTCAAATATTGTCACACAATACGATCATCCGCAAATATTTTTCGCATCACGATCCTAATGTAGCTTTTGAAATCCGATGAAAAAATAATATTTATTTACCGTCTCATCGTTGCCATCATATCCATACCACAATAATAATTAATGACTATAGTATTTTCCCTCCAATAATAGCCACTAATATATATGTATATGTTATATACACATAAATATATATCATATACCAATTACCGTAGTATCTCTTGCGTGAAAATAAACAAGTACCCGTATACAAAACTGTCCGAGGCTCTAAAAAACTTTCTGACGCCTATACGGGACGCATGAAAAATTCTAAAAGCTTCGCTATATTCAATCTCATGTACAATACGTATCGACAAATCTGTCACATCAGAACTTTCTCGACGCGTAGTTTTCTCCATAGTTCGCCAATCGCCATTAAACTTTTTCCTCTTAACACGTCGTCTCGCTTGTTTCCCCCTTTTTTCCCCGAGATGCAGCAAAAAGAGAATCTAAGGAGTTACAAGGTGCCGAAGAACGTTCGCTATGGTTTTGGCGGACACGAAAAAAAAAAAAAAAAAATCTGACAAGACCGGACCAAGCGATCAAGCGTGTATTCGATAAGAGAGCGTATCAATGTTCTCAACCAATAGAATGGGATCATTCGTACAAGTGTCCAGCATGATAAAACTTGTGAATCTGCTTTGAGAAGCACTGAGTGAAAGTCCCCTAGAAAAACCAGGCCACGGTTTCGTATCTCCGTGCGAGCACCGACCATTGTGCAATTACCGTGGCGCATATACTCGGCGTTTACTACACGTTAATGTATTTTAACGTGCAGTAGTCGCGAGAATACGCGGTGTCTCTTATACCTTCGATGTAATTTACATTGTAATTGTCGAAAGTTTTCAAATTAGGCGGCTCGTCGTGGACCTCAAGATGGCATTCTGGAAAAGCATTGCGGTACCACGGTGCCAAGAGAAAATGTTCAGGTCGCGATAAGAACCTTTTCGATCAATCATGTCTTCGTTTATATGGTGAAAGTTTCAACGACTTAGAACATTATTCGATATAAACTGTATATGAGAAGAGACTTCCCGTGAGAATGGAAATTAGATCAGTACGCTGAAACGCGATACGGTGTCAAGCGGTAGCGAAATTTTATGTGTGGATTACAAGAATTTTTTCTTCATCATCTATGAGATATTTTTGAAGAATATTTTACGTGGTATTATTTTTAATTTAAAGACACAAACTTCGTATAAGTCTCGAGGAAGATAACGGTGAATGGGGAAATAATGATTTTGTTTTCAATATTGAACGTTCGAATGCCAGGGGTCGTGGGAAAAAAAATCTTACCGAATAGTGCCACGTAGAACGATACCGCTTGTTTAATTTGATTTCAAAAAATTTACTTTTCTATTTGAAATATGAATAGCGCGATCGGGCTGTGTGGCGCTCGAATGGTTATAGATTAAGAATCGATTTTTTATATAATCGAAGTGCCTCGTATATTATTTGAGTAAAAAAGATTTTTTAATACTTACCAAAATGCGGCACGACGAAGGTGCATAAAATCAAGCAAGAAACGACGCGTAAATTCGTCGCCTTCATTTTCTGTTCTCCAAATTTCTTCGACACCGACGAACGGGCGATTCCTCGACTACTGCTGGTGGCACGCACACACGATTACACACGCGCACTTACATTTGATCTGCAATCCAAGAAAATCACTGGTACTACTCCTGTTCCCTTTGTAGACAGTTTCTTCAGGATAGTCTATAACGCGCGACGGATATTAAGCGATTCGCGAAGGAATTAAAAAAAAATGTATACTTGTCTCGATAAAAATGAATAAATATTTCTCTGCTCCTCCAACTCAAAAAAATTGTCGATAAATGTAGAGGAAAAAAAGAACAAAGAGAAAAAATATATAAAAAAAATTCTACGCACGTTTCAATGTGGCGCGTGGAAAATTTGGAAACAAAAAAAATTAAAAAACAAGTCACTTTGATTACGATCGGATTTCAAAGCACAACACACTTTGTCGCTGATCCTTCCCGTACGAAGGTCCGTACGATAGTAACCGTTCTCTTAATGTTATCCGCGATCTCCCAGAGAAAGACGATCGCGCGGCAATGGCCTTTCGCGTATCCCTACAGTTATATACACGGTCATCGAGCGGAGCGTGTGGATTCACATTAAAGTGGGTCGATGGCGGTAGGTGACTCCTGCGTGTATGGATTGTCGTCACGAGCAACGATCACGAATCGGTACCAGATAACCAAAGATGAGAAGAATTGATAGCGATAAAAGAAATACACCAAAACTCCAATTAATAAAAATCACCCTTAGTATTCGATCGAATAGTTTTTTCGAATTTGAGGTATAAAAAAAATAAATAAAAAACCATAAATTAACACAGTCTCTACCTAGATGTTGGAGCAGCACCGTGCGTCGCGCGCGTTTCGGACGTGAAAGGACTGAGGTTACCAAAACCGGATATGTATTGGCGAACGTGAAAGCTCCTCCCCTTCAGTGAGAGTGGGAGGGTTCCTAGGGTGTCGGAGCTTGCGCAATGACGACGAACCAAATAGCAAGCACAACCCCTTCCTTGGCTTTTTCCCAACTTTGGAGCTTGCAACCCCTGCTCTTATACGCCCTCAGGTGCCCCGACATAGCGTAAGCCGGTAGACGCGGCTACCCACGGACGAGAAATTTTGAGCTTACAACTTGCAGGGATGAAGAACAGCAGAAAGGCATAGTCAGGCAGCGAACGGCAAGGGTTAAACAGTAAGCACATTGGCGACAAAGTTCTGCATCTTCTTTTTTTCATGCACAAGTATATGTATATTTTGGACTATGTGATAATTATGTATATAATGTTATGAGTGCATATATCTAAATATACACAGACTATGTGGCGCTTTACATAAAATACAATTAATTAATTGAGTGTGAATCTTCAAAACTTGTAACATTATTATTTCATTCCAGGAAGCTGTACGCTTGTTGTACTATCTAGTTGTTAGCTTCGTTTGGACCCCGAGCTCTGCAAGCTCTTTGAACGTCCCCGAGTGACCACGGTAACCTACTGTGTGTCTATGTCGCACTCGGATACTCATCAGGAAAGTTCCTGAGTTCTGAATTCGGTGCAATGCAGGATTCTATTAGGATACGAAAGCTGGTCTATTTGAAACTCGAAAGCTCTAACTTACTCTTACCAAGGTTTTATCAAAGAGCACTTTTTATTCGTTAGGAAAATTAGCATTGCTGTTAAATATATAGGTGATTGCGAAAGTTCGAGGGTATACGAAGAATTGTATAGAAGTTATTCGCAATTCTAAATATCATTGATATTCAGTGCCAGTTGTCACGTGATCCATTTTAGGCTGCTGGAACGTATATTCACACTTCCGCATGGTAATGTGCCTACACGGAGGTTTACGCAGGAAGAAAGAAATAGGGAAAGAGAGTCCGGTAACATCCGTCTTGAGGAATTCACAAACTCGGGCGTAAATTGCATGATCGTCGGTGCGAACGTAACGAATATCGTATTTCCTGCGCACCACGGGGTAGGAATGACGCTGAGGGAACAAAGCCAGAATGAAAAACTCCGTCCGGTTTCTGTCGGCATTACGAAAAAGCTCATTCGTGCGGTTCTAAAGAAAGCGACCAACCTGAATTTAAAATTAGTCATTCAACCCTTACCAGAATTTCAGTAGCCAGCTATTGGTCTCTTCTCTTCAATTTCTTTCTCGTTTCTTTTGCCATGGACGTTCTTTCCTCAAAGAGTTGAGAAGCTCACTGATCACGAATATTCATCAGGTCAACGCTAACGGCGGAGCGTAAGGAATTGGGTCGGATTCCGCGGGAAATTTGAATTTCTTCGGATGGCAAGACACTCGTATACGGTCTGGGTCTGATATAAAATAAGGGATGCAACTTCAAGAGGGTTGGTGGTGACTCGACTCGATGTGTTAGAAGAGGGAGAGAGGTGGGACGCAGGGGTGTCGTGCAATTAAAAAGGCTCGAGCAAGCTCAGCCATCCTTTTGTTTAACGGTGAACGTTTTGAATTTTGCCGTCAACGATATCCCTACGCTTCGGTACGACGATGCCGTTCTCTGGGCTTTCTTTTGATTTTTTTTTCTAACCTTATTTTACTTTTATCTAGCTCTCGCGCTCTTTTTTTGGAAAATCGATCCAGCCGCGAATCGCTTGGAAATCACGGGATTTTTCAGATCCACGGGGGAATTTAATCCCGTGTGTGATACTGGCTTCGCGCGTGAAAATTATAACGACGGTTAATGGAATAATGAACGTCCTGTTTATTTAATCGTGTCGCGATACGCTCGCGATAGATGCTTTTATGCGATTCGCTTACTATTTTGATGCCTTTCGATCGGCGGGTGTACAGCCAGTATAAATACTCTATCGCGTAACGCGTTCGTTAAAAGACGTGTGAATAGAGTATGATAATACGTAAAACAAGTGAAAAGTCATGGGTCACAGATTACTTAATGGTGCAAAATAAATTTTAAAAAAGAAAGAAATATAGACGATAAGCAACGCAGTGATAATATTTCGAAACTGGGTCGACGGGATCCATTGCATCGATGCGATCCGATAATGCATTGATGTGTATGCGAATTGGTTAAATTAAAGATAAATATGTTTAAGGCAAAAGTAGTAATCGTTAGCGAACACGTAATGGGAATTCGATTTGGTATTTTGCTTAAAGTGGATTTTTATTTGGGCAACCGCCATTTCGCTTCGGGCCTTCAAACAGAAAATCGATAGAACCTGACGTCATTGATAATTACGGGACGTCAAATTTCGTCAGACTTAGCCCAGAGACAACTGCTACTCTCTTGTCAATCTTAAGAGATATTTATGACAGAGCAAATACCAAGGTAACCAGAGAAAGAGCTTGTCATGCGATACCCTATCCTGTACAAACTTTATACTGCCACTTTTCAGCCCCTAAATATTGTCAAGTATGAGAATACCAGTAGAAAAATTCCTCCACATATTTAAATTGGGTAATTTCGATTTTTACTGTAACATTATGTAGGAATATAAATGCTTGATCGTGGTATGCAATAAAACCTTTAGCAGTCCTAACCTAACCTACAAATTACAGACTAATGCATATCGATCCTGACGTTTCTTTTAAAATGACGAAAAAAAACTTATTATAGTATATCGACTGAACTGTCAGTAGTAAAAGGAGCAACCCCATATTTTCATCCATATAAATTTATCATATTATCACCGAATAGTCAAATAAATATACGTCCTCATTACTCCTAAACACCAATAAACGATTAAGGGACACCTAATAATGATGAACTATAACACAGCCAATATTCAGTTTACATAATTGCACTACCCAGGAGGCAATTCAACTTGATTCTGTTAAGTGAAAGCGATATAACAATTATAAACTATACGTATAGAAGCAACTACATTTAAGAATACACTCAGCCAGTATATAGATAAAAAATTCCCAGAAGGATGGTCAATGTTGGACACCGTACTTTTCACCCCTTTTTACAAGTTTCTCTCCATTACTGGGGACAGGAATGGCCGTGCATTGTGTTAGAACTTTAATATCCTTTGACAGGGGGGTTTCGCCTAACTCCACGTCGACACGTGACCACTGTATTTATATAATAGACTAGCCGGCATCCTGCATAATACTTATATACCTGATGAATCTTTATATATATAATATAGATGGGGCTGTATATAATGTACCAAGAGGGTTGAAAGAAAGGGATGGAAATACAGAGGGTATGAGGCAGCAGGAATAATGCGCTGCTCATACCGGCAATTTAGTGCGTGTATATATAAAAAAGGAGAGCTATGGTATTAATAAATAAATAAATAAATATATATATCTGCATACCTGTATATCCACCTACCCAGTACATACGTACATCGGCCATATGAAAAAGATAATTAAGAGAGATGGGACAATAGAGGTTCCAATCAAAATTCAGAGCAGACAGCATTGTGTCTCCTCCCAGGCGTCTCCTTCCTCTTCCCTAACTCTCCACAACGAAGTCACTGAGTTTTTCCATCATTAAGACAGTTGGTACGTCTTACAAAGAAGTATGATTCTCAGAGATATATTGTGATTGTATTAAATCCATGATAATTCTACTAACATTCGTTATCATTTTACTTCAGTCAGGTGAGTTTGCCGGTGCTCAAGAAAAAAAAACTTAAGAGATTCCAAGTACAAATTCATTATAGTTTACTGATCTTTCGTTTAATTCGAGCGTCGCCGAAATCTAACCTTGCAATAATTAATTCATTACAGTACCTTGAGCCAAGCATATCACAGCATTCACCTAGTTACATAAGTAGGTGCAGAGCAGAATGCTGGGAGATCGTAGTTTTATTGATTTGGTTTTCTCTCACAGTAAGTTTTTTCCCATCCTTATCCGACTCTCACCAGGGAATTCCCTAGTAGGTACTCACAGCAGTCGCGGGTTACCGCAGGAACTGGGACATAACCTCTACTCTCACTGTGTCCGGGACGGGACAGAGACATCAACCTGTCGATGGATCGAATTGGCATTCGAGAGACCCTACATACTTTTGAACGTTCGAAATGGGCTGGAATGACCGATGGATATTACTTCTAAAACAGAGAGAGAAAAGGCACAGTCAACGAGTGACGCCTAAAGTCCAATACCAAGCGTTGCACTCGATCCTGATTGAAGGATTACGCTTGGGACATCGCAAGGCGGGATTTTTAATTTTCCACGGAAGCTTTAGAAACAAGATAAAGGGAAAGCTCACAAATGCAATTAATCCATGACTCTCTGGCGACGTCTCTTTCTAGGATAGAAAGGGGAAATAATGTGTACCCAATAATACTGTTTACCCATGATCCACCTTCCTTCCATTCCACACTAGACTCTCGTTGCTCCTGAATCTCTACTATACTACATCCCACGTGCAATAGCCGGCGGCTACTTTTTATTATCCATGCAATATACTCTATGCACGATAACTCTTATTTTATTTGAGGGTGACTCCCCTGTCGGCAAACAGTTTAGGATTATTGAAGTCCGCTCAGCGTACTGCGAAAGCACGGAACCACCCTACACCTACGTACGTATCGTTATATACCAACTGTGAGAGATATATCTGTTTAAATAAATCGTGGCTTAGGCCAGCCTTTATTCTTAAGCCTCGACGAAAGGCACCGTCAAAAGGAGTTCCTAAGACCGTCCCTTTATGCTCTCCAAATGATTTCACCCCATGTAACATAACCTATACGAAACTATCGAGTATTCGAATAAGCGAGTCGAAGGTATCCTTGATACAGATATAAATCCCTCCATGGAAATAAGCCTTGCCATGGAATCCTTCCAAGATCGCTCTTAAGCGATCCGTGATAGGATAATAATTGAGTCGAGCTTGATATCAAATTCAATCTTATGTAGGGTTCTGTTATGTGTTTGCTTACATGTTGGATACCTGGCCTACTTTATACACTATACGGCATAACTCAATGTTTGAGTACGTACTATGTACGTTATACCAGTATCGCGATTACATTAATGAGACGGTATGTTTAACTGTGAATCTAGGTCAATATCAAAAGTACAGCCTGGTGACGCCATAAAATCGAATGCCAGGAATGGAGAATTAATTAATGTAAGACATAATAAACTTGCCGTACAACCAGTTCCAAAAGTATTTCAATGTCGTGTCCAACGAATCACTTAACGAGGAGTAACCAAGAAGTGGTTAGAGGTATCTGAAATATAATATATATAACATATATGTATACATAAAATATATGGTGGACTAGGGAGCAAAGTTTTCGCGATTTCAGGCGCTTCTCGAAAGTTGACTAAGTACATGTGGACTTTACGAGTACGAAAGATGATTTATTAGCAGATTTAACCAACTTGATTATTTCATATTGTAGGTATATGTATATATTCGTGTGCAGTGTCAGCGCTATTAAATTAAGGTGGTTAAATCTGCTAGTATATCACATATTAAATATACGTACATAGAATATTGTTTAAAAAAATTCTAGTGAAAGGGACAGTCCGTCGAAATAATGACGCGTGATCGGTTCGAACGGTAACCTCTTTACAGCCTGGAGACACCCAACCCTAAATTGCATTTGAATAAAGCAATTTGTGCACGCTACGTAATCTAATTCAGGCTCCTAGCTAGTTTTCACTACGCGAAAGCGCCGATAAATCAACCAGTTGCGCCGCATTGCCCTAGCACGCCCCTACGATGTAGCCAAATGGGTTAATTTCATTGTGCGCGGAAACTGTGACGGGGAGAAGAAAGGAGAAAGATCGTCGACTCTAAAGAGTCTAAAGGGAGCTGGAAATATGTTTACGCGGGATACTCCATTTTGAATATACACAGGAGAAGCAGTTTCATAGAATACTTGAAGAATCAAATAACGGCATCACGAAGCACATATTACTAGAAGAGACGTAGATACATATAACGAGTAACGTGGGAGGTTAAGGTATATTAAAGAATAAGAGAAAAAGATAAGTCTATAAAATTGCTGATATTTATTTCCGATTCTTTTTTGATATTTGATGAGAGAGAAGCAGCATTATCGTCACGAAAAAAGAAAGACTTAATTTAAAGCCCGAGTCAGAGGAGTTCGATGGAAGCGTATACGAAATGAAAATGTAAGGACAGACCAAGGCAGGTGAGACAGCTATTTATACTAACAAATTACATCGCTAAACACCGAACAGCCAAAATGGAAAGCATCGCATGTATGTAATATATACACATATATATGGTTATAATATATGTGTATGATGTATTGTGTGTTGCTACTATGTTATATTACGTCCCTCGCGCAGAGGTACAATCAAGTAAATCGAAACATCTATGCCGAACATCTAAACACCAGACAGCCATCTCACCACCCGGGACAGGCCTCGCTCTCACGAAATTCACGAGAATACGAGCTTCTCTTTCGGCTTTTTCTATACTGATTTATATTTTGACTCTGTTATAACCTATAAAGCTGACGCACTGCTTGTTCTTATGTACGTTCGGTGTAGTGGAACAGTTGAGCCGTGGTGCCACCTGACAGGCTCCGGGAAATTCGCGAAAATGAAATTTCCTCTGGCCATGCGCGAGAACTTTAATCGAATTTCGGGATGCAGTGCCGACAACAGGCCGTTTCAACCCCGCCACTATTGCGCAATACTTTCCTCCTCGTTCAGCTAAATACCGTGCAAGCTCTCCGGACCCACCGACATGTCTCCCATATAACAATATTTCGTTAATCATATACGAGCATGTGCATACGTCGAGCTTGCTAGTTACGACTATTAAATTCACATTTAGAAACATTTTTATTTTACGATCGCTAATAAATACCAATGTAGGAGTCTGCGTGCATCATTCAAAATGTCAGAGCGCATGCCGGCGTTATTTACTTTAAGATTAAACTTTGACGTCGATATTCTTTCTTCAGGTATTTTCTGTTCGAAAGTAGTTAAGTTAAAGTTTTTAAGTGAAATGGTAATGTTACCAGCATACAGTATGCAGCACAATATTGGAAAAACAGTTAATACTGATTTAAACGAGTACACTATAGTTTTACGTCCTTATAAATGTCGTTGAAGTAGGTGCTACCATCTAGCGAAATTTCCGTAATGTTTTATGAGATTTGGTGATTTACCGGAATACGGTTATAAAGTAATTATGTACGTTTTTTGAAAATTATTTAATTGCATTGTTAATATGAAAGTATAGTTTCTTGTAACGAGGATAGTTGGGAAATAACATATCTTTCCTGGTCAGCCTATTTTTATTGTTTATCGCGGTTGCGGTGAAACTGGCAGTTGCGTTATCACGTGGTGCCAGTTCGGTTTGTCTGGGTTTGTCCGTCAAGTTGAAATAATGGCTACTCCGGTTAAGAAACGTGAGCTACAAGAAAAAAATGAGAAAATTCGAGAAAATAACGAAGATACGAGTTCCTCCGAGAATGAGGATAATGAGAGTGACGTTGTTGAAGATTTGGTGAGTGGAATTAACATTTACTAATAAAATAGAAGGAACTATCTGATGTCTAACCTCTCTTAGAAACACGAGGTCGTCAAGAACGTTCAATACTCTAAATTTTTTTTTACCATCTAACTACATAGTTTACTACTGTTAATATAATTTAATCATAATCCATAACTCAATTTAGTGTATATATTGCTATATCTTTCTTTTTATGTAAAATCTTGATTTTAAGGAACTTTCCTTTGTATTTTGTACATACGCGTTATACTGGTTATCATGTTTAAGGCGGTTTTGCTAATCAAATTTTTTTTTATTTTTCTCCTTCTAGGGTATGGAAATTCAAGTCGACTTTGAAGGACGTAACCCTCAAGATCCAGACTACCATGGAATAAAGACATTACTGCAACAATTATTTTTGAAAGCGCACCTAGATTTAGGTGGTTTAACAGAGTTAATTATTTCTCAAAATTATGTTGGTTCCGTGGTGAAACAATCAGACGATGGAGATGCTTCCGATGACGAAGATGATGACAACAATGACGTTTTTGGAATCACAACCGTAGTTAATATTTCAGACAGACAGGTAGAAACAGTTGAGTCACACAAATTCATAATATTTTCATTCTTTCTTTTCTGTGATTATTCTCAACTGTATTCGGTTAATTGCACACCAATATTTTCTTTACAGAATGTTCCATGCATACAGCAATTACGAGACTTGTTGAGGCAACTAGCAAGTGAACATGCAACGGATACTGTAAATACAATGATCAAAAATGTTCTTGAAAATGATTCAGCACCATTAGGTTTATTAATCAATGAACGATTCGTAAACATTCCGGCTCAAATTTCTGTACCACTCTTGGAGAATCTTGTTTCTGAGATGAAACGTGCGACTGCCAAAAAAATGCCCTTCAACTTTTCATATTACATTCTAATCTGTAAAGTTTATAAGGCAGCTAAAAAACAAAGTAAAAACAACTCAAAGAGCAAGAGAAAAAATGCTGTGGAAGAACCGGAAATCTTGTGGAGTAATCCGGAAGAGGAAATCTTTGCTGAGGAGGCCACGTTTAGTTTTGAATTTTCTGTTGAGAAAGATACGGACAGTGGTTTGTCTGGTGCCTGGTCTGAGAATGATGATGAAATGATACCATACAGAAGAGTTTTATTGTTTGAATCATCCAAACTTCAACCAATCATTGACAAAATAAAAAATCAGCTTTCGTAACTGATGAAAGAAAATAGAGTTCTCCATGAAGTGGCACAGTTGACACTTCCCTCGAGAGTGTCCTCATATCCTAGACATCCCAGCGAGAAGTGTATATCCAACATGAATTAAAAGAAGACCATATATCTTTACAGTATCCAAGCTTGACGAAACGTAGTCGTTACAGATAATGTATTAAGATTTTTTGATAATATAAATTGTTTTGTAATGCTCTTCAAAATCTTATAAAATTTCACTTACTTACCTAACATTCATCTATAGAATAATTATGGAAATGAAGATACGAAAGATAATTGGATTCACATTTAATCAGTCAATAATTTGACGATTTGCTGATAACATAATTCCTTGATAACAGACTAAATCATCGTGAATATAAAATAAATAAGTTTGTCTCGTGGCAATAACGCAATCAATATTGCAGATACAGTCTATGCATATTGAATAACATAATTCATATACAGTGAAATATAAAAAAGAAATGAAAACGCTTGAAGCAAGCGCATACATAAATGTAATACTTATTTATAATAATCTTATTGTTAAACTAACTAGACATCTTAAGGTCTACAATGTTAACCGAATTTTATTAAATTAATAAAACATTCATTTACGTTACGTAGGCACATCAGCAAACTTAAACGATTGTCTGGTGGGTTTTGCGCGTCGTCTCATCGTTCCAAGTATACTTAGCATTTCGGAAACCGCAGGCGGCGCGGATTCCGCTTCTTGTTTACGTCTCCTTTCTTCTTCTCTTTGTTTCTGTTATGCAAATATCGTAAACGCTTTAAGAAATTACACAAGGACGTAAGAATCTAAAACAAAATACTCACGTCTGTCTGCTTCAAAGTAAATCGACCACCTTTTATTTGATTTATGATATCATCAATAGCTGAAATTGAAACGAGAAAAACACTTAGAAACCTCATCGCATAGACAAAATATTACAAAAAATCCGAGTAAAGTCATTATCAGAAAAAAAGCGCGAGTCGTAAACCAAAAATATTTACCAGGCTGCTGAACTACAGTGGATGCCTTCTTAGAAATTCCTAAGATATTCTCCATATCAGTGACACTGCTGCTTTTCTCGGAACTCATATTCTCTCTTGTCATCAACTTGATGGATGACTGATTATTGGCAAAAATAGCTGGCGGAGGTGGTGGTGGCAATGGTGGCGGCGGTGGCCGAGAATTCTTCTCTTCCATATCAGCAATCTTCTGTTCCAATTCGTGAACGAGACGTTCAAGATTCTCTACGGATTTCTCAGCCGTCTCCGCTCTTTGAACGACGACCTCAAGTTCTGCCTCAGCCAATTTAAGTCTCTCTTCTACAATCTCAAATTCGATATTCGATTCCTTTTCTTCTAATTTATCCTGTAGCATTTGTATTTGCATCTCATGACTCTGTTGTTCCTCTTCCAGAAGCCGTTTCAAGGACTCTACTTCCTGAAGGACCGTCAGCAATCTGCCATCAGGATCCTCGGACACTTCCGCCAGGAGCAAAGCGCTTTGATGCGCCAGGACATTACGTTCCTTCTGTGCCTATTAAAAATCAATTTGATTAAGACATTTTCAAAGCAAATTTATTTATACGTACTCTATCCGCTTCGAGTTTTATCATTTTCGCGTTTTCGCGTTCTCGGTCACATTGAGCTTTCAAATTCTGAACTTCTTCCGCAACCATTCGCGTGACTCTTTCCATGTTTTCCCGTTGCATCTGTAACTCTTTCATCTTCTCTTCCCCTAGAATAACATTTGCATCAGTTTTAATAACTAATCCACTGAACATCGCTAAGTAAATTTTCCGGAATTTACCTTCCTTTCTAAGAGCACGTTCTGCTTCTAGCTGTGCTGCAAAAACTGTTGCCTGTTCCTGAGCCTCAAATTCCTGAAGTCTTGCGGAATTCAGTTCAGTTTGAAGTCTTGCGACGTCCTGACTAAGATCTGAAAATAAAAGACATTGCAAAAGTGTCTTATCGTAATCAGGGATAAGCCAATGCGATAATCAGCGTTTTGGTTGGAGCACTTAAATGGAAGATAGAGTGCAATGAGGATACCTCTGACGGTTTCCCTGAGTTCCTCGATGTCATCCGGATTGGAATCAACTTCATCAGATAGATCTATGTCAACTATGCCCTCAGGATGCACTTGAAGAAACTTCTGCGTTAGAACTTGCGACTTCCTTTTGAGTTCGCGATTCTGCTTGTACCACTAGAAATTTATGGTCATCGTATCAGGAAAGCGGAAATGACTAGAGAACTGTATAAATATCTCGTAACAGTGATGGTTAGGTAGCAGCCAAGTGACTTGCATACATGAGTGGTATAACGATTTATAGTTAATGGTTTATCAATCGTACTTGAGAAGCTTGTTGCATTGCTTTGTGCATTGCACCTGTCTCAATGTCATATTGATGTTTTAGCTGTTCGTACTCTTTGCAAACTGCTTCTGATACTGTAAAAGGGATGCTTTATTAATTATACAGTCATAGATCATTTTATGACATCATTGATTAGATATTTTCTAAAGAAAAAAAGGATCTCTTTTACGGCACATACCTGTTCGCAATTTGTGCAATTTTTGATCCTTGTCCTGCACCTGCGTCTGCAGGGTATTATTTTGTCTCTGTAATTGCTGCAATTTTCTTTCCAAATCCACATGTTCCCTATTAGCTGACACACAAAATGATCTCTATTAGTATAACATTTAATTTTTCACCTATTATTTAACATATAATCGTGTACGCATCATAGAATAAATGTAAATTTACAAGCCAAAATAAATGACAAATAACTTATAATCCGCTCTCAATAACACAGATCAGCCTGTTACATTTATATGAACTGTATCTGACAGTATTAAGCATGAAATTAAAATACGAAAGTATCTATAAGACGTAAGTAGCTCAAATTATAACCAGGCGAATCCAATTTCCGGCCTACATATAATTACAGAGAAACCGCGAAGGCACGCAGAAATTATACCAAGAAACGTAAAACAACGCCGCGTGCCACGCATATATTTACAAACACGTATGTCGTAAGCAGCTAAAACAGGCAGGCAGTCTTATACCATTCTCAGCAATTCCGAAGTAACGTCATCATGTTTTTTTGTCGAATCAATTATTACGACACTTAATGAAAGGTACGATAAGCTATGTAACGGCTTGATGCAGCCAGACACGTGCTATATATCGCAATATATATATATATATATATATATCATCTTACTCTAAAGCTACTATTACAGTATAGGAATCGTATAGCAATGATTGTCAGTGATTATTAACTTGACCACGTATGAACTGTGTGACTAATAAACTTAATTCTCGATCAGCATACAGGAATGAATCACTGTAACAGCTAGCGAGGGCACCCGTCAACTTATTAAAACCGTACAGCGTGCCCTTGTAAATAGTGAACAATAAGCAGCTGCAAGAAATTCACGAAGAAAAAGTCATAATTGTTACCAGCTTCAGATTTTTGCAGTAGCAATTTACGCCGTTTCTCCGAGTCCTCATATTTGCTCTTCCATTTGCTCTCCATAAAGCTGTTACTTCTATTGAGCTTCTGTGACGCATCCATCCTCTTGACATTAGTCAGCCTGTCGTCCGTTGATCTAACCTCATGATTGGAAGATGTCGAATTGCTACGAGACTTGGCGGTGTAAACTGGCGAGTCGACTCTTTCGAAAGAAGCTCTCTGAGCAGTGACTGAAATCGACCTTGTACTCCTCTCCAAGGATTCTCTACGCTTTGGAGGACATCTTTCTTGAAGTTTTGCACTGTTGATCTTTGGTACCGGAATCAAGGAATGATTTGCATTTGGCGGTGTCTTCGGTGGTTCTGTACCCAACATTATGCTGATTTCAGTCTTGTTCATGATTGCTGTTTGCATTAGGGATACAGAATAATGATTATTAATTGAAATTAATCGTTATCGTTAAAAAATAAGTAATCGCTATGAGAATTGGATCAGATAAAATTTTTAGGATTAAGGCATTTGTTTTTGATATTACAGAACCTGCGTGTCTCTTCATTAGATTAGATTGGGTGAACGCTTCGTTGATAACCGCGTGAATGACTTGATTCTAAATATAATTCACATAACAGAACGGAAGGGGCAAGGGGGATATAAATGTTTCAACCAAAGTACACCTAACGCCCGAAGGGTTAATAACTTTAGACTCTTTTCTAAAAATAAACGTATTAGAGACGGGCCTCCTGAAACCAAGCCACGTTCAAAATAGTCTACCCTGTCACACTTCTCCTTCCTTTCCATCTTATCCTAAACTTCTAAAAATATTTCTAAGAACCAACCCATCCATCCCTACCATGGTACAAAATAACAATGATTAATATCCACGTTGCATTGACAAATTTTCAATTCCATTTTCCATTTTTCAACTCCTCCAAATAATTTTATCTAATCCAATATCCTTAGATGCCATCGCGGATACCTTATTTCATAAAGACCACGCTGTCACTTTCAATTACACTTTTTCACTTGTCAATTCGAATATACAAATCGATCAGAACACACGTGACACAGAATTATGCTCACTATAAATCCTTCCACATGTATTCAGTTCACTGTTATTACTTTAAACTCCTCAACGCGTTATTTCAAAGGAATGTCTAGCTACATGTTCTAGTCGGTAAAAACGAGACAGTGAGTACATTAAAAGTCGAGTACTCTAAAAGCTTTCTTGTACGGTATCTTTTTCTTGGAAAAAGAAAAGAAAAAAGAAAAGGAAGAAGAAGAACCTATATGGAATCACGCGAAAGGCCGACTCGACTTCCACCGCGTCCAGAAGTGTACTGTGCAGTTCGTCGTGGATAATTCCACGTTATCTTGAGCGCTTTGCTGTAGCGAGAAGCAGCTACGAGAATGTGTACCTCAAAGAAAGAGACATTTTACACGCTGACTTACTAAGAACTCTTTAAGCGTGTACACACCATAGAGAATGTGCAGTGTACACGTTATAACCTTCAATATCCCATGTTGCTCAACGATTTACAATGATTTGCTTGACGTTCCCTTGTGAAAGTGAATATTACAATGCGTACTGTATGCTAGACAATAAGTATATACATTATTACATGCAATAAAGTGGTATTAACCTCAAAGTTTATAAAGAAAATCAGACAAATAAATTATTAAATTTGATATGTTCTTGTACACCTACTCATAGATTATAATCAGGAATTGCATACAGAAGAAAGGATTATGACTTTCTATTTCTATAGTGGTTGTCAATAAAATATTTATCGCTTTAGATATTACTGTTTGTTTTATTGCTTTTGAAATGCAAAATTCATCTCTGATATTTTAAACTGGATTCAGTTTATGATTTCTATGTAAAAATTAATCTAAGAGATTAGTTACTCGGTGTGCCGATAAGACATGCCAAGTGTGCATTCTTTCTTTGTTCGCTACTTTTTTTTACATGGAGAATATAAATCCTTGTGAATGGCGATATGGTTGCTTCGCAGATGTGTACACAAGTGTATGTATATGTATAGTTTAAATGTCCACGTATAAGGATACGCGTAATTGAGTCATGGCTTCTGAATGATCGGCAGTCGTTTTCTTTGTCTGCTTTTGAGAAAAGTTAAGTACCAGGATTCGGGAACAGAACGAAGGATGTTTAAAATCCAAGATGACTGCTTGTTACTCATCTTTTCATTTTACTCTTCAAAAAAGGCCAGAACACTTTGCGTGTACGAAGGATACAGTGTGTAAATATGGATAAAACGCGTCGGCGCCACTTTCACGCGTTTTACGACGTGTGGGGATTCCTGCAGTAAAAGGGTCGGCGTCGAGAAAAAGGAAGGTTGCAAGTGCACTTTTTTGTGCATTCGCGATATTTCTACTATCTACTGATATATATATATATATATATATATATACATATATATATATAGAATATATAGAATTCATGGACATTTTTTAAATTGCAGAAAGAAGGAAGAATGCTAGTAAGATACGAATCCCGAGTCGTTTATTCTGACGAACATTTTGGATCCATGCAGAACTGCGCTCGCGCTTTGTGACATCATTAAATGGCTTTATTGTCTTAAATTTATTCCCCTCCTCATCATAACTAGAGACGTGACTCATATGCTCATTAAATATCTACAGGGTGTACTGTTTTTCGCGGAAGTTACTTTTGATAAGCGAACCTCTACTACGCAAAACTATAATCAGCCAGGAGGGAATTAGACAATGACGATTCTTATACACTGATCAAAGATTATCGCCCTTTGGAATATACATCTATCGATTGGGATACTCTTTGTGGTTACAGATACAGATAGTCTTGATAATAGATTAATGATGCAGTGTGAAATTACATATCTGCTTAAGATTCTGCCTTCTGCAAAATCTGCCTTTACTATATTTCTATAATAATGGTCACGATAGAATACGTGGAACAGAAACAAAAAAACCTATTTATAAGACTCAGAATTGTTGATCGGATGAATGATTAATAATTTCACGTAGGCAAGAGCAATTAGTTCTAATCTTTGATATCGTAATTCAAGCATGACGATGACCGCAACCGATTTCAGAGAAAATAAAAAGAGAATAATATAACAAAGACGAACTAATGTAAAGAACAAGGAGAACATTCTCTGGACCGAAGTGAAAGTTATAACGTACATATAAAAACGATATATTCGACAGCTTCATAAAATATATCCATTGCATAGTCGCATAAATGTGAAGACTTATAACTATAAAGACGCATCTATATGATTATCTTAAAGCAGAATTAAAATTACTAATATATGAAATGTTCGCACAAAGCGCTATGGGCAAAACTTAAATTTGTATATCGCTCTGCGATTGAATATCGGTTGCTGATAATGCCTCAACATTTTCTCGTTAGTTCTACTCGCGACTACCTTCATACAGCTGACGTTCTAACCTTATACTTGTTCAGTTGCATTCGATGTTAGTAGGATGTATTTTCGAGATTTTAGAAAGTAGTTTATTTCAAGTTTTCATAAAACGTAATTAGGAACCGAAGTGTAATTGACTTTGAAAATGGGTAATCAGCTGGTGGGAATTGCACCCAGTCAAATATTTCCAGTGGAGCACTATCTGACAGATCACAGCGATTTACAGTTTGACATAAAGTAAGTTATTTATTCGATGAATATATTGATTAGATACTAGTTTTTTTTTCTAATTATTTAATACGATTTGTATCTGTTGCATAAAAAGTGTATCGTGGATTGCCATATGAAATATGGTAATAATGAAAAAAAAAAGGCGGGATTTTCAAGTGATCACTACGGTTTTATCGACATAATATATTGAACATAATTGTAATTTGATAGTCTTTATCAAATTTCATTGAACACTGTATATTCTTATTGCACATTGATGGACAATTTTTGCCATTTGTTATTTGTTATTTATAATGAGATGATATTTATTACATAGATGTTTATTGTTTACAGTCTTGGAAGTACAAGGTTTTTAAAAGTAGCTAGAGCTAGGAGTCAAGAGGGTTTAATTGTTGTGAAAGTCTTTGCAATACATGATCCAACATTACGTCTTTCAACATATAAGGATAAGCTGGAAGAGATTAGATCTAAATTAGCATCGGCTGTCAATTGTCTCCCTTTTCAACGAATGATTGTAGGTTCTATCATATGGATTCATCAACAATTGATTTAACGAGTCTAACTATATTTATGTTAATACTTACTAATAAATACTTTTTTTGTACAGCTTACAGAAAAAGCTGGATTTATAATGAGAGAGTATGTTAAATACTCTCTGTATGACAGAATTAGTACACGACCCTTTGTATCAGCTGTGGAGAAAAAGTGGATTACATTTCAAGTTCTATATGCACTTCATCAAGCTCATAAGGCAATGATGATGTTTTATACTTGAAAAATTACTTCTCATTATTTCATATAATCTATGTACATTTCTATATACAGTTTGGTGTGTGTCATGGCGATATAAAATTGGAGAACATCATGATTACTAGTTGGAACTGGGTTCTATTAACAGATTTTGCTAGTTTTAAACCAACATATTTGCCTGAGGATAATCCTGCAGATTTTTCATATTTCTTTGATACTTCTAGAAGAAGGTACGTAACAAGAAAATCATTGAATAAAAATAGGACCATAACAAAATCTTTTGTCTTTCTATAGAACATGCTATATAGCTCCAGAGAGATTTGTTAAAACTTTATCTTCAGAATTAAGCAATACCATGCTGTTACCTGAACAGGAACTTAAAACCGGGGACTTAAATCCTATGATGGACATTTTCTCAGCAGGTTGTACTTTGACAGAACTGTACAATGAAGGACATCCACCATTTGACTTTTCCCAATTATTAGGTATATCCAATATAATTCAATTATAGTAAACAATTGTATTTTGTCTTTGCAATTTCCATTTTTATTTTTACATCTGTAGCGTATAGGAATGGTGAATATTCGGCAAGTAAACATCTCGATAAAATTGAAGATACAGGCATACGTGAATTATTATGCTCCATGCTAGAAAGAAATCCCTCGAACAGAAAGAGTGCTGAAATATATCTCTCTCAAGCACGAGGAAAAATCTTTCCAGAATATTTCTACTCTTTCTTACAATCCTATATGCTGATATTCTCAGCAGCTCCAATACTTTCGCCAGATGAAAAGATAAACAGATTAAAGAAAGATATTGGTAACATTATCAATATTTTAAAATCAGAGGAAAATGAAAGGCGAAGGAGTACAGACACGAGCAAAGGAGACAATACAAAAAGCAGCCACGAAAATAACACTGAATCCAGCAAAGAAGATTCAGCACAGAGTGAAGAAAATACAGTAATCGAAACAGACAGTGACCAAGGTTCGGACAAGGTAGACCTAAATCAGATAGACTTGTCAAAGATTTCAATACCAGAAACAAGCTCTGACAATGGCAAGGATCAGAATGTTCAGAGTTTATCACGCGAGGAAGTTCCAAGGGAAAAGGAAGACGAGGACAAGGATAAAAACAATGACGAGTTATACGATAATCTGGAAGGATTAATCATTATCACTCAACTCGTAACGTCTTGCATTCGGGGATTACATCATTCACAGTCTAAATTACAGAGTTTGGAAATACTTCTGGAGCTAGCCGAGAATACATCTGATGAAACCATTTTGGACAGAATACTTCCGTACATTGTAAGTTCTCTGCTAAACAATGTTGATTATACCTATAATATATTTTTAATTAATAATAACATATGCTTGCAGTTTCATCTCGTTCATGATCCTGCACCACGTGTAAGAGTCTCAGCCATACACACTTTAACGAAATGCCTTTATCTTGTGCGATCCATTCCGCCCTCAGATGTGAATATATTCCCAGAATATATTTTACCAGGATTAGCACACATCACACAGGACGAAGCAGTGATTGTTAGAGCCGCTTATGCTGAGAACATTGCTCATCTAGCACACATAGCTTTGCGCTACTTGGAAAATGCTCATTTGTCTAATTTGGGCAACAAGGAGGGACCAAAACCAAGCTACGATAGTGAATTACAAACGTTGCACGAAATGGTAATACTATATAATTTTAGTTGGTACTACAATTTTAAGCCTTTCTTGAACTACAAATCGCAATTTCTTACAATATCAATCAGGTACAACAATCTGTCTCCATGTTATTGACGGATCCGCAGAATTTAGTAAAACAAACCCTAATGGAGAATGGTATAAATAAGTTATGCGTCTTCTTTGGAAAGCAAAAGGCTAACGACGTGTTGCTTAGCCACGTTATTACTTTTCTCAATGATAAAGAGGACAAGCAGTTACGTGGATCATTTTTTGAATGTATCGTGGGTGTAGCTGCCTATGTAGGGTGGCACAGTAGTCCAATATTAATGCCATTACTTCAGCAGGGTTTAACAGACCCTGAAGAGTTTGTAACAGCAAAAGCTATTAACGCCATGGCTACTTTAACAGAATTGGGACTGTTGCACAAGTCTGCACTGTATCAACTACTCTCAGAAACAATGGTTTTCTTGGTGAGAATTAAACAATATAAAGTACGAGGGTTAGACTAAGTCTTTTGACAAATCCAATCTACCACAGGTGCATCCTAATCTTTGGATCAGGCACGCAATCGTTGGTTTTATTTCTGCTGCTGCGAGAACTCTAAATGTGGTGGACGTACAGTGTAAAGTCCAAGTGATGATACAACCCTACTTGAAACATCCACTGATACAAATTGAAAAAAATGTGTTACTTTTGGAAGCTCTCGTATCCCCGATACCTCGAGTGGTTTATGATTCTGTGATAAAGTACAACGACATAGAAGAACTCTTTCAAGTGTTTGAGCAAAGACAGGCAGCACGAGCTAAGGCCATAACAGGAATAGTTCCTCAGTACAACGACATGAGTACCGCTTTAAGAAATGTAAGTCAATAGGTATGAAGTGTTTAAGATTATTTTTATAGCCAGTGAATTACTTGTAGCTCTTCAGACGTTTAAGTTCAGAATCAATGACTGAAACCGTTGAGGACCAGTTGTTAGTTATGAAACCGCATCTGATGAAGATCAACAAATATAGAAATTCGGTAGATGCAAAACAAAGCACCGCTAAATCTGTTGATGGGAAATTAGAATTGAATACTATGAAAGATAAGGTTCGCCATCATATTGTTGTACTTTATCCTGATACTAAGGGCGATCTAGCTTTACCAGCTTACAAAAAACTCGACCGGAGAACATCGGATGGTACTGCTACTTACGCCACAATGAATCAAGAATGGCGTACAATGTTTGCAGCGCAGGACAGTGTACAAGTATTACATTATGTCTTCTTTATTTAAGAGTAATTCATAACTGCTGTCAAATCTTATTGAAATGGCATGAGCATCATTTTTTCTTTATAGCATACAATTGTGAAAATGTCTGATATGGCGGGTTGTGGTGGAAGTCCAAGTCAGAGTATACATGGTGGTGATATACATTTGTCACCACAACATAGTCTAACTGATATGAACAATATCAATGATCACTCGCTTCACGAACGATCCTATATTCAATGTAAGTTTTACTTTCAGGAATTTAATCAGTAGTTATTGTAATGCATGAGAAATGATTTAAGCTACGTTATTTGGGACAGTCGCAACCCTCTTTGGTTTTGCAGACAGATGCGCTCCTTGTCGACTGGAATTACGACAGCTAACTTACAGAAAGCAAGAACAGCATGCCGCTGCTCTCAGAGCTCAGCATTGGGCTGATAATATTCCCTGGCAAACAGGTAGGTGGGATCATTTGTGGCCTTGGAATGATCAGTCATGAATCTTATCATTTGAAAGGTTCACGATTACTATCAAATGGTTGGAGGCCTCGTGGAGTGCCTGTAGCTCACCTTCATGAACACAGAGCTGCAGTAAGCAGGTTAGTTTCTGTTCCGGATACCAGTTTGTTCGCTAGCAGTGCTGCAGACGGCTGTGTTAAAATCTGGGATGCCAGCAAGATGGAAGGACGAAATGTAGCCAATAGATCCAGGTATTCTTTTCTGCAAATAATCTTTAAGAATTGTAATTATTGACTGATTAATACTATAAGATGCTCATTGTATATTGGTTTCAGACAAACTTATGTACATAGAGGTGGTCCTTTGGTGGGATTAGCTGTATGTGAACAAGGCCAGTCGTTGGCAAGTTCTGCTAGTCAATCTGGTTCAGTCTTTGTATTGCGAATCGAAGCGAATTCTAATAAAATGAATGTTCTATACTCAAGACAGCTTGATCTTCAGGTAATTCCTTTTGAAAAGTTGAAAGAAAAAAATTACTTGTTGAAAATCGATGTATCAATTTTAGGAAGAAGGATGCGCCGTTGATCTTCAGTATTTGGATTCCGGCTCGCAATCAGTTCTTGTATATGCTACGCTTTATGGTTCATTGGTAGGCTGGGACTTACGGTGTCCCGGTACGGCATGGCGGTTGGAAAATGATCTAAAACACGGTGTAATCACGTCTTTTTGTGTAAATAATTATCAGCAATGGCTAACACTGGGTACGAGTTCGGGTGTTCATATTTGCTGGGATCTCAGATTTCAATTGCCAATTAGCAGCATAAAGCATCCCACAGGTATACCATCCTTAAGATGAATGTTCTATGTTTATTAAATATTTTTAAGTGATTCAAGCTATAATATTTTGTAGGTGCTCGAGTAAGGAAAGTTATCACTCATCCAACCGAACCATCATGGATCATTTCTGCGGTACAAGGAAATAATGAAATATCCATGTGGAATCTAGAGACCGGCTTTCGGCAAATGGTCCTCTGGGCATCCAGTGCACCGCCTCTTAGTCATTCTCAAGGAGGTCACAGTGTATGCTCAATGCATTCAGGATCAATAGATCGTTCAGGATTCTTATTAGCCGGCGGAACAGATATGAGATTACGCTTTTGGAATCTGAACAATCCCAATGAATCTTATGTCGCTTTACCAGCAGCTAATGACGTTATACCACCAAATTCCTTAGCTTACGAGTCAGTAATCATTAAATTAGTTTTCTTAATTTTGTTAACGACTATTTAGGCACTTGCGAAGCCTTATATTGAACATGTAAAATATTTATGTTCCCAGACAACGACTGATAGACGGTACCAACGTCGTTCAGGAAGTCCTGGCCGGTGGTGTTCCAGTATCATCTTCTGGAGGAGGAAGTGGTATTCGCAGTAGAGGACCGGAAGAGGGTGGCCAAGGACCGGAAACCCCACCATCTGGTCATCACGATACTATATCCGCTGTAGCCATGTCGAACACATGCATTCTCACTGGTAGTACTGATGGTCTGATACAAGTCTGGAAGTGATTCATTTTATTTTACATGCCATATTCATTCCTCGTTTTGATTTATGAAGTGTCGCATTGAGATACGCAAGCATACAATGAGTTTATCAATGAATGTACCAGGTTCGATGCTTAAAACGACCTATTCCAATGATATCGAGATTAGAAGCTCATATTTAACTGAAAAGCACTGCGAAGTCTTCCGCTGGTTATTATCCTATATTCACAACAAGACATTCACATATTCCACCAGTGCTGTGATTTTGATCTGTATATAGTTCATTTAATATTATGAATAATCGATGAGAAAAATTACTCGAGGGAACGATACTTTTTGCCACGACCATAATGAATATTCCTAATGGTACTACAAGAAGCAAGTACCTTCAAAAAACGTAAAATTCTCGATAAATCTCGATCGCCAATTCTTTTACCAGATAACTAAATTATTTTTGTAAATAAATCCTGACGGGGATTGACATGTTTTACATATTAATATATATTTGAGATGGCTGCTTCAAGTAACGTCATTACGTTTCATGTTCTTTGTACTTCGGAACGGTAACAGATACGTCATTAGCGTATAAAAAAAATATTCCCTAAAACAGGTAACTCTTATACATTATGCTTATGTGCGACATGAGTATCGAGTCTCGTAAGGACGTTATTATTATTATTATCATCATCATCATCACACATTTATCCCTACGTGTACTAATCTACGTAGAACTCACGTTCCACAAGAATTATACTCACAATCAGTAACATTAATATATTACTGTTCTCAGCAGAGTTGTTATAATAAAACGATATTTTTAAAAGTAACAAATAGACTCTTCGTTCTTATCTTTATCACAAATATGATCTTCCTATGATTTACACTGGGTTGGTTTCACTTATAACTCTTAATCACCAAGGGCACACTGGCGCCGCCGGGTAAGGTACTTGTCCTGGGAATGCATAACTGTCTGGATTTATTGTCCTGCATATTTCTTTCCAACGTTCCTTGCCATTCTTTCCCTGACGATGCTGTCCACCTTGATTTCTATAGTAAGCTTCTCTTTGATTATTGTACGACGGTTTTCCAAAAAATAAATCAAGCCAGGGTGCACCAAGGGCACAGGAGACAAGCAGCATGAATAAAAATATTGTCTTCATTTTTAATGATCCTTCCTCATATATTATAAATTCAGAAAAAACCGTAAATACTTTTAAGTTTTTACAACCAATCTTGCTGTCCTGTCCAAGTCTGAAACACAAAATCGAATATCACACTGAGTTATCGCTATGTATAATTATATACTTAGATAATGAAATCGTAATTAAATAATAATATCACAAATGATCAATTTTCAATTCTATACACTTGCAGTACATAAAATACTGTATATTATGTCATAAATTTCACGTCAATCTTCTCATTTTGACTGATACTTTCAAACTTCACACTTTCTGAGCAACAAGCGTCGCAGAGAACGTAGTTACGCTTGCCGGTTTTTACACTTTAGCTTTTTTTTTGTATAGGGAATATCATATGTACTTTTTAAAAAGCGCTAGACTACCCAGAAATCCTTTGTTATCTAGTAGAACAAGATCGGTCTAAGGGATTAGTTATATTTTAAAATGCGTTCCTGTTCCTAACATACCGATTACGGAAATGGCGTGAAGTCAGGCAAGTCGACAAGTGCGCGAACGTAATGGAGAGATGCTGGATCCTCCCTCCTATTTTATACGAGTTGCCCTACCGCTCTGAAAAATCGGACCGATCGAATTCCTCGGCACGCATCAACAATCGTGCGGTAATGCTATGTATAAAATATGGAGAACGTATATGGAATTTATACGTATATTATTTGTTAAATCTTTTTTTATAAGAATATAGCTCATTTCGATTATGAGAAATTGTTAGTGATAAAAAGAGAGAAACAATTGGATAGTTCCTAGGATAGTCTGTGATAGATCCGGGATTTGTGAATTGAATATAGTTTTATACGCGACGCTGTCACAGAGAGTATTTTTTAATGAGTTATTATACTGTTAAAAATAAGCAGCGCGTTCACTCTGATAAGCATCGGCGCGTGTCGTTGTTTAATTTCTATTTATTTTAAGGTCTTTTATTTTTACAGCAATTCTTTAAGATTCTTTGTACGATCATCTCCTGCTCAATGAATTCACACGGATACTGTCATGACAATGAACTGTGGGAAGGCCCTTTTTGTTTTGCGTATAACGTGACGCATCTGAATCATTTGTAAGTCACGGCACGATTTGAATTCGTAGGTAAAAAGTACGTTAGGTCTTACATTTGAATATCAGTCATGTTTAACAACTATTTTAATCCACTTGCGTATAGAAATAAAATAACAATAGCCGTTTTCATATTCAAATTTCGTGTTATTAAGTCTATGAAGTAGGAAACATACCTTGGATAAAGATATGAAGGAAAAAATTGAACATTGTGAAAATACTTTGTAAATTTGAAAAATAATAAAAACAAATAATCAATTGCGTTTATCGAAAATAATTATACACTACGTATGACTTTCGTTGTAAGTCTTGTACGACGTAAAAAAAACTAATCGATTCTCCAAATTTATTGTTACCAAGCTGCAGTCCCTTTGGTGCTGACATTCTGAATGGCATAATTGACAGCCAGACAAGACGGCCCACATTTTCCAAGGACGATAATAACTTATAATTTTCAACGAGTTCACCGACATGTATTCCAAGCTGTAAACTTGCCTTATATCGTAATATAGTATAAATAACAAATTGGCGTGTAATAATACGGAAAGTTATTTAATTATTGCAAATTTATTATTTACATGCTTAAACGTTTAACTCCTGAAAGATTATTAATTTTATAATTAAAGTCACGTATATCAAGACCAATAAATATTATGATTATTAATCAAGAGGAGTCTCGAAGCGTGACTAAATCGGCATACAGGTCAAAGCCGATCAACTCTATTAACAGAGTCTATTGCTATTACTATTTTCCTATTACCGTAATAGCCGGTTTCCAGGCTATACAACTATTAATAGTAATGGACAGAGAAAGCTGGCTTCGCCGCTCTGCAAAAGAGTCTTTGATTTCATATGACTCTCTAAAGATTTTCCACATCTGATGGAGAGATAACAGTAGTGATGTATATAAGTAATGAAGAGATTGTCATAATCATTTGCGCTTTAACTTATCCCGCGAGAGAAGAAGCGTATTCGGGATCTGTTGATATGAGAATACGGTCAAGGTTCCACGTGCTGATATAGAACAGGGACGAGATGGTGATTTTCGATGAAAATAATAAAATATTGACGCCTTGTTTTAAAAATATTTATCGGCATTGAACGATATCAGAGAGCAAATTTC
Organism: Trachelus iudaicus; assembly: GCA_030142595.1. NCBI lineage: Eukaryota > Metazoa > Arthropoda > Insecta > Hymenoptera > Cephidae > Trachelus > Trachelus iudaicus. The sequence goes on from JARQTH010000526.1 coordinate 158,562, forward strand.
ATTCTGTGATTCAGGCCTTTACTGTCTCTGATATTCATATAAAATTCAGGATTGATTTTTTATGAAACTATTTGAATTAAATTATGAATTTAATTGTCGGAATCCTTAGATTGTACGATATCACTTAATCAGTTTTCTTATTGAGATTTAATAATATGCTTGTACAATAATGATATAGATTAATTTTTGACGATACTATACGGAGTCTGAAAGTGATCGTAAAACCAAATAAAAGTACTTCCTGCAACACGTGTCACGTTAGGATGTTACTATTGCGATCTTTGGAGAATGTACTAAGCTACTTGTCAGTATAGATCGATGGCAAAATTACTTCCAAATGACTCGACTGATTGGTATGCTTCAAAGTGTACACTGTATAATGTGTCTACGTGACGCCGATATCGTTGGAGAACAAAGAGGTGGACCAGGATGTCTATTAAAGCGTATCACTTCTGCTTTTACTAGTGGTGGTATAAAAATATTATTTTTATTCTTTAAAGAATAATTTTGGAACGACGTTCATACATGAAATTGTATAACGTTTACAAGCAGTAAATGGATCATTTTTGTATTTAAAATAAAAAATTGGAGGAGACATCCTATATCACATTAATATTCCGTGCAGCAAAAAAAATTGAGATACGTTTTAGAAGAATTGATAAAACGTAACAAGAAGATTGATATGTTTCATCAATATTTTTAAAACGTATCTCAATGTTTTGTGCTCTATGTGAAATGATTCACACGAAACAAAGAACTGCATCGCAGTTACATATTCAAATGATCTTATTGAAATTCCATACTGATCCAGGCAGATTCTTTACACGTGATAATTTCTTTTCTAGTTCTTTTTTTAAACTATCTGTCGTAACCAATTCTGACCTTGTTTATTTTGGCTAGTGCAGTAGAATCAAATCCAATTGGTACCAAGTCGTACTCATAGCAGATTTTTATGATATAGACACACACAGTCAACCGTACTGGCGATTGAGTAAGACCTCCTGAGATATATCGTTTAAAAATCGCTCGATCAAAATTTAGATTTTACAGTATGGCTCTTGATAAATCATCTAAATATTTTGGCTACGGGACTTTCTTGTAGCGACCCTCTTCTCGAAGAAGCAAGAGGTAAAGAGTCCTCTTGGCTCTTCGCAACGACCAGTTCCGTTTGGGTCGCGTTTGAGAAAACTTCGTGGTCAGTGCTTCCACGGATTTTTCTTTGAAGAGATTTCACGTAACGTTGTTGGTTTCCGCTCTTTTCATTTTTTTTCTGTCTATCTTTCCTTGACGGTGTTACCGTCCCTTGGAGAGCTGCCAACGTATGTTAGAAATTAGAGATATGACGAGGTCCGTCTGATAGATGTGTTCTTGGATTTTTATTTTGTCAAAAGTTGTCAACAAAAGAGTCTTAAGAAACGTCTTAAGAAAAACATTTAACTGTTTTCAAGTAAATGGTCCAATCGGTCGTAGTAGTACCATTGTTAACAACTTGAATACTTTTCAATTCGTTTGTTATTCTTACGTTGAAAGCTAAAGTGAAGCCTCCCCCGTCGTGCAGCACACGTGTCGGTTAAGAAAGTTTACAGAAGAGAGAAAGAATAAATATCATGTCGGACAGTGAAGATGTCGGTAGTGAAGGGAGTCAGCAACGTTTACATCGGCCCAGTCTTACGCGAAAGATGCGTAGAAGCATCAGGAAAGTCAAAAGGAGTATTCAGAAGATGACTGGTACGTTGCTTCCGGTTATTCAAATTTTCTTGGATATTTCTCCCAGTTCCAAAGAATTATAAAAGTTTCGAATTTGCCTGAAGGTAAAGAAAATTAGACGAGTTAAATGGGGAATAATATTATTTTACTGATAATAATCCGAGGATTAACACTTTCGGCTTCGTTGTTGCCATAAAAAGGTGTCCGTATATAATTTAGCACTGCTTGTCGCAGTCTCTAGTTCTCATTTACAACTGTGCGCCTACCTATTTCTGCCATGTAGCTAATATCCACGAAATAGATACGTTAAAGCTGTTAAAAGATTATAAGAAATACACGGATCCTCTCTTGTGAATGCTGATCGTTTAAGTCGATTTTAATCTTGGATTCTAGCAGACAGTCGTAAATCGATTCGCGAATGTCTAAAGTGTGCGTCTAGGTTGCAATAATGCAGTACTATATTTAGCGTTCTATGGAACATAGAGTCTTCGAAAGATACACATCATATCGCCTTCTGGTGTAAGATTATCCTGGTTAGTCAGTGCTCGATTGTATACTGCGTAGGATAATATTTACAAGAACCATTCTACTTTACAATTTCTGATTAACTATTATATTTTCAGAGGATTTCTACGACGAAGGTCCACAACCCATTCACGTGGTACCTGAACGTTTAGCTGCTCTAGTCGAGCGCACTGGATTTTCAAAAGATGAAATTTGCAAAATGTATCGTTCTTTCAAGCAGCATTGTCCTGGTGGTGCAGCCACAACGAACGACCTGAAGCCGGCCTATGCGAAATTATTTCCTCTTGGTGACTCTACGAAATATGCGCAGATTGTTTTTAATATCTTTGATAAAGATGGGGACGGTGTTGTGAGTTTTGCTGATTTTCTTGTTGGCATGGCCTCTATTGTACGGGGTAGTGCGGATCAAAAGCTATCATGGATATTTGGGTGGGTTTTTGATAACGTATTAATGGAGAAATACCATTTTACTGACACTTAGCAAGTCTTGACGTTGTGTTTATTATCGTTAGCAAAACTTACTATTTATCAGGTTGTATGATCTGAACGGAGACGGGCACATCACCAGGCATGAGATGCTGGCCATAGTCTCGGCTATTTATGAGATGGTGCAAAACAGTCAGACTATCCACCGTGCAGTTACCAGACACGTTGATAGAATCTTCGAAAAGATGGATCTGGATAAGGATGGTGTCATCTCGAAAGAAGAGTTTATGATCAGCTGTAAAAATGTAATGTTTACAAAACTTTGATTGTGAAATCTTATTTCAATTATATTTATGATACGATAATCATATTTTTTTGCAGGATCTGACTATTTGCGATCAATTAACAATATTTGATGATTTTTGGTGGTAGCTAACATTAGATCAGCAATGACAACTGATTGAATTATATATACATATATATAATCCCAACACTTCAAGGGCCCTGTACATTGTTGAATATCCTATTATGTTTATATATATATATATACACACACACATGCATTGTATTTATAAATGATATTAAAAAAATTCCAAAGTGCCTATTATTTAAATTTTGTAATAAACAAGTAAAATTTATGTTGATCAATTTTCGACCTACCTCTAAAAAAGGCGCTTTTGTAAAATATAAAAGACACAGGCGAGAAAGAACGCAAAAGCTAAAACTAATAAAGCTTTATCTGTAACTTCACGCCTTCCATATTTTCCTAGAAGTTTTCCTGATTGAACTATTACTTGTTGCTGATGGTCCAACTCATCCTTTGTGCCAGAAACCTTTTCTGAAGATGTAACTGAAATAACAAATTACAAACTGATTATTTTTTATTACTAATGCACAGTATTAAGTGTGTACTTTCTGTATGATAATGTGTCATAATTCATAAAACTAGCATACTTAGAGTATCCAATGTGTCAGCACTTCTTTGTGTTGTCTCTGCGAGATGTCTAGAAATATTCAGTAATTTGTCTGTAACTTGGCCAGACATATTTGCAAGACTCTGCTTATCTCGTCGCTTTCGAAGAGCATTTTGCTGTTCCTCAGGCATCGATAAAAGATCCTCCTTAGCCATTTTATCAATAACACAGGCACTGACAATATTGGCTTTACGAAATGCTGCCATTGTTACTGTAAGCTGCCCTTTGTGACTATCAACTTCAGATAGTAAAATTGACTTTTTCTTCTCATTTATTTCTGTCTCTGCTAAGGCAGCTAAGCGCTCAATACTTGATCTCAGATTTGCTATCTTTGATCTTCCTTCGGCATTGAGTTCGTTCAACAACTCCAAGGGCCCTGTACATTGTTGAATATCCTATTATATAACAATAGTTAATATAATTAATTAGTATACAATAAAATAAATCATTCTAACGAATACTGTCAGAATATTAACATTAATATCACTTTCCGTACGAACATAGTAATTTTACAAAAATTCAATAACATAAAAATAAGGTTAAACGAGAAATGGTATAAACATATGAAAATAAATATTAAACCGTACCTGTATAAGAGCCGTCACTTGCAAATTATTATTTACTATTTCCTGACGAATTAAATCAAGGGTATGTTCATCCATTTTTAATTGTAATACGATTTCAAATTACACATTTGACAACTCATCAGTATGGAACTTGTATAGCTAAAGCGGTTTCAAGATGTACAGTGAACAGACATTTATGCGCCATGCGAAAATGTTCATCGATTTACCAAGAAGATTAGGCTTACTTCCTAGGCTTCTGAGTATATTAATTTAAGAATCGGCATACATAATTTAATGAAATTAATAAAAGGAAAAGGCCTTGGAATGATCTCCTATACATAATTTATTATGGTACAATTCTTGTATATTACACGGGCCTATGATACAACAAATGGCCTACTGGCGTTTGTTACATTCATTTTAAAATAATATTAGCAATACATGATACTTTGGTTTCCTGCTATCGCGCGCAGGACACTCAACACAATACTGCAAGTGAAGAAAATCACACGGTGACAAAATTAACCCTTGACCATCGCCATACATTCAGTCCCTCAAAGACATTTCGAGTAAAAGTAACGCCAGGAAATTTTGGTACAGATAATCCCATTATAGTTCGATCGTGGATAGTTTTGATACTAAATTTGGCGAACTCGAAATTTCTTTGAAACTAGTAAATGCATGGACACACTATGAGGAACGCTCTAGGTCGTCTGTCCTACATTATATTAGAATCCTGATAGATGCGACTTCTGGAATTAACGAAGACTGTTAATCACAGCTGTAGTGAAATCCGTGGTTGAACTCTGACCTCCCAAGTCCTTTGTACGAACTTTACCATCGTTCAGAACACGATTCAAAGCGTCCCTAATTTGTTCCGCGTAACGACTTAGGTTCACGTGATTCAGCAGCTTCACTGAGCACAGAAGCATAGCTGTGGGATTGGCAACGTTTTTACCCACAGCTTCGGAATACGTGTGTCTCGCACCCTATTAGACAACAAAATATTCGTCAGAAAATCTTAGAAAGTTCAATGAACCTAATAAATTCTTACCGGTTCAAACACCACGCATTCTGCACTGTAGCTGGCTCCAGCAACTACGCCGGCACCACCAACCAAACCGGAAGCAAGATTGTCGACAATGTTTCCGTACAGATTTGGCATTACCATAACATCAAATTGATGGGGATTGGAGACCATTTGCATTGTGCAATTATCCACTATCATGGTTTCAAATTGAATTCTGTTTGAGTTAACACGGATTATAAAAATATAGTAATATTTTATACGAAAATTCACTTGCGATATTTGCAAATGTAGGCTTACTTCGGATAAAGCTCTGCAATTTCTTGGCAAGATCGAAGGAACAGACCATCACCAAGCTTCATAATGTTGGCCTTGTGAACACAGGTGACTTTTTTGCGATTGTTTTTTACAGCGTAGTCAAAGGCAAACTTCGCAATTCTTTGACTTTTCACGGCAGTGACAATTTTCAAACACTCGACTACTCCAGGAACGCATTCATGCTCCAGAGCAGAGTATTCACCCTCAGTCTGCTCTCTGATTATGACACAATCTACATTCTGGTGACGAGATTTAACTCCAGGTAAAGATTTCACGTGTACTACGTTAGAATACAAGTCCAAGTTTCGTCGTAACTTCATATTCAGGGTTTGCAATTCTCCTGTGTGAGAATGATCAGGCGTCGCCAGAATACCCTGAAAAATATTATGGATACATTTCCTTACTTAAATGTTTCATAATTCTAAATAGTTGTGAAAACAATTATGTAACGCCCACACAGATAACAAAAGATCTTATATTTAAGTACCGAGATACCTATCATACAACAACATGTTGAAGTAATCTAAGATAATCTGTACTGATAGAACAAATATATTTTGTCTTATCTAACAGGTACAATGTTAAATTGTTATATAGTACCTTTAAACAAACTTGATTCAATGCAATGCTATTGGCAACCTGCTCCAATGGAGCGCTCAGTGTTGGATTTACTTCTGACAAAAAGTAAGGTTCAAATTCAACCGGAACATTGGCAGCTTTGAAAACATTTTGAACGGAAAGGACCAGTTCTGGTCCCACCCCATCTCCTGGTATAAGAGTACATTTTGTTTTCCCTTGTTGCTCTATAAACTGAAAAATTTTAATATCGTGAAATAACAGAATATTCCTCAAAAAAATAAAATACATACAGCTTCTTGATGGCGAACTGCACCTACGTGCAGCGTTCTAACACCAGCACCCTTTTGAGTGGCCTAAAGAAGAAAAAGAAAATAAATGTATAAAAATAACACGAAACAGAGTTCTATACTCAAATCCAGACACTTTTTTAATTTTTGTCTTGGCATGAATGACACATTAATAATATTACATTGCAAAAACTAAATTTGTTTGAAGACAATAATTATGCATTACTCAAACAGACGAAAACATTTGAAAAATAATAATATACGCTTGTAATCGCATCGATAATTAAATTAGAAATTTACCGCTTTTGGAGTGTACTGCTAATAATTGAATGGTAAAAGAACGTATATGTATATATTCCATGAAACTGGGCTAATTAAAAAAAAAAAGCCAACAAGAGTTGATTAAAGTAGTGTATTAATATCCAATTATAAGTTTAACAGAGTATCGAATGCCCTTGCAAAAATCTTCACTAGCTATTTCGACATTGATAAGTTTTCTCGTAACACTGTTTAATTGCTTGGGAAAATTACACAATTCCAATTGAACATGAGATATCACAAGAGTGTGGAGAATATGACGATGAAACGGCATAGTTATTTTTATGAGAGCGCGTTTTATTACCTGGGAGAGTACTTTGCAGACGTTCCTCACTAGTAAAGCCATTTTCCACGATGGCTCCGTGCAGGCGAAATGTACAATTTGTTCACAGGGCTGCTAAATAAGCATGTGCGAAAAAAGCACTATCAATGCCTGCTCGCATAACCTCTGGTGAAACAATGTAATTTGTCGCTATTTTCATAAAACATTTCTTACAAGTAATAACAAAAATTCAGTTATATGGAATCGGAGTAACTGATAACAAATATGCATAACATATGCATACAAGAAATTATAAATTGATATAGATTTTTAAAATGTTTCTGATTCTCTCTTCTGTACGTCATAAATTTTTCATAGAATTGCGGTACATCCTCTAGAAACAAAAGTCACTATATATACACGGACATTACGTTCAAATGTTTTAAGAAATATTATTCTTATGAACGCAAAGAAATCATGATCGCTGAAGTATATCGCTATAAATTAATTAATCTGCATATAATTCTAATGATTTTAGTGTCTAATATCATTTTAAATGTTCATAAGCTGTAAATGATTTAAATCTTCAGTGAATTATAGTTATTTATGTTTGTATGCCTGGTTCTTGGATAGAAATAGAAATAGGGGTGGTGGCGGGGAAGTCTAAGATAAATCGTGCAATCTATTTTTGTGAAAAATTCATCGAGGATTGTTCTCAATCAGTCAGTACGAGGAAGAGATCTGTACCTGTCTAAAACTTGAAATATTTTGTGAATCTTCATAAGTGATAATGTCTGAAACCATTTTACGTGAGTAATTTCTAAAAATTAGTAAATTATTAGCGTGATGGTAGATTAGTTTATCTTGCAGTCACAATCGCTGATGCATTCATTCATTTTGAATGCTGTGCATCAGCAGTATAAATAAACTAGACGGAATAATAATTCGAGTACGTACTCCGTCATCCTTGAAAAAGCTCTGTAATATAAATGGAGTCATGATTAGAATAAAAAAAATTTTTATTCTAGTTTCTTTTTTGTTTATAAAGGATTGTCAAATTCTTAAGAAAAATGATAATGAACTGATGTGCTTAAATTGCATTGCAATCAGCTGTCACCTTTTATGGATGAAGATCAACTTGTGTCTGACAATGGTTCCTTTAAGACCCAATTTTTCTTATTTGATTTGTATATTTATGAAACATATGCTTATAATTTTATGATTGTAATTTTTATTTTAGCTGAAGAGGCGACCAAGCATAGTTATCGGAAGAAAATATGGGACTTCATGAAAAAGAATGAGCTAGCAAATTTTCCATTGAGCATTTATAATAGAATACCAAATTTTAAGGGTGCTACTGACGCAGCACAGCGATTAGCTGAATTAGAAGAATTTAAGAATGCAAAAGTTATAAAGATCAAACCTGACAAGTCACAAGAGCCTATTAGAGCCCTTTCCCTAGAGGCGAACAAAGAAATACTTGTACCAATACCAAGATTAAAATCTGGTTTATTTCTTCATATTACTCCAACAGAAGGTGCTACGAAGGAGCAAATAAAATTTGCTGTCACAAGACATGGATTACAACAGAATGGTAAACCAGTTGGAATTACCTCAAAAATAAAGGTAAACGTTTACAATACTATTGTTTATCTTGTTTATCTTACATACTTACATTATTTTATTATACAGGTAGATCTTGTAGTTTTGGGCTCCGTATGTGTAAGTAAAGCTGGTTATAGAATTGGTAAAGGTGAAGGCTTTGCTGATTTAGAATTTGCAATAATGATGAGGATGGGTGCAGTAGATAAAAATACGGTAGTGGTGACAACAGTTCACGATTGTCAAGTAATGGATGATCTTCCATCACATTTGTTTCAAGAACATGATGTACCTGTCGATATTATTGTTACACCAACTCAGACGATAGTAGTCAATCCCAGACTACAAAAGCCTGCAGGTATACTGTGGCACCTTCTCAGTCAAAGAAGACTTAAATCTATGCAAATACTACAGGAGCTAAAAGAACTGGAAGAAAAGTGAGATATTTATCAACGAAAGTACTATCAAATTACATTGTTGGCTTTGTTATCTTAATGGCATTATTCATATATTTTAAAGGGAAGGTAAAGTAATAGTGCTGAAGGAAGTCGACTCTGACAGAGAAACTCGACAATACGAGAAAAACAGAATTAAGAAAGGAAAGAATAAAACCCGTCCAAAAGCAAGGGCGGATATTTCACACACAGAAATTGCCGTTGGTGGCAATAAAGATAATAAAGATACAGTGAAACCACGTTTTCCGAAACGACGATTGTATCACAAACGTAGAGGAGACGGTGATAATCCTTCTATAAACGAAGTTCGTATAACAATAAAGCAACAGCTATAGAGTATTTCTTTTAAACATGGCAAACAAATCTCATCATGGTCTTAATTTCAGGATAACGGAGAAGAAAACGATAATGAAAAACCTTTACGACGTAAACCCTTCAAGCCAAAATCGAAGACACAAATAGATTTTTCATTAAAATTATCGAATATTGCGTCTGATGTACGCGTGCGCGACTTGAAAAACGCCCTGTCGAAACGTGGCGTTAAACCCAGCGAGATATCATGGCGAGGTCAGCGCGGTTTTTGTTATTTGCACTTTGGTAAATTGAGAAATGGCAACTCCTTACCTGATCAGCCAGTGCAAGTGGATTCCATAGTAGCAAATTTGCAACAATTTCGTATTAACGAAACCGAAGATCCTACCGCAAGTGACTTTATAGTGGTAGAACCCACCAAGCCAATAACAAGAATTGAAGTCACTGACGTAACTACCGTGTAGTAAACAATAATTATCTAAAAGCCGTTATTAGTTGACTAAAGATTAATGTCAAAGTAATGAAGTAATACCTTGAAAAAATTATAAATACGTTACACTCGGAACGTAATAACGATTCAGAGTGAATGTTCTGATTATACGGAATCCCGTTACAACTTATTTGAGGAACTCATGTCTCTATATGAAGAAATCCGTATGTGTCTCTAGTGTAGCGCATCAAAATTAAAATTAACTCTTAGAGTTACTAATTATGAGGCTAACAAAAAATTATGCTATTAAAATAAGCCTCATTTTTATTGCCATACGAGACTAAGACAACAGCATCTGCTCGAAAATTATGAATGAATTGAAAATTATATGAATAATCATAGTTATATGCATCATTAATAGATTCATGCTTTCGTACGCGGTCTTAAAAAAAAACATATCATGATTTCTTTCACAAGTTTGAACGAGTGTTAAGTTGCACATGCGCAATTTCTTTAAAATATAATCATGACGCTTCATTTTACGCATTTGAAAATTGTGTACTATAAAATTTTTCTAATTTCGTAGAATCTCGAAATTCGATGACAGGTTTCTTTGTTGGTTCTCTATCTTTTTAATTTTTTGTTAATTTCATTTGTCTTAAAGTAATTTAAAACGCACTTACATGCGACTTAGAATGTTTGACGGTGCTTGAAGTTCAATATTTATCTCGTAAACCAATTTAAGGCGCTGTGGCAATCTCTCGACGCATTTAACTGAAATTACAGACTGACGACGCTAGTTTAATTAATGCTTAAGGATTAATGAGACTCGAGGAGCATACGAAGCTTATTTCGCGTACGAGTGACGATTCTAGGTAAGAAAAAAAAGGAAGAAAGGTGGAGACCAGAGAGAGAGAGAGAGAAAAATAAAGTATCCTCTATTTTTCTTATATAAAATATTTTCAAATTAATTCAAAGATATTATGGTACGATGACATTAGAGCCAAAATAATTATAACATAATAATATAGATTCACTATATTTTAATGCTCTGGTAATTGTAGACGCGTGTCGCGGGCTTCCATGTTCTCATTTTCAAAGAGCTAAATAAGAGTTATCCAATAGACCGATTAGATTCGAATACGCGATCCAGTCTGGGATCAAGGAGACGGCAATACTTTGTGATATTAACAGATATAATTTTTTGTTTTATTTTTCTAGATTTAGTATAAATAATATTAATAGCGACAGTGGCGAACGATAATAAAGTATGCATAGATTTGAAATATATTAAAAACAATACTTTTATTTTATACTCTGTTCATTACGTCTAACCTTTATCTCTGCCTTCCTATTTTGATTTACATTGTCAATTGTTTCCACTTATGTTTTAAGAAGTAAGAGCAATACTAATGACACAATCCTGTTTGACTCTTCTTCATTATTTTCTTTACGATTGACTTTATTTATCATAGTTCACCCACCAGTTCATCATATCCGATTAAAAATGTCTGAGGACTTGCGACGTATATTAATGTTACACAAACTTTGTTAATTTTAATTTATAACCGTCCACTTCATCCTGCTTTGATTTAATATAAATAAAGTTATACCTACTTCTCTGTAAGAACGATGCCAATAAAACTAGCATATATTCAAATGTATTACCACCAAGTACTTTAATATCAGTAATGAATTTTAAGAGTGCATTCGTTTTTATTATTCGCAAATACTTCTAATCTGACGAATTATGCGAGGCCTTCAATTATTATATTATTATAACATACAAGTTCCATTTTTTGAAATTTACATGAATGGCGATAAATTTACGACATTCTATTGCTAATCAAAACTGTTTGATGAAGTGTAGATAACCTATTAACGAGAGACATTTCTCGTAAAATTTCCAATGAACTCGCATGTTATCAGTGGTATTGACATCGAGTATATAACGCTATACATACACTATGTTAACCTTGTCGAAAATTTGTCAATGAAAAGGGTTGTATGACAGCCATCAAATCACTGAAGTGGCTTTGTTCTATATAATGTCGCATCTTCGATAAATTTCATAGGTGTTGCTTGGATTCCATTTAATCGTTCCAGACTAAGATTTGAATAATCGAAAATCATGTTAGAACATTTTTCCCCGCGTCTTACTTAGGTCTCGCAATATTCACCTGGAATAATTAAGATGAACGACCCAGTGTAATATTTCGCATAAGGCTACCGGATGGTCTAACGTACAGAATGGATAAGTAACAGTGTGAGTTGGTAATTTCGTGTTCCTCTTGTATAGATTAATTATTACTATTATCGTTAACACGCAAGCAGCCTCTTTCATGCCACGCCCTAGTTAACATCTGACTCTGTTTATATTTGCAAACAGAAATGGGGCGATCCCCATGTATATTTTGATACGGCTAATTGATTTAATTAATCACGTGGCTAACCTATCTGGCTAAAAAGCTAAATGTTTCAGTGTTATTGAAAAGATAAAAAATAATTCTTATCATATAGATGCATACACGTATGCAAAGATAAAATATATTTTAGGATCTTAATGAGAAAAGTGTGTCCTTTTGTTAACATCAATACATATGGGTGATTAAGGGTGAGATGGTATTATGAATACGTAATTTTATCTGGAAATATAATTATAATTGGTCCACTAATTTTAAAATCCCATTGCTCTTTTCTTTATGGATGCAATCGAAATTTTATAAGGTTTCTCAAGTTATATCATTTTATTTTATTAAAAAAACCGTTTCCACTGTGCTCAATTTAAACGTAATCCATCGTCATTGATTTATTCTATTTAAACTTTGCACGTGATTGGTTGATCCTGTTTAAATGTTACACAATGGAAACATAATAAATGCCATTCGAATTTGAAGATACGTAGAATCTCTTCCTCTGTAATTTAATTTCTACTTTTTAATTCATTGCTCTTCCCTCTCGAAAATATAAACAAATTTGATGCTCCTCATCGCGGTGAGCACCCATAAGGCCGCGGCATCCCTCCACCCGTAAGTGGATCTTAAAAATGAATGGCCCCATTACTGTGCCTAATGAGATCTGAGGCACGAATATAATTAAACAGGAAACAATATCACGGTTATCTTTCTTAGCAAACAATAGACGTTTGAATGGTGATAACGAGAATAAAGTGCGATACAATGACTAATAGAAGAAAGAGAGGTTAAAATAACCTTTAAAAAGAATGACAAAACCGATATAATAAATAAGGAAAGAAATTAAAATAGAGAGTGAAAAAAGCGAGAGTTAGCAAGAAAAAAAATACAACAAACACATTCAAGATCTTGGAATTATATATACTCCATGTCGCTACTATAAAAGATGCTTTCCACGCCACGGGGGAGAGATTGTATTAGTTTCAATTGAATTTCTTGAAAGGAGTTGAACACCGTGAAAGCTCCAATATACAAGAATACCTTTATAAGGCAAGGCAGAATTTCTTTATTTTTTCCCTCTCCTTCATAAATATAAACTTATAGCTTCTTCTGTCCTTGTATTCTACAGAGTTATATATATCAGAAGATTTAATATTCTCTGCAAAGCAGATTACTCAGTGATAATATTTCTCAACGTCTTACAGCATCCGTCGAACACGCTATACCATTCTCCAATAAGTCTTAATGATTTAATTGCAAATCAAAACATTGAGGAACGTTATGGATAATCCACTCACGTTAGAGTACACGTTAACTTGGACGTACAGCATTAATTTAAAAACTTCTCTACTCAACATAATGAAATATTGACGCACAATGTATAGGGGAATTAGCACAATTTGCATATCGCGTGGGAATATTGTCACGTTCATGAATCATACAAGGTGTTAAAGTGTAAGGTTCTTGTGTCGAATGAAAGATCGTCACTTGCTTTACCAGAAAGTATTCATTAGACCAAGCGACGTGTAAATTATTCATTGCTATATATGATAATTAGCATGGAATTTAGATAACCCAGTTTCAATCGATATGAGTCAAGACCAAAGATTGGTTCTGTTTAAAAAGAAGAAGCTCAAAGATCAACTTAACTTTAGTTAGATCCTCATGATTGTCCAGGCTCGCCTAGGCATAATAAGGCGGATCCCTCGTACTGAAGCTACATTTTGATCGACCTAGTTTTCGCTGTAAGTACCATCTTACGTCTTTCCTTTTGGTGTAAAAGACGCACGCGTATCTGTATCCTTGATGGAACATCAGCTGATGCATATGTATATCTCTCACATTGTTATAAATTTTCACGTTGACTGTATATATAAAAGAATGAGGAATCAATTGCGTGACGAGGACTCGTGAGTTAGGAAGTGGAGGGTTCTGGACTGGCGTCTATATAGTCAATGTCGGAGGATGTCGCACCACTTCTTCGACGGTTCGGACGTGGAGATGCGCTTATTCGTGCCTTGACGCTCGCAGTCGAGACGCTCAAGCGACTGCTTGTTTTAGGTTGATTTTTTTGTCTAAGAAAATATGAAAATCAATATTTTTCTCGGATAATTTATTTCAATGTCAATAAAGACTTTGTTATTAGATCATTTACCTCAGCCTCTCCTCTGCACCCATCATGGCAAAGTTCAATTCTTCTTCCCATTGTTTCTCCTTCCTTTCACGTTCCTGTCTCTCCATCTCGCGTTCCCTATTGTACACCCTGTATTCAGGAATGTAAGCAAGTCTCCGTACGTCCACACCGGGACCAGCTGTCTCTGACCCCGGGGAATCTTCTGGCGGCAGTTCACCCCTCAATGACCTAAGTAAAAATATAACGGTTACAAACTTTTAAAAACCTTTTAAGAATATGGCGATTCTTGAGATATCTGATTACCAACCTTTGCTTAGCAAGACGTTTTTTCTTTTTATGAAGTGGTTTAGTCTCGATGATCATCTCCTCAAGCTCGAATGTCGGATCGCAGTTTAAATGATCCTTCGGCGGTGTAAAGATAGGCTTAATCTGCTTCCTGAGAACTTTATCAAAATCAAGATCGCTCATCACGGTTATCTGTTTAAGCTCTTTGAGTGTAGACACGCGTGCGCCTGGTGCCTGAGTAAGTAGCTTGTCCATAAGTTCCCGGATGAAAGGACTCCAATGTGCTGGAGGCTGTCTATCCTCCTATAACAGCGTATTAGGTACTTTAGAATACAGTTTTATAAACATGGAGAACCTTGGTTGCCAACATCTTTCTGAAAAGCTTCAATTTCTCACCTGAAGGATCGCCAACGCTTCTCTGTGAGACGTCGCAGCATGAAGTGGATAAGGACGTACTCCAGCAAGGGTTTCCCAAGCAAGGACACCCAGACTCCACCAGTCTACCGCATAAGCATATCCAAGAACTCCGTATTCCTCACAGGAACACATGTAGACCTCAGGGGCTGATAAAATATTCACGTTACAATTTATACGCGACATTCATCTACCTTGGACGTCCAAACATACCGATATAAGGCTTCGTTCCAGACATCGACGTCGCCAGCTGTCCATCCTCCAGCACAGTTGCGATATTGAAATCCGTGACATGAGCATGACCTATGTCGAATTCAAAATAGCAAAACCGTTGTCATAGACCTTTGCACACAAAAAAATATATATAACCGCATCACACCAGCAACCAATATTAAAGCGCGGTCGCGCGGAATAAAAACGTAAATTTGAGGCACCTCAATATTGTATAGGTCTAAACCATCACACTCCTGTATGAATATTTTATTAATTTCCATATATCACTCTAACCTATGTTGGAAAGACAAAGCCTACGTTCTCTACTTTATATAATTATATGTATATATAATATGCTTAACTGATCTCAGCGGGACCTTATACGTAGACCATGTAGTACACGTTAAGTACAGTTTACACGTGTATGATTTAACAGACGTACAAAGGCAGGCATGACCCATATACTCCGTGTATATCTATAAACAGACCTGTACTATACATATAATACAAAGATATTGGGGTAAGTTTGGCATATATCATTATAATGTAAAACCCTTTATGAATGCCTGGTAGAGTCTGAATGATTCAAAGGCAATTTTTGAATCCAAATAGCCCAGAGCCAACTACTGTAGAAGATTAAGTGTCTGGGTCTGCCTGTCGCCCTGTAGACGAGGTGGGTAGGCTGTCCGTTTATTTAAAGTAGAGCGAATCAAAGGAAGACTCAGCGACGGCACGAAACAAGAATTTCTAAAGGGAACGATATAGAAAACTATGCTAATGCACGCGACATCATACGACAAGAAAGGGGATCCCTTTGTTGCCTTGAGAGAATTAGAATTCTTCATGGAGTTTTACATCACCCATCTCTCTGGTCTGGTTATGACTTTATGCTGCTATCAGAGACTTTTAATATTACGTAGAAGATGAAACAGCTTTCGTTGTGCTGTACCTACTAGCCTCTCGTCAAATTTTACGGTGCCTTCCAATTATATCGGTAAGTGGAGACATCCATCAACCCGTCTGTTGTACGGATATATGGTACGCTTAAAATTATATATATATATATATATATATATTGCTTCCCAGACCACACCTTCTTCACGAAGCTTCCTAGAGTGCTCGGAATATTTATGGAGACTGGGTTAAGTATCCTATATCCAGTGACGATAAAGTGTAGAGTAGGCTGGACCTGAAGGGGTGTGGATCTGTAGTAGTAGAACGCACGGAGCTACGCAATATAATACAACCCTTGGTGTGGTTCTGACCTTTGTTGAACTTCCCAGTGATTCTCAATCTCCACGTGAACTCTATCAGTATGCGAATTACAACTTATACATTGAAGATATTACAGTCGTAGACTGTATTGAATGCCAAGGGTTAAATGGTCTTCAACTCACCTTCTTCGTCCAGTAGTATGTTATCCGGTTTGATATCTCTGTGGATAATCTTTTGACTCTGCAAATAATCCAGAGCGAGTGATATCTCTGCCACGTAGAGTATTATATTTTCCTCGCGGAACTTCACGTCCTGCTGGATGTGGTACCTCAGGTCACCGCCAAGCAACAGATCCGATACCATGAAGAGGTCCTCTTCATCTAAAACGTGATTGCTCTCTCAATGTCGAGTTCTTACTTTGTTCCTACCCTTATGATTTTGTCAATAGACCTCTTGGTCCAGGGGTAGCTGATGGCTCTCAGCGTGTGAAAGAAGCGACTCACCTTGGAAGCTGAACCATAGATTTACCAGGCAAGGGTGTTCTAATTTCGACAGGATCTCAACTTCTCGGGCTACGTTTTTCAAGGCACCCCTTTCAGCACACTCCCCTTTGTGGACGTACTTCATCGCATACATGTTGCCGCTCCGGTCACGCTTTTGTACGATGCATACCTTTAAGGGAAAAAGGTTCTATTAGTTTTCTTTCCTTCGTTCGACACACTGTGTGCGCATTTAAAATTCCATTAAGAGTATGTGTCGATCGTGGATCTTATTTGGAGAAAAATAATTTAGCCGTAGGTAAGGTTATCTTAAGGTTGCTCATTGGTTTTGGATACATAAATTATGCTACGGGTGTCGTTATTAAATTTCTAAGGTATTTTTATAGTGCTGCATTTTCATGGGAATTTTTAAAATCAGAATGAAAATCCTGCGGGACGCGCCTACAAATTGTGCGAGAACGAACGTGGGACGGTAATATTGTCGTTTATCTTAACACGGTGAATTGTAGCTGTTGGTGATTTAGATAAATTTTTTGCGCAATTACGTGCATTTCGTTTTACACCATTGCGACAGGGATCGTAACGTTGGGTACGTGTCGTGAATCGTGACAAGAAGATTGCGGATCCCACTGTTTATTTGGACAAAGATTTTTCACATATTTTATAAGTGTAGAAGACGTCTACATTATTGAACGCGTCGGATAATATAGAAATATTTGAGATTTACTCCTCAATATTTTTGTTTTACTTTGCACATCTACGTCCTTCGGAATTTCATAAAATTTCATGGTACCTTTTACGACAGTGATATTTACCAAACAAAAACAAAGTCCCAGTATCTTTCGATTACGCGACGAGATAAACGGAAAAGTTTGTGTGAATAGAAAAAAAAATTTGATCAAATCGAGGAATTTCATTGAGAGATTTTTCGGGTACAAATGAAATTGCGAAATCACAGCGTGAAATTTTTTTCCAATTTTTCATACCAATTTAACCCCTCAAGATATTGAAGCATTTTAAGATATCTAAGGATTTTTACGATTTTTTAAACCGTCTCATCTTTATATACCGCGTATAAAATATTTGGGGTTCTGAGAAAAGGGTAAAAAGGTCGAGAACTCATCGTTTGGAAATATGTATACTGGACGACGGGGGGGGGGGGGGGGGTTAGAGGGTAAAAGGTATTACAGCAAGAGTATTTTAAAAGTATAAAAAGGCGAGCGATCGATCAAATGTCTACCGGTTGTTGCCAGGAAATGAGACACGATCGATATATCGTGTAAAGGTGCGAAAAAGAGGGAGGAAAAATGTAAAACCGTCGTCTCTTGAAACTCTTAACATCCCATTTTTTGATAGCATACACGTCAAACGACGGATGTTTACGTACCTTCCCAAAACTACCTTTTCCGATGGCACGCAGAATTTGAAAGTGGTCGAAATTCACTGTAACAGACAAAATTTCGAGTCCTTATCATAATATCAGATTTGAATACGTCTTCATCTTATCAACAAAGTTTGCAATAGTGAATCTCCTTAGTCTTCCTCCATAAAACATATATCCTACAAAAGATAAGTAAATTGACACAGAGAGATTCCATAAAGATTTCGCAAACACAAACAAAGTTCCAAATCTTTTCAAAATTCTCAAATCCTAAAAAATCCTTATACATACACTATAGTTCAAGCAGCAAAAGGGTATTCTTCGATCATTGTGGTGTGGATACCAAACCGTGTATACCCAAAAGGCATTCTAGCTGGCTTTACTGTAGCAGTTATTCCAATGAACGAAATTGAACCGTGCTAAAGTAACATTACCAAGTATCCTGCGCCAAGGAGCAATTGTTAATCAATGTATCGGGTACCTCGTTTTCCGAAGGATTCCCATGTAGTTTATAAACTGAAAAAGCTGGGAAATTTACTCGATCTCCTATTCTAATAAGAAATATAGACCGTATCTCGATCTAGCTTTATCTAACATTTTTATTGCCCAAGGAAGGACGTGGACGCTTCTAGAATTTACTGTGGACTCAGAAGATATAACTTTACCTTCCTCACCGGGAGTGGGCAAGCTGCGAGCCGATTGGTTGGCACCCATTTTTCTAATGGTTTTCACGATAAACCCCAAGTGCTTTGTGAACGGTAGCCGTAAATCCAACACGGCTTCCACATTTTCTCTTAGTTCTCTTGTTCGAGCTTGCACTTACGCGAAAGCACATTTCGCGAAGACTGTTTACTCGTGCGGACCGATCCATCAGCATATTTTATTACATTTTCTTCATGTTATTTTTTTTTTACAAATCTTGTTTTCTTCTTCAACCTGTTATAAACGAGATACCGTAACGTAAATCACTGAATTATCACTCATTTAACGATATCTACGGCTTAGGGGCTTATCGGCTTTTAATGAATTTTTTTTTCCGAACGAAGCAATCAACAATTAGTCGATTATGTACATATAGATATAGGAATATCGTACACTAACGACATGTAACATTACGCGGGCTCGAGGGTAACGACGTTATAGTAATATCATTAAACTGGTATTAATCAACAAAAAACTTAATTATCTTAAGAATTTTTTTAATGCGAGTATCCCACGATAGAGGGTTGGTCCATTAGTATAAATTAAGAGTGAGACAAAATATTCCATTTTGTATCTGAACCCTTCTTTTAATAATTCTTCTCTAAGTTTGTAATGAAATATCTTTATTTCGATTACTGGTTGATTGTGTGACAGATTCACCCTACCATGTTTTATAATTTGAAGATTCGGGAAATGGGGTTTATATTTCACAAAGAAAATCTTTCTTTAAATTAATGAAATATGGCTCTTCACTGTTGAATTAGTGAGCTCGGCAAAAATATTTTCAAATTCAAGCTAATTTTTTCTATATAGAAATAGAAATTGTTAAATGACAAATACTCTTTTCAAATCAGAGCAAATTTCTATAGAAGCCAATTAGGCTGATTTTAATGACTATGGTTTCAGCAACTCAAAGAGCACGTTATTATGTAGAGTAAAAATATCTGAAACGGCATACACTTTACCGTGTAATTCGTTATACCGTATCAAACATTTTTCTCCGAAGAATCAGAGTATCTTTTAATGCTGAATATATATTTCCTTCAAACACTTTTAACTAACGTATCACGAGTTTCAGATTTTTCATTTAAAGTCAAAAGTAAATCAGATCAGATGGCGACAATTCCAGAGGGAAAATTAATGAAGTGAATAATGTATGTGAATGGCTATGTTTTTATAAGAAAAAGTGCCAAAGCATTAAATCGCACAGAATGGACTCCTTTGTATAACCGCAACGTGACTGCCGTCTACGAAATGTGTAATTCCGCTCTCGTTCCATCATTTTATACAGGCAGAAAGTTCACCAAGCCTTACCACGACTAACAGAAACTGACGCCGCATCTGCCGCACATATAGGCAACGCAAGAAGAGAGTAAAGTGACGTTCTTTTTATTCCATCTAGGACCGTCGGTGGAAACATCAGTAGAAGACCATGTGCTTTCTTTTGAGAATGACGCCAAGCGTCTGCCGCGTGTACATAGAAACCTATACTTTGTGTGATAGAATTAAAGTCTAGGTTACCGCCCTATATCAAAAATGCCCCATTCGGGTAAAAATCTATTTTCCGCGTAGTGCAAGATGTGACATAAAAAGCGATGTTTATCGCTACATAAGAATATAAATAGAATAACCGTGACGTATTGGACTATATTTCATTTGCGACGGTAGCCACCTATATTTTTCGTGAAAACATCGTTGCTACGACATAAACTCGTACATCAAAAGTTCAATCTTATTAGTAGAGTATACCATCGGATGAAATACGATTTTTTCTTTTATTTGTTTGCATAATAAAAAAGAAGAGGAACATAGGCATAGAGGCCGATATACATTCGTCATCAAACTTGATTAAAAATGAACTAAGAATCGCACAACTTTCGTACCAGCAATAGAAACAGGACTACAAGGTTTAAGTGAAGTGTAGTGTGTCACAATAACCCTATCCCCTCCTGGAAGATAAATTTAAAAACATACCATGACTGGAAAATTTCATATACACGGCGTCACAAAGGTACGAGCATTCTTCTGTAACTTTTCAAAACAGCTTATACTGTGCAGCATACAGATCTGCCATTTACGTTTACAGAAAATTGAGGAGTGTTCGAGGGTGAATAGTTTTTAGGATGTGCACTCTTACGTGTAAACCGTTGTAACGGGTGTCTACATAAATATTAATGAAACCACATCCTCCTCGTGGAAGTTTAACAATGCGGGTAAGTTATCACCGTCTTGAACACATCGCGTTCCGGTACCGTCATAACCTCGATTATCATTCAGTTAAGATTTTCGCGTTATTCGGTTCACTAGGTTGACCAGTTTTCTGTCCTATTTTCACCGTCCTTTGTATCGCTCTCATGTCCCTTTCTGCTGCCGATTTTAATGACAACAATTGACTACGACAGCTGCAAGACGTTAACCGTCAGCCGGCTTTTACCGGCTGTACGAGCTACAGGCAGTAACGGGCGGCCACAGGGCAACACTGGTGCCTTCGCGGTCGGCGTCGAAATGTCAGTTCTCGATGTGGTTCTATATAATACGGACGTACCCGCTACGGCGTCTGCGCGGAACGATTCTTCATTAGCCTTGTATATGTATATTAGCTTTTTATTCTTCACCCCACCTTCGATTGCAAAATCGGAATACCAATACATAGGTTTGTCAATCCTTAAAGTATCTTAAATAACCCTTGATGAGTACACATTTCCATAGAGTAAGAATAATTGGGGGTTACTAAGGATTCATAAGGATCAGAACTTCAACATTGAATTATGTATATGATAGAAATGACAGGAACTCGACCTTGAAGCGTAAGGACAAACGTTTTTCCACTAGTTGAGATACTTATTTTGTTTTGAAGGTCGATGCGGGGGTGACGAGAATGCAATTAGAGACAGAAGCTACCCTTACCACAAGAATATAATGGCATGGCTGGTGATTAGAACTTAATGACGTGTCGTTCAAGGGTTTTAATAAAGTTTTAACATAGCACGACCTTTCGGGGGAAAGCAGTCTTTCATTTAAGGCTAGAAGGGATCATTCCTAATAGTTATAACTTTATATAGGTAACGCTTATGCACGCATAGCTGATACCAGGCACAACAGGGGAGGCGGTTAGAGTGCATAGTCTATATCCTGAGGGAGTCGGGCTCTTAGAGATTTGTAATTCATGGGTTAATTTCCAAGTACTGTAACCTCTTCTCTTGTCTCTAGGGATAAGCCGGGCTCCAAGTACTTTCTGGCGTCTTTCTCTCACACCCTTTTAAGTTTTCGATCGATCTGCAATCGGAGAGGGTTCTACATGATTGAATTGAGTCAAGGAAAAGATTTTAGAGGGGAGAAGCGAAATACGTATATAAATCGAACGAGGGGAAACATAAAGCGGATAGTGAGAAATATCGTAAAACTCCAAGAATACATAGGGGAGACCAAGATGAGTGGGATAAAATTGAAATAAGAGAAAAAAATAGGAAGAATTATCGAAGTAGCAGAATAACAAAATGTCCTATAGCAGCCGCAATTGATGTCATTTTTCTATTTAATTTGTCAACCTCAAATCGTTTTCTCGCCTTTTTTACCATTTGTTATTTCCCTTTCATCTATTTTTTTCACGCGGTATATGCCTGAGTGTCATCGTCATTCGTTGTTCACGTAGCGACGATTAGCGTGGCTTAAATAGAGGATGTGATGTTTCCTGTGTTGATATGTGGCACTTGTGGTATATATACGGCCGCACTGAATATCCGTATACCGTACTCAGCGAATCGTAATTATTTGAACGTAAAACCCTCGGGAATACGCGAAAATTAATGACAGTTTCATTAGACATTTAAAAACGCAGCAGTGGTTTCAAAAGAATTTTCAATCCGAGAATGACAAACATTTACCAAACAGTTTTAGTTTGTCAAAGAGAAGATGAATTAAAGTTTACCTTCAACACTGAAAACTAACCTAGCGCTCGGGTTACGGGATCGATAGCCCTCCTCACCGTCGTATACGGCAAACGGATCGAATTCGATTCCCTTTACTAAAGTACAGTCGACGACAAGCTAGACTCTTCTCTATGAGAACCACTGATTCTACCTGGTTCCCCACGAGAGCAGGAGAACCTCTTCGGAGTGTCCTCCATGAGAGGGGGAGAGAGAGAAAGAGACACAGCAGCGAAACTTTGAAGGGGATAGACGAGGATAAGAGTAGCGCTTAAAGAAGGACACCCTATACAGAAGGCATTGTACTCCGCGGCCGTCATGCGTTCCAGGTGCTGGAGGGCAGTCGGTACTCGCACGAGCCACTATTCGTTCCTTTCCCTCTCGATTCTGTCATTTTTACCCCAAAAACTGAAACGCTCAAGACAGAGCCGAAGACTCGCCTGATGTTTCTCAGTCTTGTGTTTATTTCCGTACGTCCCGACGATTCTCTAGGACTGAACGACGCGTAGATCATCAATAGCTACGTTCGGGATAGGAACTACAATGCGGATACCTCGTGTTCTGGTGCAGTGCGACATTCCGTGATATCCTCCGACAAGTCTAGCTCCTTCCACACTCCTGTACTACTTTTCTCCATTCTTTCACGTTCCTATCCTCACTCCACTGGCTGCTCCATGTGTCTCTTGTTCTATATGCTATGGTACATAGACGCGATCGTGTCTCTTAGACTACATTTCTCTCGTTCACTCTTATACTCGCCACCCGTCGTAGTTCCCCGGTGTTGTGCTTTTCACTTCGCTGCCGTCCATAGTCCCCTTCTGTCTGCCTAGCCATCTTCTATACGAGTCGATATTTCGACACGGGAAAACTCTTCTCATTACTCACTCTGTCTCCGTATAGGAAATAACAACGTGCCGTTACCTAGCATACAGTGGATATCGTAAACACGAGGTTTACGCGGGTTAATACAGTGCAGTGGCTTTCGTCGTTAAAGAGAATAGTCTCGTACGTACCCAGGCTTAATAACGGAACGTTCTGAGCCGCGAAGAAACCGTGTCGTACCGCGTGTTACTATCATCGTCCTCTACAGTACTACAACAGCCGGCTTTTGCTTATGCGAGCTGTTTTGAAAGTGCACTGCCTTCGATGAAGCCGACTGGAAAGATGAGCGAGTTCCGACCGAGCGACTAGAGTGTCATTCGCCTTCACGCGTTGACGAACATCGGATCATGGACGAGATCTGAAGAGGGCTCTCGCTCTCGTATCTTTTGCACTGCTAGACCGCGAGGAAGAGGATTATTTATCGGTGAAAGTGAACAGGACAAAACCCTCAAGCTGGAGCCCACCAAGGAAACCAAGTCCAAGTACGTAACTGCATTGAAGTTCTGATTAAAAATACTTATTTATTTACCTAGTTTTTCTTATGAGAGATAGCAGTAGTTTATACTCGCACGTGCGTTTTTTCCCTGTGTTGAACGACAGTGTCCTTGTGCGCTTATGATTTCTTGAACGCAATCTACCTTACCGACGGAGTAGTCAAGGGATCTCACGAAAATCATGAATTACCGGCTAAACGCTGATTCACGCATTTCGCCAAAATTATTCCACGTCTTTGCTAACCCAACGTGCTCGTTCCACGTAATCGATCGATTTCTATTGACACAGAATTCTGTGCTTAGACATGCATTTATCCACATGAACTTCTTTTTTCCTTGCGAATTGTGAGTCTTCTCAGTAAAGGCCCAAAGGGCTTGCTTTCTAACAGGTAATAAAAGGATCTGCTCTACCGCCTAGGTCCTCTTTGTCCAACATTCTTACCTGTGCCTTTATACAGGACGCTCGTGCATCATCGGGATAAAAATTTATTTAGAAAGTTCTTGTCGAGACGGAACACGCACCCGAGCCAGGCCTGAGTCACCTCGAAACATTTTGCAATGGCCTATCGGATACATCCTTTGTTCTTCTGTACGTGCATCACAGAATGCACCACATGGCGTTGATGCATCCACAACACGCATTTAATACATCGACCAAGCGCAGGGGCGTTAACCGCGCGATTCTTTGCTATTGCGGATTCGATTTGCAACCGCAACCGCAACTTTAGCCGATCGTTAGAGTTCTGTGTTGTGGCTGTTGCTTGTGTTCTGTACAACCGCACCCGCTCATACATAGTATACAAATGGCATTATACATATATATTGCACTCATGCATTATTAGCAGAAGCGTCAACCACATCGCTGTAGTCTTAAATATGCATGCACTGTATTGCACGTGGTAAATGGTATTTGCGACGATACGTCATGCAATTAATTTATGACAAATGGACAATCCGAATAATTCATTTTCATTGGTCTATGCTAATTCGGTGAGTTGTTTCAAAATTAATCAACGGTTATATTCTGGATTCATCTTGTGTATCGGAGCGGATGAATTATGTGTTTTGACTGGAAGAGCACGTGTGGCTGAAACACGTGTTCCTTTTTCTCTTGCACGTGCTCTGATTGATACTCCATCTTATACCACAGAGAATATATCTTAGATATTGATATGCGTAAGTAGCCGCAAGTACCACGAGGACTCCTGTACTACCTTCCTTTCGGTTTCAGGACTACTTTCCCTTTCTCCCTTTCCTTTTGGGCTTTTAATTATGCCGTCTGCTTACGAGATTTTCTTCTATTTTTACAGGATGGCTCCCGCAGGGATGCCTTCAGCTGTCCCTGCTATGCAACCTGCAGGGGCGTCTTTAGCTGGGGCAACGTCAGTCAGCTATAAGAGAACCTGGTGGCGAAGGGTCGCTCCATGCTTAGCATTTCTTGCAGCTTTTTCCACAGCCATGGCTCTGCTCCTCGTATGGAGCGAAGCAGCTGCCCTTAGGTACACCAGTGCATTCATATATGTATATACTTTACTTGGTATGCCTTAGAGAAAATAATCCATAGTCTAAAATACCTAAAGGAAACTATTAAGGTATTCTGGGATCCTCCTCTCGGAGTGGTATAATTATGCATACATTGTATAACGATCTCCCAGGGGATTTTATGTTATCCGTTGAGAACCCCCGGCAGACGGGGTAGTATAAGACCCGATAAGATAAAGAGGGTTCCTAGTTACTGACAAGGGTGCGCTTTATCTGTCCGTCGGGTGACTGGTTTGTGGTAAAAACCATACTTCATAATTCAATTGGCTCGAAGTTTATTTTTGCGAGAACGAACGCGAACGACTAATGCTGCTCTCATTGTTAGCACTGCGATCTAAAGGAGCAGCAGGTATTGACATTGCCGTCATTCGATCCTTTGACCAGGAAGGAGTCTTTCAGTCTTGAAATTCGAAAATATATAATTTTACATGGTCAAGTTTTTTCTCGTGTCAGATCGCACGGGGTTAGTCTCGTCAATTCCAGAATACAGTCTGCCCTCATTTTCTTTTCTTTATGTTTCTCGGCTGTGAGTTAATAGCGACAAACGACCCTCGTTCGTGACTTATGGACGACCTTTCATTGCAGAAGACAAGCCTTCGATGCAAATATGACCAGAGACTACGTGCTTAACAGCGTCTCTATGGACAATCCCCAGTTGGTCGCTTATATTCGCGAAGTGCAACTCAAGCCCACGACTCATCAGGATCCACTAAACGCTACTCAGACTCCGGAGGAACGATATATATCCGGTTTATTTCAAGGAAAACGAGAGGGTGTATATTTGGAGTACATCAGCAGGGTAAAGAAATAAATTTAAATTCATGTATAAAATTGTCACCCATTGAATTTATTCACACAATGTATGCTTGATTTTAATATATTTTCAGGTGGGAGCAGTTTCTACCAGTACGTGGCTCGAATCGAATCTCAGTTGGAGAGGAGTTCTTGCTTTGACTGATCCCAGAAGTTTTTTTGAAGCACTAAGAAGCACTAGAAATCCGCGAACTAGAGTCCTCCATGCCTGCCTGAGCACGGACAAGGATACCAAAGAGGTGAAAAATTTTAATCAACACAGTATAAATGGAAAAGTCTCTATGGCGGATGAACTGGAATTAAACTCTTTGTTAAAAATCTATACTCTATTGAGTTACGTGTATATAGTTTACGTGTATTAGTGTATAATAACGTTATGAAGTTGCTATATCTTTTCATTGTCGCTCTTCAGATAACGTATCACCAAGAATCAGAGGTTCAAGTTACCAAGTTAGGCGAGGGTCCTAATAGTCTTGTCACATCGGACGAGAACCTTCCTACCACAAGACTGAAATGCTTTCCTTTGTACAGTGTACTTCTGGCTTATAATTCAACTACACTTGATTATCTGAGTCTGGATAGTCCCGACGCCCAAGATGGACAGGTGAATTTTATTTTCAATTCAGTGCTTAGAGAAATGCGTGACATTTGTTTAAACAGCTTCGGTTACTCTTTTTCGCTATTTTTAATTTCCGTGTGATTAAACTCTGTGTGGTTAAACTAATGTAATTAAGTTTGAATCGATTCTTTGAACCGTTACAGTACATTTCGTATATCATTAGGTTGATTGTCAGTTTAATGGGTTTTTCAAAATTGGTCACTTTTCAGGTCCTGGATACGATACCTTGGGATATCATTAGGATATCGGTACTCTCTATTCGTTGGAGCACCCATCACAGCGAGGCGGAAACGAAGAATTTAGTTGGAAAGCTGACAGATCGAAGATACAAATTGGTACACACAACGGACACAGGAAAATTAATTTTCTTATTCAATAGGCGACTCAAGATTTGATTGTAAAGTTGGCGTCTGAATTCAGCAGTGAACGAATGTCTGATTAATGAAACGAAACTATTGACATTTACGCGAAGAATTGACGGGTGGACGTTATCCTTGAGCTCTATGATCAGAATCCGAAGATAATTAATCACTCCGAGTTCCAATCAAGAAATCGACGATCCAATCCGAAGAAGACTTTTCTCACGCAACTTTCATCACAATAAACGCACGAAGATTGATCGTGCAACTCGAACGATCTCAACTTCCTAGACGCTTATAAGAGATTTTCTGAAAATTCATTACGCGATAGTCACATCTTTATACGACAGTCAAGGGCAGAGCGTTCGAATTATTGATTTAAAAAAATAATTCAACAGATTTAACCTCGTCCAAGATACGTAAACACAGTCCAGATGGCCTTAACGTAAGAGGAGAAACCAAAAAGGAGGAAATTCAAAGAAGAATAATTAAGAGTAACATAAAATGAAGCAATTTACTTTGGTACGATTTTACCATAGGCTCGTTTTACCGTGTATGTACACATTATAGTAATAAGGTAAGCTAATAGAAAAGCGAACAATCTTTTTATGGAGGATGTTGAAGAATTTTATTTTTAAATAAGCGTTACGCGGCTGCGTGCGGGTTACGCATATTACGAACGCTCATTTACGCGCGTTTATTGCGCGACACCACGACGTTAGGTTAAGTATCCACGAATAAAATCGCACGTATTATGTAAACTCACACGCTGCGCAGTGATAACCAGTGAGCTATATACCGAATACCTTAAGTACGGGCCTTATTAGTACGTAAGATAATATTTTGCTAAGAAAAAAATCAATATTTAAATGTCTCGCAGTATAGTAAATAAAAGCATAGGCTCAAAACGGAGTAGATTTAGCATGTAAAAAAAATATTAAGGATGAACATTGATCAATGAACAATTAATTATAGCAGAACCTACAGGACTGATACTTAAAACGCAGCTTTCGTTAAGTTTAGTATAGTTATGTTTCTACGTCAATTCAGGACAATCGGTATTCGCCAAGAATTGCTGTATTCTCTGATCCTTCAATTAATATTTCTCGCTCTCATTTGAAATATCCGTTGAAATCATTGCCTGAGATATTAATTCGACTATCAGAAGTTCCTGGTTACCGATCGACCTGGTTCGTTAGGGATTCGTCGCACTTAATAATTATGATAGAAAAAAGTGTTGATAAGATGAACGCGTGTCGTAACGAATTTTAAATAATCGATATCGTTAAAGATCATTATACTTTTTTCAATGGGATTAAATCGCACGCGTTCATTATATTCAATCATTGTACTATATTTACATTGTATTCCTATTACCGAATGATCATTCCACATAATTACCATTCGAGAGACTCTCACAGGTTCACCAGCTAAATGCATTAAGAATTTCGCCTGAACATTGTGGATGCCTTACGTAATTCTATGTACAACTTTGTTTCACGGGCTTTA
Organism: Trachelus iudaicus; assembly: GCA_030142595.1. Taxonomy (NCBI): domain Eukaryota; kingdom Metazoa; phylum Arthropoda; class Insecta; order Hymenoptera; family Cephidae; genus Trachelus; species Trachelus iudaicus. Next base: position 187,752 of record JARQTH010000526.1, read on the forward strand.
TTTTTGTCTACTTCTCATTATCTTCATTTATTTTCATACTCGATAGACCACGTTACTTTCTACTTTCTGGGGGAAGACAAAATTCTCTAAGTAGACCTGACGTCAGATAAGACTACTGTCTTTCTTTTATAATGGGTAAAGCTATTTTTTTCCTGAGCAATAAAACTAGATATATTTTGAACGATATGTATTTTCAATTATACCTTCTTTCCTTTCCTCATTAAATTATTGAATATCCGGCTGTATCGAACCAAATGAAATCGACGGTCGACTGACGTACCTCGGTGCAAACATAAAATCTAATCTTTGCAAAATTCATCTAGTGTACTGCCTTGCTCACATTCAATCTCAAAACCCCGATAATGCACCACTTATGTTTCATCGTCTTCCAGGCTGAGCTGATATGTGCTTACTGTTTATTAGCGGCTTACTGAGATTTTTATTACAGTATTGCCAACCGTATAACTATAACAGCTAGATAATCTACGATGGTAATGACGCGTCTATAGGTACGAGCATCAATCAAATATTGATCGATTATGATTTATATTGACTCGTCGTTATTTTTCTTACTTGCGTCGATCCAAGGTAAACATTACCTTAGCGTCATCATTGAACGCGAAAGATATTACTTGTTTGAAACTAAAACTATACTTCTAGCACCATGGCCACGCGGTTTCATATGCCTCGTTGGAAATTATGAGTTAATATTTGTACATTTGTAGAACTTTGTCTTTACTTAACGTTATAATACAGTCCACTGCGTAGGTTCCAGTCACTTAAACGAGGTCTGATTTATATGCACTAAGACGCCATTGAATTTTTTCTTCTTATCAATATGCATTGTATTCATTTCCAGTGGAGAGCAAATTCTAAGAAGTTAAAAAGTAAAAAAGCGGATATATAAAGAAAAAGCTCAATTTACATGATTTCGTTTTCAGCGTAGGATTTTGTACGATCTTTTGTAAAATATTCGTAACGACTTGAAGTATCAATAATTTTTTATACAATAAATTATCGTCTTAGTTAACGATACAAAATTCTTTACTAAGAAAACTATATTTACCGATGAACTTCGCACGATCAGTCATGGCTGACTAAATATTGTTTCTGTCTGAAACTATCGCAATCAAGATAAAAGGGTAACTGTGATAGTCACCATAAGAAGAATGTATATCTGTGTTAGCTCCTTGTCCAAAGTTAAAATTGAAGGTTAGGAAGTTTTAATGCTTTTAAGGCGTCAAGTGTTGAACAAACTTTTATTTAATTTTGCTATTCAGGACGATCGATGTCTTTCGTAAAGAAAAAAAAAAACAACAGAAGTAATTGTATTAAAACTTCATCGAGTGGAACTAACGAGCTTCTAGAAAATGCTTTTACAAATATCTATCTTTTCCCTTCTTTTTACATTCTCAGAATACGATTATGAAGAAACAGAAAGAAGTTTTTCGTAGTGAGTTTTCGGAATAATAAATAATGATTAAATAACATTCGAAATAGAGTTAATATTACTTCAGCTGTATAAAGTATCAGTATAATGAAGTAGGAATACGAAAAAGTTACCTTTTTAGCATAACAATTATATAGGTATAGCAAGAAAATATAAATATAATATAAATTATATATAAATATACAATTATATTATTCACTGTTAGTGTTTGAATAAAATTATTTTTACTAAATTACATTCACGACCGGCGCTTGAATAAGAACGTGTTATACTAATTTATATTTCTCAAGTGTCACGATGATTCAATTCACCAAATTTTTATTTGTAAGCTCAGATAAGTAAGATTAGTGATAATAAGTCCAGATAATAACTGCCGTGATATACTCAGCTACTTCATTTCTCTGGTCACTTTAGAGAGAACCTTTGGTTTAGCTCAGACTAGTAGTCTGGATATGGCAGTGAAACGACCTTTCACCCTATTCCATTGAGTCGTCAAGAATAATCAGGGTGTCAAAAATTTTAGTGTTCTTCAGCTAATTAAAAAAAAATCTATCATAAATCGTCTGCTAATTGAATAAGTTGGTTGGGTCAGGAGAAACAGATTGATCTTGTAAGAAAAAACGATTTCTAAGGAGAACTCGCAAAAATGGAGACCGTGGGAATGATGAGGCCATCCGGCACGCAGCAGGAAAGCAGAAAACTTTGGCAATACCTCGCAACGTGTTCTGGTAAAAGCTTTCAAATTTCCTGATAAATTATTCAACGTTGACAGGCTTTGAATTCTTATTGCTTGATCTTCGTCAATGAATTTGTAGCCTTTGCTACGCGGTTAATCGTGCTTTCTTGTTACACGTAAATATTATAATTCCCATTATATCACTTGGAGCTTAAAGTATATATTCTTAGGTTGAATTCCGATTGAATTCGTATACTTTGAAATTTTTGTCTTGAAATATCACTTTGGTACATATTATCTTTTATTACATCTTAAGCTTTTTTTCTTCTCTTTTCCACTTGTTTTAATCAACTTAGCCTTTCCACTTTTTCTTTCAGTACTTGCATAATGCTTGTATTTTTAATTTGTATTATATTTCAGTCTTCCATCAGCTGTTATATCGTTTCCTTAATGACAAATTTTCCAAATTCTCTTTTTTTGAGTTTCACAGTAAAATATGTATTATTCCCATTAAACACACTATTACATGTAACGTGTACGTTAGTTGCAGTTTCATAGTCAAATACGTAAATTCAATGTGACAGATTTTTTATATTCGCATTAGAAAAGATACACGTCAAATGTAATATTGCGTTTATTGAGATTATTGGCATTTGAAATTCCTGAAAAATGAAAATTTCAAATTATAGACAATTTCAAGAAGTCCCGTATTTCCTTAACTTATTTCCACTTTCAAAAATACTGTTTTTTTTTTTCAAAGTAAGACTTTAGGATTTCTCGTGATGAATATTTGTCTTCTTTATTTATAATACTTTCGTGTAAAACCATGCTCAGGTGATACGTTTGAATTGAATAACTATAGGTATACCAAGGTTTTACTAAAGGTATTCGACCGTTCCTGACCTACACTTTTTGGTCATGCATAACACAACAATTGCCTCAAGTGGAAGGTTGTTGCCTTTTACTATAAGAACGAATAAAAGAGACAATGACATACAGTGTATATGATGCCAAATTCACGCTGCATTATTTCAATGAGACTTGGGCATTGTATAAGAAAATCATGAGTTTTTATTCTATCTAATTTAACGCATTGTACGAAAGTTATATATGTAGCAACGGATTATCTACACGTAAGATAAAGAGTAAATGAGGTCGCATAGGATATGAAATGAGTCGCGCCGTGTTATCGATAAGCCGTATAAGATTCTTAATTCGTTGTGTATTATCGACGTTAATAAAATTCATAATGTATTCATAATTCCAAAGACAATTAATTCACTTTTTAACTAACTCTTTCCTCTTGTTGATCTAGCTTGTCTAATGGCATTTGCTGCTGGAACTGCCCTAGCTTGGACTTCCCCGGTATTACCACAGTTTGCACCCACAAATTCAACATCAAACACTACGTTAAACACTGCGTCAAACGCTACATCAGACGCCAGACTGATTATCTCTAAGGAAGAAGGATCCTGGATAAGTTCAATATTGGCAATAGGCGCCATAATCGGTGCAATTCCAGCAGGAACTTTGGCTGACAAACTTGGTCGAAAAAAAGCGATATTGAGTCTCGTACTTCCCTTCCTTGTCTCCTGGACCATGATCATCCTGGCACCAAGTGTATGGCTATTTTACGGTGCCAGACTCATTGTGGGAATTGGTGTTGGTGCAGTTTGCGTCGTGGTACCAACATACGTATCAGAAATAGCTGAAACTTCATCACGTGGTACACTAGGATCTTTGTTTCAATTATTTATAGCAATTGGAATTCTATTAACTTTCGTGATAGGGTCAGTAATGTCATACATAGGACTTTCTATAGCGTGCGCTATGGTCGAAGTCCTTTTTGTAGCCACATTCATCTGGATGCCAGAATCACCCACGTGGTTTGTGGTAAATATGCTAATTTGGACATTTAATTAATTTTATTCTTTCTTGGACGTATCATTCAATTAATTACATTCGCCAGGTACAAGGTAGAAAGGCTGATGCTGTGAAATCACTTGAAATCTTGAGAGGAGATAGTTATGACATATCTGAAGAATTAGCCAGCATCCAGAAGACAGCCGAAGAGCAAGCCTCCAGGAAGTCCTCGCCATTTGCTGTTGTTAAAACTCGAGGATCTCGCAGAGCTCTTATTGCTTCACTAGGAGCAATGGCCTTTCAACAACTTTCTGGAATCAATGCAGTCATATTCTACACTGTAAACATATTCCAGGCAGCTGGCAGTACCATGGAACCTTCTTTGGCAGCCATTGCGGTAGCTTCTGTGCAGGTGCGGATTTATTGAAAGTTTTAGAATTTTTTCATTTTTTAAATTCAATTAAAGAGATAATAGAATTAATGAAAATTGTTATCCGTTAGATGGTCATGTCAGGAGTTGCTACAGTGATCATTGACAAAGCTGGAAAGAAGCCGCTTCTTATTTTCTCTTCAGCCGTCACGGCCTGCTGTCTTATGGCTATCGCATTTTACTTTAAGTTGAAGGGAGAGAGTGACGTCAGTCATCTTGGATGGCTTCCACTTACTTCATTGGTTATTTACATGATGGCTTTCTCAATAGGGTAGGTCAAGCATTAACCATCTCTACAGATACAAAAGATTGTACCAGTGATGGGCATTTGCTGGTCCACTGTACCGATCAATAGGCCGGTGGCGTTTGAGTACTGGGACTCTTTTATCTCCTTTACTGAGACGTTTTTTATGTTGTGTTTGACATTTAAAGATGTCAGTTTTAAAGTAAAAAAAATTAACTATAACATAACAGATGACAGGTTTTTTAAGCTTTTAGAAAATTTTTCATAGCCAATGATTTTTTTAGACTTTGTTATTGCTCGTATACGTACTTGTTTTATGGACTTTATTTATTGTTTGTAGGTTAGGTCCAATACCGTGGATGTTGACTGGCGAACTCTTCACTGTGGAGACCAAGCCCATTGCCTCTAGTTTGGCAGTAATGACTAATTGGGGCTTGGTTTTTCTTGTGACAAAGACTTTTCCGACCATGGAAGCATGTTTTGGCGCTGCTGCGGCTTTTTCAATTTTTGCTGTATTAATGGGCATCTCGGCGCTCTTTTCATTTTTCATTGTACCTGAAACGAAGGGAAAGACACTTGAGGCTATTCAACACAAATTACATAGAAAACGTCGTCGCAATAATGCTTAATCTATAATTAATATAACCGTGATATCTGGTTAATTAAATTTGAGGGAACCTAATCCAAATTTATTTAATATGCACGTGATACGGATATCGGAGATTCTTTTTTTCTCTTGATAAGAAACGAATATGCTGCTATTTAATCATGATTCAATTTTTATCGCGCATACATAGATTACATTCATATAATACAGAGTGCTCATGTCTAACCGCATGTGACTTACAGGGTTGGATTTTTCATTAAAAATGTGTTGGAAAAAAATGTTTTTTGAAACTGCATAAATCAGTATTATGGTTTATGAGGTCATTGACTCTTAACCATATATCATATTTTCAAAATTCAAGATGCATCCAATATAATCGACTAAGTTCAAATAGTCATTGAATTTTCATGAAACCTTGTAGTTAGGGGTCTTAAGGTCACTCATTACGAATTTGAACTAAAAAATTCAAAATTTTAAAAAGCAAATCCAATATGGTAACTCAAAATAGTCAGCTACTTTGGGTCAACCGCCGTCATCCTTGTTTCGTGATTCTGAATTCGGCCGAGAGCGGGATTTAACAGAAATTAGACAATACGCGTATACACGTGATGAAAAAAAAGTAGCACGTCATTTTTCACGCACATAGACGTCCCTGACAGCAAAGGGGTTAAGCTTATTATTTTTTGATATAAATTTTTTGAAATAATTTAAATTCAAGTTTTTTATCATTAGTCTATCCGCGGTGACTTCAACAATATCCGATAGATAATCGCAGGCCATTCATTAGGATACAGTCATTTCTTTTTTATTAATTATTACATTTTTTTTAACATTGATAACACTCATACAGTCCTTTGTCTGTACTGTAAATCAGAATGTATTTTAATTATTCACCTAGTATGTCAATCAGTAATAAACGGGCTAGCACTATGGCTGTTGTCAATCTTAAAAAGAGTTATAAATATAAGCAAAAAAATGGGTAAAACGACAAGCAATAATTAACTTAGACCAACCTATCCAAGACATCCCAACTTAACGCTGGTAGACCAATAAACATAAATTTGAATCATGATTATCTCGTAATTTAACCCTCAAAAAAGAAAATCGTGTGATCACGTATTTTTATTTAAACCAACCCTGCACATTCGATCAGACGTGAACACCCAGTATATTCATGTTATCGTACATTGCATTTCATGTTACAAGTTTACAAAAACATATATTGGGACCATTTGTGAAATTGTAATCAACTTCATCAAGCATTCCATATATTGTTCTATGAGAATTTAAAAAAAAACCTAAAAGTATTTCCTTATCTCTTACTATTTGATAAAGCAAGCACAAACCATGTTATTAAAATCCTTTCGAACATCTACCTTATTGAGGTTGTAATTTTCATGCATTTCTCTTTGCGATAGACAGTCGATCCATTTTATTTCCGAGTTTAATTCCACGCATGAAGAATGGATCGTATTGAACTTCAAGCGTTTAAGTGGAAATGAACCTTCATCATCTTGATACTCGACCCCGATTCGGAATATAAAACCGTATGGGATAAAAAAGAACAAAACGAGTTTTCAGTGCTGCCATCTATTGAGTTTCCTCTCAACCAAGTTACTAGTAGTAATCCTGATAATATAGTCAGCCACGAGCGAACTCTTGTTAAAATATAATAATAACGTGATGTACAACTGGCATCTTGGTGGACACAGATTGTTTAGAGATAAAAAGATAACGTACAATGTCAGGGACGTATCAAGCTAATTCAAAATAAATATACGTTTGTTATCAATTCTCTTTTTTTCTCACAAAACGGAATAAAAGTTGAAGAACATTTTATAAAAATAAAATTCTCTAGTTTTAATAATCGAAAGATTTATTGTTCGATATAAATTGACTAGAAAAGCATTGTTTAGTTTATTAGTAAAGATACCTCAGATTAATTCGTACTAAAGTGTATCAAGTGCGATACGAATAATCCGTAACTTATTGCCTTGTAAAAATGTGCAGCAGCGTCGTACTAATCCAGGAACTGCAACATGCAAATATAGTCTCTTAGTAACGAATGGATTTATTTATCTTTTACTAAAGAATATCGCGTAAAGCTTACTTGTAACTCAATTGCTGATAATTAATCAAGCGTCAAATCGATACGTCTTGTTATTACTATTGGATATCGTGAAATCTTATCGAAAGCGTCGCGTGGCTCGGGATTTGATATGCCTGAATATTTACACAAGTATTAGGTAAGTGCAAAACTAATTAGGGTTTCTGTTATCAGCAAATTTAATAAAAATCACAATAACTTATGCATCAACGTAATATTTTTATTTTTTCAAGTCGTATGAAACATTTATACAATATAAAAAGTGAAGTTAAACATTCAGGTGGGTCGATTAGTAGTATCCTCGCTACTGAATTTATTGGATAATCCATTTGATATTGGTGAAATCTAAATCTCATGATTAGTTATATCTGTTCGAAGAATTAATTTTTTTTATTTTTTGTAGGGACAATTATACGATGCTTGCTTCAAGATTCGAAGGTTGTATGTTTTAGTGTTTCGCAATTTGTTCAGCAGATTCATTTTTATTTAACGCGCTTGAATAAATTCTTCCTAGTGAATATACAATGCCGTATATTGATATTTGCTCATCTGTTTTATTGCAATTCGAAAACTTCATTGCATTTCAAAGTTTTAATTTTTTTGATTTTGCACAAACTTTACAATTATTTTGGATTATTTTGAATATTTAGGAATTAATCATAATTAGTGAGATGACAAAAAAAAGTGAATTTATAAAGTACGTTAATGACAATTTTAACAAGAAATAAAAATAATTAAGATGAGTATAAACGTGATCGAATGGTAATTTCAATGAATTTCGAAAATATAACATTGTTATAGGTACACCGAAAAAATGTGATTGACTAATAATAAATCGATATAGTAACGATGATCTAAATTTTTACATTATTTCAAAGTATGGTTTTACTATTTTGTTCATGATTAATTTTCAAACAAAATTAAATGAAAATGATAATCTCTCCAGATTATAAATCACGCAATAACTCGAAGCAGGTCATGCGTCCAACAATAGATTTATCATAACATTGATAATCTATTGGAGCTACAAGACTACTTTACTGGAATATGATCGAGTAAATATCTAAAGTATCGTTACGTTAAAAATAAAATCGTGGCGGTTATTCAATACTTTAAAAACTTTCTTTATAAACCTAAGGGTCCCTTTACTTCAGTTTGAAATTTAATTCAAGGATGAAGATGAGGCAAAATGAGACAATTTCGAAAACAAGCGACGAGCAAGTTTTGAATTATTTATTATTTTTCAAGGGAAGACAAAGTAGACCGATTACATTTTAAAAGCTACGAATAGGTATAAACGAATTATTATATATTTTCAAATAATCAACTTACGGGAATGCTATTCAAAGCTATGAATAATTCATTCGCTGCTCTTACGAGTTTACGCGACTGATGCTCTTTCTGTTTTGACGTTTCAATGCCGTAACGCCCTTTGTACTTTCATTATAAAAGATCTGAAGTTTTCGACGTAAAGTCAATTTTCCGAAGGTTAATTAATGATGGATCTTTTAAATACCCAGACAACACATAAATCCAAAAGTCATTTTCAACGTTTATTAAAAACAGCTTTTGTCACATTAAACTCCTTAGAGACATCTTTTGGACATGTGCATTGTCTGGGTACGGATTTTACATTTGGCGGTAAATTCAAATATCTAGTCAGTTTGTAGGTTGAATTATTGTCGAATGCATTTAAAAATAGTCTGATGATACTGCGTCACTGCAGATAGACAATAAATGTCAATGGTTTGTCATTTGTATGTTACATAACAAATGCTCGCATCTATTGCGGATATCTCTGGCTGCCATTTTATACCGGACTATCCTTCTCCTTGGTAAGTGCAAGGAAGCAATAGCATTTCTTATTAATTAAATAATCATCGAAATAACTAATAATACACACATATAATGATTTGGTTAAACTAATTCTTGTTTTTTTTTTAGTTATTAATTTTGTATCTTGTACCTAATGACACAACAAGTGGAAGCTGATATGAAGAAGCAAAAGTTTTATCGGAAATCATTAATCTGAATGCATACAAAAAAGTTTCCACACCCCTGACACTATCAGCTACTAAATGTCTTTATCATCTCTGACGGCTGATTGTCACTGGATTAAATTTTTTGTATAATTATGCGATAAAATTCTTTCTTGTTTGTTAAAAACAATTTTAGGGATTTGCAATGGATAATTGTATCTGATCTAGAGTGTGTGTTCAATCAAAAAAATTATATCCTTTTTAAGATATTTGAATTAACAAGAAATTCTATAAAGAATCTCTATCTCTATGCGTTCCGTATTATATACATATATATTACAGGGTATAAATATTTCACGAAGGTCGATCTCCTTATGTTACGTTAGTTTCTCCTTCCCGTCGGAAGGTGCACGGAATTACTCGGTGCAATTATAATATAACGAGAATCGATGGGAGTATACGATTAGGGGTCGTACTCGTTTCCTCGTATTAGAAGTAATTTCCCTTAGCAAGATGTTTGTCGACAAGAAAGTTTAATCAGAAGGGATGTTTGTCTACTTGAAGACGAAGTATTCCAGCACTCCCATTTCTCGTTACGAAGCTGTTCGTATGATAAGTAAATTCTCTAACCTCCATCTTTATGCACGTAGACACTAGAAAATGTCCTTGTCTGCTTGCCTTACAGGAAGGGTCCTTAAACAGTATGACTTACAAGTATGTCATTGGTATAGTAAGGAGATAAGTATGTTCGTCACGTAGGCATAATTACACCGTGCACTATACTTCCCTTTTCAAATCTAACGGTCTTTATCGATAAAGAAGGAATTCACAATATCTATCAGTTTATGATGAATTAACGTTTATCGTAATTGCCCGACCTGCAGTTATATCAAACAATGGATAACGATTATTAGACCTGAGAATTCGAACGATTTTCACTTATTTTAGACACCCTTGATACTTATAAATATATTTAAGAATCGCAATAGAAATTTATTTGAACTTCAGATGAAACGACTGGAGCAGCTGCCAAATATATTTGAAAATTGGATAAGTCTGAGGTTGCCGATCTAACGGATATCGGAATCAATTATAAAAATTTGATTTTCTGGCAGATTTGCACTTTGCAGTGTATCTGTGTGATATTTTATAGAGGGATTGATGTTGTGTTATCACATTGTCTCGAGATCTGGGGAGAGAATTGACCCCCACCAATTCTCTGTACGAAATAGAGGGGCGCCCGTATAAAGAGTATGGCTACAGCCCTGTAGCAGGGAGTTACTCTTCGGCCGTGTACGGTCCCGCACCCTGTCGTACAATTCAAAGAACCCCATTGAAGTTTCCTAGTTTTGTTCTTTTGGTGGGAAATAAGGACCTTTCAAATTAGACATGGCGGAAAAAAGCTCGAAGACCTTGCAAATTGTTGCCACCATGGCAGGTGAGTTATTATCATTGCATTACTTGTTTTTTTTAAAAAACGCGTAAAGTCTATTAACTAAATCATAACATAGGTAGTGAAATTATATGGTTTTCCAACAATGGTTAGTGTTTTAAAAATTATCTGTGACAAAATGTATATTATTCTTATACATGCACCATGGTCCGATGTTTTTAAATTTTTAATCAAATCTGTTTGCTCTTATATTTTTGGAATTTTCCATAATCCCATCCTACAACAGTATATAAAGCATACGGATATGAGAGTAAGAAATTAAGAAAAAAGAATGTTCCTTCTGTCTGGATTTTTGTTGTCTCACAAAACTGATTGCGGTTGCATTCCAAAGTGTTATCCTCATCGCGCGATCCAACAATGTTTTGCAAAAACGTGCACCGGTATACCGAGTACACGATAATGAAATTTTTAATGTTATATAATGCTTTAAGATCCGATTTGTGTTGATCAAATTTTATCAACTTAATAAACAAGCTTGAATTTTTTTATCAAAGATAAAAGTAAACATAGAAGATAATATATATATCGTACTCCATTAGCACTTCCATCATGGCGAACCTATCGTATACTAACAATAACCGCGGTTAATGTTTGCCAATGAATTTTTCGTATCTGTCAATTTTTTCAGAAAAGCCAAAACACCGAAGAACAACGTTAAGTTACGTTGCTCATGAAAATCGGACTTTTTCATTCACAACAAAGGAATTCACTTTGTGCTTTTACCGTACGAATCTGTTTCTATAGCGACGCAAGCGATATAGACGCACTTCCAAATATAACGCGTGAGGCGTCACGAACTTGATTACTTCTGATTCTAAGCCAGCTTGTCTGATCCCACGCCTGTATGAAACAAAAGCTTTCTGAAGTGTTCTGGATAGAAACAAATAAATTGATAATCACGAAAAAATTTTAACTCCAAAAAAAACTTCGTATACGAAACTCTTGAATATTAACTTGACGCAGTTAAATATATTTATAATACATTCAAGTTTTTTATTATTCTCTGACGATTTGACATTGGATAAGAGTTTATGATAAGACAATAAATTGATAACAAATTTTGGAACTGACAAAATTTTTGTATTGCAATTTAACCTGTTTGTACAATGCAGCTGTATTTTATTTGATACGTCCTTAATGACATTTTGATTATTTTGGCATTATTTGGCTTATCATATAAATTCTTATGGAATGAACGAATTTGTAGCGTTATCAAATTTAATTAATTTAATTCATGTAATATCTATGAAAATCACTTAGCGCCAACTAATGAGGATGTTATTTAAATTGATTTCAATCGCGACTCTTTTGTCGTTATTTCATTCAATGTAGTACCGGATGCGAATGCTTTAATATGGCTAATTCTACTTTTACGATGGCCGAGATTGATATCAATCCTCGGTTAGAATTATGCACTGTTGCCCTTTTGAATTATGCTTGGCTTGAGAAATCTGGTGGTTTTAATAACAGGGACATTATATAGGTAGTAGTGAAAATAGTTTTCATACGTAATGCTGTAAATACTTTTATGCTTACTGAACTCGGGTCTAATTTATTAACGTTGATCAGACCAATCGGCAAACGATGCCTTTCGGTCCTGCGATTTTAATGATTCATATTACTTATCTGTTACATATCAAACTCCGAGGTCTTTCCTCCGTAGCTACTGTCTATAATGTGGCTCCACTTTTTTTTTTCTTCCACAAAATACAACTGATCTCAACAGCGTGCAAAACTTGTTCCTAATTTCTTTCGCATGTCAAACGTGTAGCACCTTTTTAGAACCATATCAATTCGGTTTGGTATTATTTGTCGATTGTCGGTCACTAAAAAAAATATATGTTACCCATAAGCGTAATAAATAATATGTATATCGACTTTTTAAAATGCAGACAATCATTCTTATCAATATTTTTTTTGAATTTCGAATAACTTCTTATGTATAAAATTTCGTGCTCCGTTCTCCATATACTGATTTGGTCATTAAAATGTCGAATTTACGATCTTTTTAATTCCAGGATTTCCGGAAACTTTTGAGTCTAAGGTTGCGGATGCAAGTAGTTAACCAAATTATACATAGGATTCGTTAAGTTAGAATTAAGTGCGCATTTAAATCCATACGATCAGCATTTCAAAATAGATAATAGGTTAGGAACGTGGAGCTTGCAAAGATTGCTGAGAAGAGCTTTTTGTACTGATGAACTTTGAGGACATCATACACCGGATTATATGTTTTTGTTATCCTTAACTGTCGATAAGGGAAATGTAGTATGATAAGGAAATTAAAAAAAATATAAATGTTAATTGTTTTTATTATTTTTTATCTTATTTTTTTATCTTGAAATGTAAGTGAAATGTCAGATCAAATTCGAGAATTGATTTTTTTACTTGTAATTTATATGATAATTTCTCACACGCCTAACATGATTCAATTGTTTACATATATGCTGACTACACTCTTATCATTTTCTGTGATAAATGCTACCATGAATTACCACCCACTTGTACTCTCATTGATAAATAATGAAAAACTGAGTTATCCATGTTTTATTATATTCAGCCAACAGGATAACGGAAGAAGACAGTCATTTTTAGTTAGGAATATCAAACAATGTAAGAGGGTTAATAATAATTTAATTGGTTTTTTTTTATAACGAATAAATTTCTACATCCACTTGAACTTTTATTAATAATTTTATCACTGGAGTTATATTAACGTTTCAAGAGAAATACAAGTATCTCGTGGTTTATTCCTGAGTATAATTATATATATTTTGTTTGAACTCAAGTCGAATTTATAATTTAATTATTTCATCGTAATTTGCGAAATATTATACGAAGTATTACAGTGGGATTATTATTGCATATTGGGCATTATATATTAACGTTTTGTATCTTGAAAATGACAATTTCTTGTTTCCATGGTTACGGCCGCAAGTGTTGGACGATTGTACGTACCATATACTTCTTATCGCTTGATCCCCATTACTTCGTAGGTGTACTTTTTAGTGATCACTGAATGAGATTCTTAACTTGGACTTCATTATGGCAAAACTGTATAGTCCTTGACTTGACTGGACTCAATCGACTCGGTTGATTATGCAGATGCAGTTCCTAATCAAGCGATATCGTGTAGAAGGACTTTCCATTTTAGTAATAGTTATTGTTATGTCGAGCCCGGCCATATCTAGGTCCAGTTAGTTATTTTTCTTCATTTTTTAGTTTTATTCTTAATTAGAATAATCAAACAAGTAAACTGCAGTAAAACGATGGATAAATTGTTTGTTAATATTATTGATATTTATTTGATTTTTTTCTATCTCTCAGGTAATCTCTGCCTGGTGGCTGCTGGTTCCATGATGGGGTGGTCTAGTCCAATTTTGCCAAAGTTACAAGTGGACCCAATTGCTGATGACAACCCTTTAGGAATAATAGTCTCTTCTGAACAAGGTTCCTGGATTGGGTCGTTGGTAGCTTTTGGTGCGATATTTGGCAGTATCATTGCTGGAGTTTTGGCAGAGAAGTAATATTACTTTATCATATTTCTATTCACGCATCGCCCAGAGAATTTTTTATTAAAGATATATAATAAAACTTATAGATATGGACGAAAGAGAACATTGCTCTTAGGTGCGGTACCATCTGTAGTCGGTTGGATACTGATTGGCACTGCTACTTCCATCTATCAGATTTATGTAGCCCGTGGGATCTTTGGTTTATCCATTGGATTGGCCTTTACCGTTTTACCAATGTACGTTGGTGAAATTGCTGAAGTAAGGATTCGAATGCCATCCAAATAAATTTTTATCGAATGAGCGTTTGATAATAAAAGTTGTTTCTGTTATTTTTTTTCTTACAGAAATCAATCAGAGGTACCCTGTCATCTTTGATTCAATTTTTCGTCACTCTTGGTCTCTTGTACGCTTATGCCATCGGACCCTACATTTCTTATACGCTCTTATGGATTTTGTGCATCCTCATCCCTATTGTCTTCTTCGTGTCCTTCATTACAATGCCTGAGAGTCCTTATTATCTTCTGAGTAAGGGACGCAATCAGGAGGCCAGTCAGTCCTTGGCGAGATTACGTGGACAGAGTGCAGCTGGAGTACAAAAGGAAATTGATGAGTTGCAGGTTAGTTTAAAAATCCGATCACGCATGGTCACTATAAATAAAGCGGTATTGTCATTGATACCTACCAATGCTGTCTTCGCAGAAGGCTACAGCGCCGGAACTTCCGGTATCCTTAGACTAGATTTCCAAATTTGTATTTAAAACACGTTGAATTCATCCTTTGCATTTTTCCCATGAAGTCATTCGACTTATCATGTTTCGTCCTTTGGGTCTTACTTGTGATTGTTCCTTGTCATTCGATTTCTAGGTCATTATCGAGGAGGCCTACCGGAACCAAGGAACGTACGTTGACCTTTTCAGAGTTATAGCTAATCGCAAAGCTCTTATCATGACCTGTGCACTTATGTTCTTCCAACAATTTACTGGCATCAACGTTGTCAATTTTTATGCTGAGAGTATATTCCGGAGCACCGGATCTGAACTCAGTGGGTCCATCTCAACGATCATCATCTCTGTTGTACAATTACTCTCTTCCATTGTCACTCCGTTACTGGTTGACAAGCTTGGAAGAAAAATTCTACTGGTCTCTTCCGGTGTCGGATCAGCCTTGACTCTGGTGAGTGGAGTTTATGCACTGCAACAAATTGTAAAGAGGATCCTGCTGGACGACCAATAGCACAGATATATTATAATTCACGTTAGCTGATGGATCTGATAATGTAAAGTCATTGAAAATAATAGCAGTCAATGACTTTCTTCTGGAATTTATATTGATTCATAACCAGATGATACTATTTTGCTTAAAAGCTTACGCATTTTTATCTGATCAATGCTTTAGCAAGTGTTTATCAGGAGCTGAATTTATGTAACTTGTACAAACAATGCCAGTACTGATATATCTATGCATACATGTGCTCCACGTGTCCCACTCAAAACATAATGCATACCAATCTACATCAAGGTCTAATTCTATTTGACCTTCCTATGTTCTCTGGTTCTCCATTGTTTTACCATTGCACATTCCTCTTGACAGGAATCCGCAATTGTCATTCCTATCTTCTATGGCATAATTATTGGCGTTAATATTGCTTTACTTATACTTTATGTTCACAGAGTGCTCTGGGACTCTTTTTTTACATGAAAAATGTCATGAACATGGATGTCAGCGATCTCTCCTGGCTTCCAGTGGTATCCATTGTTATTTACATGGCGGTATACACCTTCGGTTGGGGTCCATTGCCATGGACCGTGATGGGTGAAATGTTTGCCTCCGACGTCAAATCCAAAGCTTCCGGTATCTCATCTTGCTTTTGCTGGTCACTTGGATTCTTGATAACCAAATTCTTCACGAATATCGAAACTGCTTTTGGTACGCACTCTGCATTTTGGGTGTTCGGTGTCTGCTCCATCTTCAGTGCCTTCTTCGTACTTACTATTCTACCTGAAACTAAGGGCAAGAGTCTTCAAGAAATTCAGGATGAGCTCAGTGGAGTTCGGTCGAGTCACCAGGACGTTTCGAGTCCCACGAAGAAGTGAGAGGAAGTGAAGAAAACTATTAGGAAAATGAAAATTGCCAAAATGAAGTATCGCTTCCGATTTAGAAATTATATTCGAGATTTTACAAGTATTAGTGGAAAATAAATCTCTAACGATTTTGTCATAATTTCCAGACTTCCGGTTTAACGGGACAATGCTGATCAGGACATAAAAAGAATTTCTGTATTAGGTATCGTTTATATGGTATAACTGTGTACTTCCTCGCGAGTAAGGGACTAGTCATTTGCCTCGATTTTTCTTTGAAAAATCGGAAGCCGACGACTTTCGATTTTACAAGGCTGTATTTATTGTGATTTTTAGTGCCTTGGTAAAATTGAGATTCTTAATTAACTTTGCTGACGGTATCTTAACCAGAATAATTAAGTTTCGCACCTGCCAGCGTGATTAGCGATTCTCATATCAGATCATGTCGAATAGAACGATCTTACATTGTTTTAGATAATTTAAGATTAAAAATATTTTTGACATTGATCTTATTTGTCAAAATATCTTTTGTGAGAACATCGAACGTTTGCTCGAAATCTTTTTTGTTTAAAAAATTTTGAGTAACTGTAGCTAAATGGAAATTTGCATCTCTCGCTTGTTCTCAAGTATTAAGTCTTATCGATTATCATGTACAATTAATCATTGTACTTTTAGGTGTCATTCAAGAAGTATATAAATGCATTTGATACATTTTTATTATTTTTCATTATTATAAGAGAAAGAGAGAGAAATTAAGTCTATGTTAAAAATCAATTTAAATTTGTATAAGTTCTTTCATCTAAGACAAATGTACATAAATGAACTTTTCTATATACTTATTAGCTTATAATAAACATGAATGAGTTCAAGACAATATATTTCTTTCCTACGCGATCCTAATCGACTGGACACCATTAAAATAGTGATTGTTGAATCGACAAAGTCTTCGTTATCGATTACGTTAAACCGTACAGAATTCAATATGATTCGATGACTGAGGTACAATACTCTGATAAAGATTCAAATTTTATATACACATTAGATTAGATAATAGTTAAATTTTGAGCTATGAAAAATTTGAATGAGCTTAAGTATGCGGTTCTAAGGATTTTTTTGTTTTTCAAACAAATTTAAGAATAAACGTCAACCGCGTGAAGATAGTCAATTAGTCAGTAAAGTTACAATAATTCTAGCGAAATTGTATCCATAATACCGAATAACGATGGGGTTACAAAAGGAAGCTGAAATGGTAATAAAAGCTGTGACATTTATTATAATTACCTTAATAAGAAATTCCCTAATAAAATAAAATCGTTGACCTCAATCTATTCTCAGAATGAAGATGACAAAGGATTGCAAGAGGAGTTGTTGAATTTGGTTAGCTTACTGACGGTAGGATATATTTTTTTGATTTTTAAAAATTATTCAATTCCCACGTTACTCTTACCCACGTACAACTATTTTGATATTAGGGCAAGGATGAGAAAGCAATTTTGCCATCTTTGGTACAATTGAGAATATTGATCCAAACCTCAACGACCTCAATGACTTCCGTACCAAAGCCCTTGAAGTATTTGCGAAATTCCTATGGAGTTTTGAAAACTGCCCAAGCTAGATTGAAATGCAAGGAGTCAAAGGCTCAATTCGCTGACATTCTAAGCGTCTTGGCGATGGCTGGTGATACCTCAGGACTACGTGAATGTCTTAAGTATTGTCTCGAAGGCACTATGCATAAGCCTGGTGATTGGGGTCACGAATACGTTAGACAATTAGAAGCTGAAATAACTGAGGAATGGACCGATACACCGAATGAAGAAGAGGACGAGATGAAGTACGCGTAAAATGAATTTCATAATACGTACTTTGTTATATAATACAGTATAAAGATAATAGACAAGCTGCAGACAAAATTTAAGTCCTATTTTTTACGTTTAGAGAAAAACTTTTACCACTGGTCAAAAGCATCATTGAATTTGATATGCAACACAATGCTGAGATTCAAGCATGTGATTTATGCATGGAAATTGATCAGCTTGATCTTTTGGATGATCATTTGAATGATACAAATTTTGGTAGAGTTTGTCTCTACTTAGGAAATTGTGCAGGATACAGGTAAACTGTATGATAGAGATATTTATTGTTTGATAAATTAAATATAAACAGAGTAAATTATATCTTGATTGACATCACGTATTTTTAGCGAGGAGATGGAACGACTTCACATATTAAAAATTGTTGCCAATTATTATCTGAGATTTAATCAATACACTCAGGCAATGCTGGTAGCATTGCAAATTCCAGATTCTGAATCCGTATACAAGTGTCTGATCACTTGTCCTAATTGTGCAACGAGGAAGCAGCTGGCATTATTACTGGCCAGACAACAGGTTAGAAATTAATGCAATATTAGTAGAAATAACGATTAATAAATATGATTCAATATGAAACTGCGTCCACGAAGGATCGTCCTTTGCGAAGGGAATATCATGGGGATGATGCAAAAGATATTGAGACGATACTGAGTAACAGCCAGGTGAACGGACATTTTCAAATGTTGGCACGCGAGTTGGATATTCTTGAGCCAAAACATCCGGAAGACATTTATAAATCTTGGCTGGAAACTGGTGGACCTAGAATATCCGAGATTCATGATTCTGCAAGAGCTAACTTAGCTTCCAGCTACGTTTCCGGTTTTGTTCATGCAGGCTTTGGTCTTGATAAATTAATGGCAAATACTGAGGATTGTTGGGTTTATAAGAACAAGGTTGGCACAATAGAAACAAAGGCTTTAATGTAATTGATTAAATCCAACAATAAAATTATGCCAACTGCACATTTTAGGATCATGGAATGCTAGCTGCTACTGCGTCCTTGGGTTTAATTCATCTCTGGGATGTGGACGGTGGATTGGTTCCAATAGACAAGTTAATTGAACCGAAGAAGTGAAATTAATTAAATCATTTGAATATTCCAAGCTTCTTCTAGGTATCTGTATACGAGCGACGATATAGTGAAATCTGGAGCTTTATTGGCTATGGGTTTGGTCAATTGTGGAGTTAGAAATGAATGCGATCCAGCCCTGGCTCTTCTTAGCGAATATGTTTTATCTGACAGTCAAACTCTTAGAATCGGTGCCATTTTGGGATTGGGATTAGCTTATGCCGGCTCACGAAGATCAGATGTATCCGATCTTCTCACTGGAGCATTAACAGATCAGCGAAGTACGAAAGTCAATTTCAATTTTTTCAAATTAAATATTATTTCTATGATAATGTTTCCTAGGTTCAATGGAAATTGTATCTCTGGCCGCGATTGCTCTAGGTTTAGTAAACGTAGGTTCAGCCAACTCGGATGTGTCGCACGCAATTTTACAAAAGCAGTTAGAATTCACTCCGCAAGAATGGTCTGTCACGTACAGCAGGCAAGTGTTCCTGTAATAACAGATACGAATTTCAAGTATCATCCAGCCGATTAAACATGTTCACATGATAACCGTGATTACTTAAAATAGATTTATACCACTGGCGCTGGGTCTGGTTTATATGGGTTGTCGTGACATGATAGCTACACCGTCGACCGCATTGGAAGTTTTACCAGAACCACATAGATTTGCTTCGCAAACTATGCTGCAGGTACTTTGACGTTACTCTTGTCTTCTATTTTCCTATATATGTTTATTTATGTTATAGATATGTGCATATGCCGGTACGGGTGATGTACTGATAATCCAAGAATTGTTAAGCATTTGCTCAGAACCTGTAGAGGGTGAGAATAGCTCAAATATTTTGGAAAATACCCCAGTACCAAGTTGTTGTGATCCAAAAATACCAGAATCCTCATCAACGTCGGTGCTCCAAGGAACGTCTACAGATGCCAATAAAGAAGGAAAAACCAAGTCGTCCGGTTCCTTGAAGAATGAAGGAATTTACAAGTAACTACAGAAATAATTGCAAGTATCTTTTGTTAACAAAGTTCGTTCCAGGGACATGGGTTTACCTCAAGCCATAGCTTCTCTTGGTGTAGGCGTTGTGGGTCTTGGAGAAGGGAAGGAGAATGCACGAATTTTTGGTCAAGTAATGACATTAAATCATCATTCAAAGTTCCATTCATTTTCAATTATCCTCTTAATTTGACAGGTTGGCAGATATGGCTCAGCGGCAGCACGACGTGCTGTGCCTCTAGCGATGGCTTTAAATTCATTGTCAGATCCAGAACCAGCTTTGCTTGATGTCCTCAAAAAGTACAGTCATGACAACGATCCTGAGGTAGCTTACAATGCAATTTTTGCCCTTGGACTCGTTGGAGCTGGGACAAACAATGCACGATTGGCAACTATGCTTAGACAACTAGCAGCTTATCATGCCAAGAATCCATCTCACCTGTTCCTGGTGCGGATTTCACAGGGTTTGGTGCATCTGGGAAAGGTATACAAATTTTTTAAATGATTCTTTCATCTTACTCTACTTCACTACTTTTCCAGGGTACACTGTCTCTTTGTCCTTTGCACTATGCTTCAAAAGTTCTGGATCAAACGGCTCTCGCAGGATTATTGGTGATCATGGTAGCTTGTCTTGATTCGACAAATTTGATACTGGGAAAGTCACACTATTTAATGTATTGCATGACCGTAGCTATGGAGCCCAGATGGCTCGTGACGTTGGATGAGAATTTGAAGGTTTGGACTTACCGATCACACAATTATATTCTGATCATTATTTAATATAATTCCTTCCAGACTCTTCCTGTGTCTGTCCGGGTTGGTCAGGCAGTAGATATAATTGGTAAAGCAGGTAGCCCAAAATCTATAGCAGGTGGACGTGTGCATACTACACCAGTTCTACTAGCTCACGGCGAAAGAGCTGAATTGGTTTCAGATCAATATCAGCCTTTATCCAGTGTATTAGAAGGATTTGTTATTCTAAAAGAAAATTAAACTTAACTAAGAGCTAATCACAGAAATGACTCTGAATTAATGTAAAATTGTACCTCTCTTTGTTGCAGATATTCTGTTAACAGCAAGTATTGTTTGTTCATTGTGCTTATTGGATTTTTTATAATAAATAATAAAATGATACAAAAATATCAATTCTGGTTTTATAGTTTGCGTTTATTTAACTTCAGGGACTAGCGGAAGCGATGTGCT
Organism: Trachelus iudaicus; assembly: GCA_030142595.1. NCBI lineage: Eukaryota > Metazoa > Arthropoda > Insecta > Hymenoptera > Cephidae > Trachelus > Trachelus iudaicus. The sequence goes on from JARQTH010000526.1 coordinate 209,297, forward strand.
TTATACAACAGAAAACTTACATCGGTTCAAAACGTCATGATGGAGATAAGTTTGTGGTGTCGTCTTTAAACGATTACAAAACGATTTCCAGAACTTCACGAATATTATAGTATATGTAGCTATTCGCATAAAATGCTCGTTAAAATTCTAGATAATCGTAAACGTTTTCGTTATTGCGGGCACAAAATAAATGTTACCTCCGCGCAATAAAGCTGAGAATCAGTGCCGGAAGTAGCAAAAATTTACAAGACGACTCGATCGTTCATTGGACATAGAATCTCGGCGGCTTATACAATGTAAATAAGATTACATCTTGCAGGCACATGAATACGACGTGAGAGTCTATAGGAAACTGAAATCCGCTAATAGTTACAATCGTGAAGATGTTATACGTGAAACAGAATGTACAAAAGATCTGAGTTCTAAGTGCTACTTATCGTGTCCAAATGATCAAACGAGTCGTGTGAACGTTAGTATATATAATTGTTCGATTTTTTTTTTATTAACAATTGATTTATTATTGTGGATGCGCGAATAATAATCGCATTTTATTGGACTTCTAACGTTTTACGTTAAAATACTTCGGGCTTGAGGAAACATGGTATTTAAATAATTAAACGAATTCACCTCCTTTCGCTATCTGCCTATATCCAGAAAAAATGACAGTTCTTAAAGCATGACCCCCTCTCCTTGAAAATTCAGCTTGCAATATGACACAATAACTGAACCGATCACCTATTTCTTACTGCCTAGAAAAAAAACCTCCTTCGCATACATCAGAAAATGTCTACGGACACGTTCGTACGAGATAGTCTTCGATGCTCGAATTAATTTTCAATTGATCCTGAAATTAGGACAGCGGTAGTGCGTTACAATTGCAAATATTAAAAAAAACAAAAGTATCTCGTTCCACCGTGACCGAGTAATTCCATTAAATACAACCTGGCGTCACTCAGCAAGCTATACCTCCTAGCTAGATGTTTCATATTTTTTTTTCGCTTAAAGTAAAATATAATAATAGTAGTTATTAAAATTATTAATAATAATAGCCCTTACGTAGTAGCGTTTTGTATGTATTATAATATTATAATATTTCATTACTTTATCATAGGGATGTTGTTTACGTGTGTCCTGTGTCGCAGCTAAGCAAATTAGCATAGATGTATAACTTAGCATTTCTAATTCCTTCATACTTCCCCTCCGTCCTCTCCGCCTCGACCCACGTCGTTATTTACAATATTTTATTGTATCAATAGCGTTCCTCTCTGTATACTCTCATTATTGTTTCCCGCTATCCCATAACTCGAGAATTACTCATAAAAAAAATATATAGTGACACAGCGTCTAAGAGTACAGAAAGGTCCACGCGAAGAAGTACTGGATGACGCGCTAAACTCCTGCCGTAAGAGTAGTTCCAAACTGTCTCCCCTCCTTCCTTAATTCTATCCACGGTCAAAAAGTTTATTTAAAAGATTAATAATCGTGTCAAGTTTAATAGCAGAAAGGGGTTCTCTATCTCGGAATCTTCATCGGCATAAGATCCGAAGTAAAGAAAACGCCACTAGCATCTGATACGCAGCTGGAATTCAGTCATCCAATGTTCTATCACGATATCCGACTCTGTCTTAGCATATTAATTCTCAAAATCGCTCATTCCTAAAAAAAAACCACAAAAGTGATTTTCACGTTGGTGGGAAACCTCATTGTAGCAAACAGTTAAAGCGACCGCGTCCTTTGAGAATCTCAAAGTCCCAGCGAGTGAAAGAGGTTATGTTACGTTGCACAAGTAATAAGCTGCCCATGAATTCGTTGCGAGGAGAAAAAATAATGTATGATTAAAATGGCAGTGCCTTTTTCTTGGTACACGTGGACGTTGTATTCAAAGTTTCACAAATAACGAGTAAAACCCATACCATTTTTTCCCCTTTCCTATCGATGGTCGCCACCTTTAATTCTCGCTCTCTTAATCCAACATGGAATAAAATTCTTTGCGAACACGATTGTGTCTGCGACGCACTTAAATTCTTAGTGATCGGTGTAACGAACGGTAGATTGCAGGGCAATTAAAAGAGTCGAGCACGACGCTTTATCTCATTACGACGCCATTGTGGTAGCCGATAGAATTCCGCACGAGTGAACTGAAGGATCGCTTCGAACTCTGCATCGGATAGATGTCGCTGTATTAAAAAGAAAGGCAAGAAAATATTTTATATAAGCTTTTATACGATGTCTTATAAATTGATAACGTACTGTATGAAGAATATGCTTACCTCAAGATTGCAACGATCTACGTCAGCTGGCAGCCTGTAGTTTGTAATCACTAGCAAGTGGTATGGATAAAGTTTGGGTGGTTCGGTTGGCGCTGCTCCCATATCCGGTAATGAACGCCTCACATGATGACCTCCATGAACTCCCACGACCGAACCCAATCCACCGGTGTACGTTGTTGAAGACGGCAGGATCCCACCGTCATTCTGAACCAGGATGAGATTGATTTAGTCCATACTGATTTACAAATTGAACATGACGCGTTTGCACTATGTCTGAATGTCTATGATAATGTCCATTGAAGAATTTTCATCATTAACAATTCTACCACATACCTATAGACATTGAAAAATATCTAATGATAAGCTTGGTTTTGTAATACTCAAGAACAATGTAAACTAAATCAGCATACAATATACAATCCAGACAAGACCTCTTGACCGGCCAAAAAAACTGCACTCTTACACGTTTATGATAATATTTCATAGAAATATAAAAACAGCAAAAATTCCTTTATATCTTCACATGCTTAGTCTTACACTTAGTGGTGCCTCGTTCCAGTGCAAAATTGTGTAACAAATATTAACTTTTATAAACAAAGATTGAAAAATCTATTTAGTAAACAGGCAGGCGTGCATGCAATAAAAAATATACAGCGCTATTTACAGTCACTTATCACTTAATTGTACCTGGATTGTCAAACCGAAAGTTTTGCGTTGGGTAAAGTAATTCTCTACAAAGCTATAAAAGTGCAGTGGATATTTTTCATCGAAAAAAAACTAATACTCTCCAAGAGCTAGCACACACTTTTGCATTCACTCTAGTTTTATCCGAATGATAAAAGTCACCCAACATCACTGTATAATGTAACATTTGTATCAACAATCGAATCTGCGTTATCAAGCATTGATATTCAAACCATGCTTGGGCACTTAGAAAAAAAAGATCAATATACTATGCACTAATAATTTGTGTGTCAAAGCAATGTTGCAATAAAGTGCAATGGCAAGCTACAAACCATGCTAATTCGCCGGGAGTAGTAGGGCGCTGTTGTACATACCAGTGCCCGTCGGTCCACATCCGTGATGCTTCCTGTCGATACTAAATATGTGGGAAAAAAATGGGAAAGAAAAACCATATCAAACTGTATAACACAAACCAGTTGTTGCACTAATTGCAATGCCTTTTCATTTGTCAATGCTGTACCTGTCTTTCGTGATTGGTATTATTGTTTTCAATTAATTAGTCATCTAAAAGTAATAAATGCATGCATCAAAAAGAATTCATATACGTATCTGATGCATAAAGAAAAAAAAAAAATTGGGTCAGGTACAGAATTGATTGTTATAGCAATAAAGATCATTTGATACTTTACTTCTCTTAATAGACACATGTGCGTTAAAGGAGTCTGGATACAGCAAGACGCAAGTCGATGAAAAATTGATGTAATTACGTTTTTCATTGTAACATATCGACGTCAAAGCAATTAAAAAAAATTGTTACACTTGATAATCAAAATCGACTCACGCTACTTGGCTATCGAGACTCCCATACATACTTTATTTTGTGAGGAATGTATTGTCAGCCGATGATTATACCTAGTAATGGCTTTTTCAAGAGTCCAAGAAAAAATGGCGAAACACGTCACAAAGAAAAGAGTAAGGTAACAAATAAGGCTGGTAAGCAACGGTACAACGATTCGTTATACTTAAAATTAGTAAAGCATGCCGGGAGTAGGACATGAACTTATGAAGTACCGTAAATTTTGTATAAGATGATTGGATGAAATTATTTAAATGTGACCCATCGTAATTGGGCCCTCAGAGTAATTTTGCGAAAACGTTCTGACTGTAGGGTATAGCACAAATGCTTGAGGCGTTAGTAATGAATTAATTGAAATAATATTAAAATGAAAATCTTTTGAAAACTATCGTTATCCTATTTTCATTGTTTACTCACTATCGGACTTGCCGGATGAGAAATCGGTGCTGTGCGTCTTATCGCCCATCCCGCTGAACGAGTAATCACCCTGAATGACAGAAAGGACAATCTTAAAGACAAAGAACGAGCGAATACTCTTGATTTCTCGATAAAGTCATTAACAGACACGGTGCATTAATCGCCGCATTAAACGCGGCGCAAGACTTACAGGGAGAGCAGATACAGAACCGCCGGTCGAGGAGAAGGTGTGACTTCGCGGTGCCAGACCGTATCCCGGCTTCGGGATGTGCCGAAGGGAGCTCACAACTGGTTTCAAATGTCAATCGATAGTATTACTCATTAGTTTTGAGAAATATTCATTCTCTCAATCCCATACGAATGCCCAACGTTCGCAAATTTATATGGAAAAAAAAAGGAGAAAAAAACACGATGCCCCTGGCGACGGTCTTCACACGTCACATATCCCTATTAGCTTCTTATATCCTTTTCTTATATCCTCCTATATTCTTTTCTCGTATCCTCCGATCAACTGACTTGATCGCTAGCGCGGTCGCGTACAATCAACAATAGCAGGAGACTACGGACAGTGACACAATTCTATTTTACAAAATCATGGATAACGTAAATCCTTATTAGCACTCGGAAAGACGTAGCACGTGTACAGGTGTATGAATGTGAAAACAGTAAAATCAGTGTCGAGTAACAATGGCTCTCTACTAAAGGCATATGTATATGATTATATTAGGTAGACCGGAAAGTAATTTGGTTTCTGCGCATTTGAATTAATGTAAAAAAAACGACATTACTTTTCGGTGCCCCTAATATTTGGAGCATTTAAAAAATAAGTAGGTAATATTACTACATAGTGTATTAGAAAATCCCGTTTTCGTAAAATAGAACGTGTGAGAGTTTCCCGGGTAGGACTCGGTACAGTATAACCAGCACCTTTATAGAGGCGACAGTACTATACGTAACTTAACGTAAAAAAAAACCTTCCGTGGTGGCAAATCAAGCCTGATTATCATTTCGTGAAAGTACCAAAGATTGAAAGTTTCCATTCGTCGATTTGTCTTTCAGGGAATCGTTAGTGTTGTACGGTTGACGATCTTTTTTATCGGCTGTTTGAGTTGCGTACCACGGTAGGAAAGCTATGAAAAGCTTTCGGACTCACCGAATGGTAGTGCCTAGTGGCGTTCGGTAGAGTGAAGGCCCGCTGAGTACCAAGAGGTGGATAGTTTCTGGGAGCCGGGGAACGAGCTGACGACCTCCCGGCTGCCGCCCACGCAAACACAACACAAACACAAAAACACAAATAGAGACACGACTGTACAAAGATAGGTAGCGCGTGAAAGATCATCGATGACGATTGTTATTATGGCAATGAGATTGCAACGTTGGAAGATAAGACGCGTAAGTAAAAGTCTGGTAACAAGGTAAAGAACAAAAAAAAATAATAAAAAAAATCAAATGGCAAGAAGCAACGATGCTTAGAGTACAAAAGAAAAATCAGCAAACATGCGGCGAACGAACGAAACAAAACTAGGCACTTACAGATTGTACAAATGAGCAATAATAAAAATAATAACAAAGCGTGTGAGCGAGATATCTTCCAACGTTGTTAGTCGAAATATATTATTGAGAAAATAAATGAGTGAAGTAAAAATCCAAATAGCGTGTGGTGTGATATATGGATAATTGCGACACAAACCCCGTGCATCATGCAAACGTATAGCAATAATAAAAGTGTGTCTAGGTCCGTCAGGTAGCAGCGATAGTTCGTTCGGGCAATGATAATCATTTTATTATTTTCATTCCTGTCGCGAACCGCTTCCTTCGTTGATACTAACAGAGTACTCAATGGTAATTGATGGATAGTAATCTCGCGAGCTCGATAAGAAACGATAGCGTAAACTTAATAAAGAAATAGGCGTACGGCATGCAGAGGCATAATACATCACCTGTTCGTATTACTGAGCGCCCAGTGTGTGGTATTTGGTGCTACGTCACTTAAATTAAGACACCGGTTTCAGTAACGTAATATCATAGGTCAGTGACAATGAAGACCCACGTCCCACCGTGAGATTCATAATTGTACATTTCGAATGGTCCTTTCTATTTAAGATAAATTTATTTGGAAGTCTTCACGGCGAGAATACGAGAACGCGTGCTTGGTGATAATATAATTTAACCAACCACCCACCCACCCACCCTACTCATTATTCGAGTCTACCCGTGTTATCGTTATTATCCGTGATTACAAAACCCGATGGGGTAGAGAAACACTTAACGGTAGAGTGGAATGTTAGTGTTATGTGCGAACGTGTGGACATGTATGAGATGATATAATGCTTAATGTTAATGAAACGGATTCATCTTGAGTGATATTTCACTCGAGGATGTAGAAGGGACTGAAACTCACCGTTATAACTAGGCCCTACGCTTGATTTGTAACTGACACCATCCTCGTCTTCCCACGGTCGTGCATGATCTATGTTTCTCGATGGCGCTGAAAGGATCGTTGGTCACTCGTCAATTAAATCAATGTATTAAAAGTGTGACAAAGGGATCCTCTGTGCTGAGAGACTTACAGGCACCGACCGGACTCTCGTAACGAAGCCTATAAGCTGGTTCTCTGGCAGCGGATGGGGTTCTTGATGCATTCCTAGGGTCCACGTGAGCAGCCTTGTGTCTTAGATTTTCACGATCCTTCTCGCGATCTTGTAGAAATACCTTGGCAATTCCTGTGTCGATTTTACTTAATTCGTCCTGCTCTTTCTTCAATTTCTGTTCCGCCTCTTTAATGTAGATCTTATTGTCCACTTCATCCTCATCGTCAGACGCTGGTACGCCCTGAAATTTTAATGAACTCTAGAAACTTGCTCAAAGTGTTCGAATAATTGGATTTGGTAATTTAATCGAGCGCGTGCATTACCTTATAAGTGTCGGACCACCGTCTGCGCCTCTCAGGATCAGTATAGGGATAGGGCGGTGCTGGAAAATCATCACGTTCTATTGGCGGCTGTGCTCCTGGTGGTGGTCTCATGGCATCCGGATAGTGTGCCAGCTCGATTGGTTCTTCGTTGTCCACCTGACTACCCGCAGCTGGTGATTTAGGTCTAGTATCACTTAGAGCATCGACCAAGGCTCGCATTCCTGACCGGCTGCTGCGTCCTCCACTGCTCCTTATCGAACGCGATGCTGTCAATAAATGTCACCACTGTCAGCATCAAATTTCGTATATGAGACATGGTCCCTAGTCGTACTGATCTGTGATAAGGAGATTTTCAATGATTTTCATTGAAATTCTACGTATCGCTTTGAAATCCCAAATAAAAAAGACATTGGTCAATCTATCAACCGCGAAAAACTCACAGCTCGGTCTATGGAAATGTGGGCTAGTCGGAGGCTTATCGTAAGGCTGAATGGGGCGTCTCAGGTATCCCTGGGTGGGAGCCTCGGTGAGATAGGAGTATGTGTAAATCCTCGAAACATCCTCGGCACCGCTGCGTCCATATTCCCTGAGGATCAGGCCAGGGCTGCCAGTTCGTGCAGGATAATACTGGAGAGAAAGCACGTCAGGCTACTTTAATAGATTTCATTCAGATAAAGAACGTTGTGACCAATTTCTTTGATACGTGCACAGACATCTTGTTATCCGAGTACATGTAGCGGTACGCGAGAGATTCATTATAATAAATAAGTAAAATGAAGCAAGTGACACTCTATCGAGAAGACTTGGAACTTGAAGAATACGTCAAACTTTTAGAAACCTTCTTGAAAGTTTGCTTGAAAAATATGGCGTGGCATACCTTGCGACTGAGGCTGTTGTAAGGGCTGCACAGAGATCCGTTCAGGCTTGGAGTGCGTGACCGCAATGAAAACTATACACAATGATCGTGCAAAAAAGTAAATAACAATTAACAAAGCAATAATAAAACTCAATGAAATCATATACAGTGATGTAAACTGTTGCTGATTAATATATAGTTATATAGTGAAGCGTGCACGAGAGCAAGTGAGTGCTCCCGGTAATATGCATGTTAAATAATTTCGTATTCCGAAAATAAAACTGAAGCTATACACAAGCTTTATGCCGACAATAATACATTTACAATTATTCAATATTGTTTTATAAAAATGAAAATAGAGAGTTTAGCGAAAAAAATATAAATGTACGCACAACGGTAAACGGATATTTTTCTTAAAAATTAACTAATCATTTCAAATAGAAATTGCACATATGTTATCGAAGCCAAGGCTGGTGGTACTATATATTGGCACACTTTGGCTCCTCCAATATCAAATAAATTTCTTTCTCTTACGAAGCAAAAGAGAAATAATACGAAAGGCCCTTGTATTTCTCATTAGCAGTAATTCAAAAATTAGAGTAAGAAGCATGGGATACGTATACAATCTGAGCTGCCTATAAAATGCATTTATTTACATAATTCGTAAGATCACCTAAAGATTTACACAATATCCTTGCCCATTATACGTATATACAGATACAAGATTGATTTACTCTTTATCATAGGATGCTCTTCGTACAAAATCCACACTTCGACATTCCTTTCAAATCAACATTTTAATTAAAAGCACCTTCACGGTCGCTTTACTTACCTGCATTTCTGAAGCACTGCTAGAGATACGCTCGGACTCTCTATGCTGTGGAGTATGTCCATCCCCGTGTCCATTGACTATACCATTAGGACCCGTGGGTCCAGGACCGCAACGGGGATGCCAAATAGCGGCACCCTGCAAATACATTTCTTCACCATCACCAAAGGGATCGCCGCACTTTGTGCATCTTGCACAGGTTGGATGAAAGTGATGATTTTCACCAGCTTGTAGCACCTTGCCGCTTATATAACGGTCGCAGTATGCGCACTTAACCCCAAACTGTTTCTGATAATCTTTCTCGCAATAAGGCACCCCATCCCTAAACAAGAAACAAGATGATTAGCACACTGAAAATCTTCCTCGAGTAGTCACTATCTGTTCCCTTAAATTGGACACTTACTTGCCCATGTACTCGCCGTGAAGCACTGTGTCGCAACTATGACACTTGAAGCACCAAACGTGCCACTGACGATCAAGAGCAACCAGAGCCTGACCCTCCCGGAGTTGTTGCCTGCAACCAGCACAGGCACCAGGATCAGCCGGGCCGTCGCGTACTGTCTGAGGATTGCTATTGCTGACAGGAGTCGAAGCCTCCCTTACAGGAATACTAACGCATCGATGACAAAGTGCCTGGCCTGTGATTGAACAAAAAGTCATCAAGAAAACATAAATCATCTCTATGCTTACAGTATCCCCGTTAAAAGTACTTTACCTTGCACCAATGTCACTTTAGTGCCCTGTCCCAGAAGCGGTTGTCTGCACCTCTGACAGTGAAAGCAATTCGGATGAAAGGCGTGCTTTTCCCCGGCAGTTACAACGTCTCCCTCAACGTACTCCCCGCAGCCGGCGCACTTGGTGCCCCAACGCTCGCGATAATCCTAAAATGAAAAAACGAATGGAGTCACGTGTGATACGCATGAGAACGACACGTAAAGTACTACCAAGAGCCAAAGGACGGCCATCCGATAGATCCCCAAGAGTCGGTACTGTCTCACGTGCTTGGTGACTTACCTTGGTACAATAGTAGGAGCCCTCTCGGGCAAAAAATCCACCCTGAGCTAGACTGGAGTTGCACTGAGCGCACTTGAAGCAGCTGATGTGAAAGTACTTGTCTTGCACTCGCAGCACCTCACCGCTGCACTTCTTTTTGCAGGACTGGCAGAATGTTTTACCTGAATAATAAAAAAAAAAATCTTCATAAATCATGAGAGTCAGTTATTGACGCTGGAGAGAGAACTGATGTAAAAAGAAGATGAGACACGAAGAGAATATATTATACATAGCATAACTTAAAGAGTGCCATTGCAATTTGAATGAAATAAACATAACAATAGGACTTCGTAGATTGGCAGGTGTGTCAGGGTATCAATTTAGGAATGTTTCTTCCTTTCTAAATGATATCACACCGCCAATCAACGTCGGCATCGTTAACGTGTAAAGTTGATGAAAGATGTAACAGATTCGAAGAACTCTAAAAGGTGCGTTTAATTGATATTGATTCGTATTCAAAATGCGCAACGGATACTTAACAAATATGGCGAGGTACAGGTGTAATCGTACCGTATTATAATATATACACGCCATACAGGGCCAGCAGGTAGTATTTATCTACATACAGGGACGCATACATAGAACATAGGTTTGCCCAATAACAAAAAAAATACCGTTTAAGGCTCTTAGTGTACCTAGAAACGCTCGTGTACACACCGAATCCGGCTGAAGGTCTACGGACACTAGAAGTGCTACAACTTTCAGACTCATCAACTACGACAATCGAATGGTGGTTTTCGACAGAACAAAAAGTATGACAGTTCCGTGAATTTTCTATAGCAGAAAGCAAATGAAACATGAATGTAGTCGAAGGGAAATCGGACAGCGACAATCCGATTAGAAACCAGCCTTAAAGTGCCATCTACAGGTGCCACAAAAAGTAAAAGGTAGTTTGGTCAGTGGAAGTCGAAAATCGCTCTTGGCAATATACCGGCCGATTTTCCTACCACGTTTATCAAATACGGCAGCAACTCGATTAAATCGATAAGATAATCGATATATCGTTATCGAAAAGGGAATTACATTGTCGCTCTCAGATGACGCATTTCGCGAAGTCTAAGAATGATATTCCGAGGAACGAGTTTATAGCATGTGACTCATAGTACGGTATAATGCATATATCATAGTAAGTCCTATATAACAAGGCCCAACATAACTTAGCGAGTCCCCCGCGACTTCCCGCTACCACCCCTCGCAAGATCTTGGTAATTCCTTTATATACCGGTGAAAAAAACGGTGAAATCGCCGGACGTCGCGTACATACAAACAGAGCCAAGTCGTGAAAGTTAATGAGTATATGGATATAGCGAATCTATTTTACCGAACGAATTTACTCATATTTTACAACACCGTAAAGGTCTCGGCGTTCGTACGTTTGCGCTGAAAAATTCGTTCACGGTGTAAACAGTGGGCATGGCACGGGCTGCTCGCGGGACGGTTTAAAAATACTCTATGACATCACGAAGACACTTCAGATATTTGACGTCACGCAGCATCAGACGAGTCAAGCCGGACTCACACGATACAATAAATTCGTTGGAGCTCATCTACGGTATAGAGTTTATCCATTGTGTTTTACTGGGGGAGTTTGTGTCAGAGATATAAAATGAAGATAAAGTTATCTGTTATCTTTTTTTTTTAATAGAATAATATCCTCTATCGGAATTCACGATTATCAATCGAGCGTGGGTTTTTGGAATTGCAACGTGGTTGTATGCACGATATGTTAATATGATTCATAAAGTGGGCTAAATAGGATGTCGCAAAGTGGGGTCAAATGCGAAGACCTTCTATGCTACAGTGCTGCACTCTGGGTCAAGCGATCAGATTCTAATGGCTTTCTAATGGTTGTTGACCGATCGATACTAATTGCTATATTTTTTTTTGGTATATCGTGTCACGGAACTTGACTATCTTCAATGAAGCGGAGAGTAAATAACTAAGATCAACGAAGTGAACTAGTTTAATATGTATCGTATGTGTATACATAGTATACGAGGATAACATTTTGTAATTAGTAACTAATTAGTAAACTTGTGAAGTAGTTAGAGGATCTTGGTATTCTTGGGCAATATTGAAATGATATATTACGTAATATATTGTATGTATATATATATATATATATATGTTATATATATAGAATATATTTACTTAAATTTTAGATAACACGATTATACTATCATCGATGCTGTATTCAATTAACTTAGTTTTGTTTGGACAAGAGGTCTATAAACTTGGTGTATTAACTTCGCCTTGAGTGGTGAAAAAAACACGTGGATCAAAATTTGACACGAGGATAGACATTATAAATATTTTGTGTTACGTTCAAGTATATAAAAATATTTTCTCATGATTAATAATCGTTAAATCAAACGTCATCCCAATGACGAATGGTTTTTATTTCTGCTTTCAACCAGCACCTTGGACTTTGTTTCGCGCGATTGTAATCGATAAATTAGAAAAAAAATTTGCCGGTCTATCGAATTGGCATAATTTAAATAAAACCAGCGGATAAACAATTTATCGATAACTCTTATATTTAATGCCACAAGTGCATCCAGGTACTGCAATGTAAAAAAAAGACGTCGAGGAATGTAACGTAAAGTGAAATCGCTGCACGTGGCAGCCCTGTAAAAACTAGCGTAACCGCCGATTTAAGAAACGACCGCGGTTTTTGCGGTTGGCTCTTATCAGAGCAGTTCCTGAACGTTCTGCTTGTAGACTCGAGCGCTTATCTCGGTATAATAGCAGAAAAGCGTTTACGAAGAAAAACGATTATACACGCAGTAAAAAAGACCCCAGAATATATACAAAACATAAATATGATTTTCTTTTGATTGCCGTAAAAAGTCCTCGAAGAAATTCTTTAAAAAAAAATATTATATGCTAATAAAAATGTCTCCATAAGATCTCACCCTTTTTTAACTGCTTCTCCTTGGCGCTATCATTTCCAGTATTACCCAGAACCCCATTGGTATCACCCACTATAACTCCCTCATCCTTTTTCGACTTCATTATTACTTCACACTATATTCACAGCTTTTATTACGTAACTTCCAGGTGGGAGGGTCTACGTCCAGTCCGTGCGCGCCTTCTCGACTTTATAACACCCAGAGGCCCGATAAGATAACCGCTAAATTAATAAAAACAATTAATTTTATTAATCAGCTCTTGGCTTCGTATTTCACTTTGATAATACTGTCGAATTAATCACACGAAACATAAGCGGGATTTAACCTAAAAGAAAATATCAGACTGACTAACATTGACGAACGAAACGCGCGCGACGCGATGCTTCGAAGACCGTACCGAGGCTTCGACTGCACTCCGCTCGTGACGTGACATTTCAAATACCCCACTACGTACAGACCGGCAGTGACGTCACTGATACAAAAGTACCACTTCCGGCAAGACTTTCCTTCGCCAGGTACTGATTTCGGTACCTCGGCGTCTCCCATGCGGAACGAGTGTCGAACTTGACTTTTCTCCCATTGCACGTAACCTATAATTTCACACTGAAGTTAATCGGAACACGAGTTTCTTATCTAAGTCTTAGCACTAATCTATACACTAATAATGAATTCAAACAGTGATAAATAAGCCAGATGAATTATCGTGTTGAAAAATATAACTCGCTTTCAAGATGACAGATGAAGCATTATGTATTTATCCATCGACTGTCGTGCGATCGGAAGCGTTACAAAATACGTGGGGTACCCTTGAAACTTTGTAAATGAATCGACACAATCCGTACCAACACTACCGTACAAAATTTTCAGTATTAGAAGGTTCGTCGCAGTGATTTGATGCCGTTTACAATTATCACGATTATTAACGCAATGATCCGCTTACCGGACAAAGCCCATTACTACGGTAGTGACCCTCTATCAAATACCTGGTGTGCATCCTACGGAAACCTCTACGTAGGTAATTGGAAGAATTTTCAATCGGCTGACCGTACGTGTACTGATTGAGGAACGAGAGATAAAATAATCTAACAAAGCTACCTACATGGAATTATCATTCACGGTATAAAATCAAAGTCCATATATCACTTTGAAAACAGATCTTTTTCGCAGCCAAAGGCTATTTACGTACTGTAACCTGCAGCTATGTAGGTACTACATGAATACCAATACTGGCTGAGCTGTTTGAAGTTCTTATTGATAGAAACGATAAATCGTAAAGCATACCGAACCTATCTGAAAGCAGATAAGCCTCGTTTGCTATCAAATTACTCCTACGCTTTTCAATCTTCGCAATTGAGCTCGCTGCAATGCGCAGCCTCGCAATTGGTACCGAGAAACCTTTTACGTAAATGGCGTCTGGCAATCGTAGCTTGACAGTCGAAAACATTGGTTAACGATCTTTGTGTATTTCGTAGAATACATTCTTGACCCTATAACGCCATCATGGGTTTACTATTAATAGATATAGATATAAGCTAGTCTCGCCTCAAAGGCCAACGGCAGGACCACCGAGAGCTTCGTAAGAAACTGTTATATGCCAAATGTTTGAATGTTTTCAATGCTTTATAATTTCTGTATGATATCTTATCTGAGACATATTGTTCGATAACGATACTAGTTAATACTATTATATTCTACGGTTACGTAACGACAGTTGGATATGTAGGCACATGTTTACATTAAATCCCAGCGAGGACAACCATGAACCACCTGCGAGACATCTTTCATCCTAAAGGCAATTCGCAATGTTCATCTTTTTATAATATACGTGGCCAGGAATATCTGTACAAGTTTTTTTTCTCTCTTGATAAACTGTTTAACGTATTTAAATTTGGATATGAGTTTTGGTGTATGAGCTCACTCGTGTACGATCGATGCGTAAGAGAAATATTGGTGTTAATAGAATTTGAATACGGGTTGGGCATAAGTTTGACTTTGCTTGAAGTGGTCTTATGGCTTTTCCAGTGCGTGCAGAGGATCGCGTGTGTGATCCTGGTCGAGTGAGATATTAAAAGAAAATAATAATAAAAGAGATATATCTACTTTTTATGTTATACTGGGATTATTCGTTATGCTCTGTTTCTTGTCATTTGCGCGAGGCTTATGCCTGACAAGCTGAATATACATATATGTATATCTTATCTATCGTGTGACTAAATCAGTTTGAGTCTAGGGTGATGGAATGATCGAAAGGGATGAAATATTGTAACTAAGTTAATTGTTTAGGATGGAGTTTGTGTGGTGTCATTGAAGAATTTTTGATCTGCTGTTGGATGCGACGCTGGAGTTGCAGTTTGGATTTAAGGGCAGTAAAATAAATAGATTTTGGAGGGCGAGCCCCCTCGTGCCATAGAGAACGTGGATATACAAGGGAGCTAGAAAAATCAATATAGAATATCGAATGCCGTCCTATATTTAGTTGTGCGCTCGATATAATGCCCTGTCAAGTTTAACAGCGCTCTAAGAATCGCAACTGCAGTCTTTGTACGGAACAAGCCCTTTTCTTACTTTCTTTCTTACTTCATAAAGTCCCTCTCTATCCTGCATACACCAGTCGCTGATTCTTCTCCAATTCACGCCTACGAGCAGCAAGATTTTTTGTTTCACTTTCATCAAGATCTCTTCTCGCTTCACGGTGATGCAATCAATCCTGCTATTCTCTTGTGCAGGGATATCCGTAGAAACTTCCTGATATCTTCCTATGAAATTATTGCAAGGCTCTACAGTACACATTATATTGCACTGGGAAGGTACTTCCATGTAATAAAGGGGCTGCGTGCAAAAAGCACAAGGAAATAAAAATGGTGCCACGGATGCATCGTGTGGTTTACCATGTTGAAGAATTATCTTGTGCAATAAAATTATTTGCCTGGGTACATTGTGACAGGGAATAGCAGGGAAAAACAATGTCAATGGACCGGTCGATTCGAGGGGGACTAGTCAGTGATTATATAGTATCTAATACCAGACAAGTAAAAGTCGAAACAGGCCCGGCTCAAAACCTTCAAGAATGACCACAGAGAGTAAGGAGGGTCAAGCTGGCATAGCTTTAGGCGTTTAGTGGGAAAGGAAGAGAGAGAAAGAGGAAAAAAGGGCGAGAAAGCACGGAAGAACGTTCGGCCTAGAAAACGTCAAACCGAACAAGAACCACCTAATTATAGCGGTGTCGTAGGTAACGTCCTTTCGGAAAACATTGGGCTCAGCGTGACTACGAAATAGCGTGAAAACGGGTGGAAACCAAAGTAGAGGGGCGTATCTCTTATTATCTCTCTTACTGTTGCATCCCTGCTTCTCTCTGTCTTTCTCGTATAGACTGGATGCTTGTCGCACGGGAGAAAAAAGCTAACCGGCTCTCGTAAACCACTTTCTGTCTTGACTTACCCATCTTTGCTAGGCGTTGATTCCTTGAGTATATCAGGTATCGAGTGGATAGATAATTCAGGCGTTCATATCACGACACTACGCACAACTCGGGATTCAGGTTCCCCGTTATTTCACTTAGAAAATCGTGAAAAACCGGCGGATGGTTACGCCACGGCACGCAAGACGTCCGACATCGTAGCACGGACAGAGCGGGATGGCGCGCGCCGCTCGAAGACAGGGGCGTCTCTAGTTTGAAAATGCCCCTTTGTGTATTTGTAGCGTTGTCCAACACTCAGTATTGGAAAATTCTTTCCAAGCTCAAAGAACTACTGCTTCTCCTATTTATGAACGAGAAAATGTGGAGAAACAGATTCAAGTGCGATTAGCATTGCTGTTACTTTTCTTCAGTTTGTTTTACTTTCGGAGTTACAAAATATAGAAAAGCTTAAAAGGTTTAATATAGTTTCTAGAGACGTCCCTGGTGACTGAAAGGAGTGGTAGTAGGGGACAGACGTGTCGCTTTCGGTTTCATTAAATCCACAATTGACTCTATGCTCGCTAATTTAGGAAATGGATCGTTTGTTTCTTATGTTATTTTTTTAAGGTTTTTGAAACTGGATGGAGTTTCCTACAACGAAATGGCCTATTTTTATGTAATGTTTTTATTTGGCGAACTTGGAATATAAAAGGGGGATTTCCAGTTGTTAATTGTGTCACAGCCATTGTTAGGGAACTAGTTGTCCTGCGCATCTCCATTTACGTCATTTTCGTATGTTCGGACGGCTCGGACATAATAACACACTGCGGGAATTTCAATATGGCAGCCTAGTTAACGAATAGAGTGACTATTTAAATGTTGCGTTAAATAAAGTAATAGTTTCTACAGAGTAAAATCTAACAGTGATTTTAATAGATATCTATCTGATATTAATAATTATTATTATTCGAAAAATCAAATGCAATCTCTGTAACAAACATTTTTTTTTATGTGCGTTTAATTCAAAAAGAGGCGCGAAAATTAGGTCAAAAGTGGCGCATGCGTATTAAAAAATTGGGAAAATTCGAAATTTTCTGTAGTGCAATCATTAATATTATTTCTTGTACAAATAAGACAGAAATAAATCATTTAGTTGTAGACTTAAGTTTTGTACATTTGGCTTAAAATATGCTAATTCGAAAATTAAATTGGCAAATACTTGTAACGCGCTTTATTGTGGTTTTCTCCTACAATTTTTACGAACTTCGTCGTTAGACAAGTCGGCGATCCACTGTCATGTGTAAAGATTCAATGATTTCGCGCTTGCGAAATTCTCTAAAAACATATTTGCATATCTAAAAGGCTTCACGCACATTCTAACGCCTTTACGTCACATGTAAACTTTATGGTTAATGCGTCTATGAATTACATTTTTCGCCGGTGGTAACTAGAAATATAACTTGGAGATTATATTATGTTTCGTAGGCTCGACCTTACATTGCATCGTTATAACTGTAAGGATTAAAATTCTGGAATAAACATTTCAGCTCACTAAAACTATTGGCGGGAGATACAAACATGAACGTAAGCATAAACTTCTTTTACATAAACTTCACAAATTGTTAAACCTAATGAGTATCATTAACTGTGCCGATGAAATTCTTTACCATATTTATCGGACCTAACAGACGAAATACCCTCCCACATTTAATTTGTTCCACAATTTAACACATTTCTATGCTCTATGAGCCACAAATAATTGACAGTTTTTCAAACTGCTTAAAAAAAAAAAAAAATATACTATCACAGACTATTATCTAACACAATCTAAAGAAATAAGAATAAAATTAATTGCCGCAATGACGTTTCTCATATGTCAGAACTGTTGACACCACTTTGAAATTAGCAATGTAAAGCCATGACGAGTATTAATATGCATCTATATTCATTTTCTTATTCGTCAAAGGACAAATACCCGAGAATATCTTACTTTCTATTTTCTCTTTCTTCTAATACACGCACACACAACATGTATATGAAAAATTCCTCTTGGCTCTCGTAAGTAATGTTAATTAAATTCTAGACGAAACGGTCGCAATTAAGGTGAAATTAAGGCAGGCACAATTCTGATCGCCCTACTGGCTATGAGTGTGTATGTATAATATATATATATATATATATATATATATATATATATGTAAGTGGAATAAATACTGTTTCATGTTAATGAAAATTTCAATTAATACTGTACAATGTGTTGTATGTAACATACATGTATATGTGACAAAGTGAACATACAATGAGCAAAAATAGATAGCCTGTGTCATGTCAAATTGTAGCTGTCATGAACATTACAAAAGAGAAGTATGTATTGTCTGAAAAGCGTTTTCAAAATTCATTCACTTTCATAATTAAATACGTAAGTAATTAACGTACGCGCAACGAAAATAACGGTTAAAATTTGTCTAAAGTTTTGTGAAACCTTGAATCACTACGGTACTATGGTAACTGGTGCTCTCATCCCACTCGTGACTTCATACTAATGCTCCGTTAAATTTAACTCGTTACGTTTAAATAATTATGGGTATTTACATAATTGACTACAAAGCTTCCTTTCTTCTCATACATGGAGACCTTGCAGCACTAATTAAATCTGGTTGATAATCATTAAGCAACAGTAGACTCATTGGGCTTCATTTAACAGATAAAAGTCGCGCGGTTTCAATGCGACACAATGAACCCACTATGTAATAAAAAAATTCTTAAATAGAAACAGTCCTGCTTGTACAACTTATAATGAGAAAGAATGTGCCAAGAAATATATTTGCGCGGCAAGGGCTCATGTTTCGAGTGCAGCGATTGTGTAATTTCTGGATTACAGTTGGCATCCCTTATACTAATTAAATATGGTGTTCGGTCGATGCTCTATTTATACCCTCTTTACACTGTTATTATAACATCAAGATTTTACACCATTACTGCAAAGACACTCGTACAATCCACTGGTCTAAGAACTTTAAAATTAATCACATAAAATTGGTACGCGTACTGTCCTCCTTTTTATTTATCCCATAACAGTACGTCTATAAGCATTTCGCACAAAGTTTTGGCCCTCGGCGCAATGTACCTTCCGTGCAAGAACACAAATTGGATCAGACTGGTACGGTTGTTCTTCGAACGTCATAGAAAAGCTCGAAAAGAAATATAAACAGAATTCGCTACAGGAAAAATATTGACCTTCTTGTACTTGGGGACAATATTCCAACGCTGGAATTTGATTGTCCAATTTAGCAACGTGATTAGAGATCAAAATACCTTTGACACTAATAAATAAAGAACATGCTTAATCGTATCGTACAACGTGTTAACACTTATGGCTAATCATCAATCGTGCTCGATTAATTTTATTGCTCTATACATTCAACTGCACCATATATGTACGTGGTACGGTTCTGGAAATATATTCAATATCATTTCTTTAAAAAACAAAAGCCTGCTTGCGAATAGTGCTTCGAATGATAATCAATTTCCAATTTGAATCTTGGTAAGCAACTTATTACGTCATATCTAGGATTGTAAATCAAACTTTTAATTCACGAATATCCAGTGAGAGAATTAAAAATAACTTCTCAGGTCGTTGAATCTAGAATTATATAATTTGCAAGTATGATTGAGTTCTATGTCAAATTGAAGACCTTTCAGTTTCTACGGCACAACAAACTTTTCTATAACAGATTTTTGTATTTTTTTTTCGATGCTAATGATTTTTGACGAAGTTTCATTTTTTTTTCGTGCAGTCTTGCACAGATTTCGAAATGACAGCATTATAGCTACTTCGATTCTAAGTAGGCAATTAACTTAGGCTTTAATTTCGAATATTAGCCTGCATTTATAAATACTTTAAATTTTGCCTTTATCACGATCAATTATATCACTCTACAATCAGAGGTGTTACGCTTGTAATACTAAACTCGTAATCACGTTGCCAAATCCTTATAAAGCATAATATTTGAAGAATTGACGAGTTTAGTCTTAGAGAGCTATTAGTCGTGACTTGCACTTGCTCCATTTTTCTTGCAATTTCTGCCTTTCTTCTATATGATGGTCCGATAGATTCCGCGTAATGCCTACCTGACCGGGTTTCAATTTCCTGGGATCTAAATTGGCGCCCAGGTTTTGAACACCTTTTGCGAATTTTGAAAATGGCGACAGAATGTCCTTTGCAGTAGCAGTTACGGGACTTGTAACGCTAGTAATATTAGTCTTCATCGACTTCAAGGCAGATTCGCTCTGAGAAGATGTGATATTCAAAGTCAAATCTTGTTCGGAATTTGAACGTTTCTTGTCCACAAGTTTGTTATCAGTTTGTAAAGTGTTGGAGTTTGATCCAACATTTGGCGCCTTGTTGTCCACCTCACCAGAGGAATGGCTAATATTTTTAGGCAAGTTCAAACTCGAGGGTGGGATTAATTTTTCTTTTTCATCAGATACATAATCCATAACACTTTGAATAGTTATTTCTGGTGTATTGGCTGTTGCCTTTTGTGGGAATGCACTGAGGGTGCTTGTTCCTGAGTTTGACAGTGGAATGAGATTCAAACCATCCACGGCGAGATCTTTCTTTGGTAAAATAGAAAAGTTACCCTGAACTATGCAGGACAATTCATTAGCGGTCAAGTTACTAGCACGTCCATCATTTTGAATTAATGAAGGATTTTTTATTCCCATTATTATACCAACAGTGGGCATGTAAGCTTCCATAAGTTTTTTGTCATGAGTAAAATTCGCAGGCCTTTCCAAATGTATGGGAATAATTTCTCTATTCTCTTCATCGCTACAGCTGCTACTACTAGACTTGCGACTTACATTTCCAATCAAATCACGGCCACCCACTGTAAATGTAGCTTTCGGAAAATTTTCTGTTTTTCTATTGCCAATACTTTTGGGAAGATTCGTTGGTTTCTTCGAGCTAAAACTATGGCTGAACTTATTTAGTTTACTAAATTGTTCTGACATGTTGCTCAATGCTTTTGTTCCTATAATTATAAATTATCATTAAAAGTTTAAATATGAATTTCTTATATTAATTTCAAGTAGAAGTGCTATCACCAACCTGCACTTTTTAATGCCAGTAACTGCGTTTCGGACAGGTTTCTAGTTAATTCCGGAAATGAGGAAATGTCTAAGAGACCGGTAGAGCCCTTAACGTTGACTAATTTACTCCTTCTTTTATCTAAGATAACGTTCAATGCTATTGGAATCTTTGGAAGTCCTGCTATTTCCATAGCCACAGAGATCGCTTCGCAAATAGCTTTTAAAGATTCTAAAAAATTACAGCCATGAATGAATATTATTAGAAGACTCTATAAATGAACCTAAAAAATCTTACCTATTGCTTCCTCCTCGGTTTTAATAACCACAGCCATGTTATTAAAGAAGCGCAAATTCGTACTTCTAAACATATGAAAGTAGCCATATTCGTTAGAAATCTTGTAATTGATTCGAATACAATGATGATGCTTGTTCTTAAACAAAGAAACAGTGCTCTCTGGTTGACCAAATTCTATCAGAACAATATCCTTGAAAGGAACTCTTTGGTAATTAGTCACTTTATCAATTTGATCGTCGTAATCCGCTACATAGTAGCTGTCAAGTGTTAAAATCAAGATGGTATCCATTTCTGTTTCGGTTGGATCACCAGTACTGTTTAAATAAATATTGTATATTGATAAATGATGTTAACGAACATTAAATGATAATAATTTCTTATCTACGTACACAGGGTCGGCATCTATCAACCCCCAGCTACCCAAAATGAATTCAGGATCAGGGATGAGTAGCTTTTTACAGTCTTCAATGAGTAATTTGACATGCACTGCTGTCGCTGCATTATCCTCCTCCTCAGTACGTTCCTGAAATATTTCTTCGGACACTGCATTGCCCAACATCATGTCAATGGTGGCCTGTCTATACACATCCTTGAAGCGGTTTAGATAATACCTGGAAAAGCCATTATAATAACGGTTACAGGCCCCTAATGGGAAAATAAATATATTCCATTAGAACTTTTAAAAAGAAATCTGACTCCCATTAAACAATCAGTGCAGTCATCGGAAAACAGTCCTATCATAAATGTAAAATCATTCCTATATCCGACAAGCGGCCAAAAAGAATTCGAGCTTGTCGTGACGTAAGGGAGGAATTGAATCCCAAAATAAACATGCACAGTAATTGAACGTGCATTAGGAAATTTGTGTAGTAGTGAATTCTTATGCCTGCGGAGGTCGCAGCGTATCTTACAGATACAAACAAAAATTGTGTTTGCTCCTGTCAGATCAGCAGCGGCCCGCGCGAGGTTAATGAAAGAGTTAGTCTAGAGATGGTTAAGAATCACTGCAAATTGTAAAATTATTAATTTAAATCCAATTGCCTTATATCATTCTCATTGTCCAGACAGAACTGATTTTCAGTTGAAAAGCTCAAAGCAGAACGACAAACCTTGCTATATGATACATAGCAGAGATATAGAGAAAGTCTGGCAAGGTAGCTAGTTGAAGTTGTATATTTGGTGGTTTTATGGGAATGAGTTCGAGACAGCAATTATCAAGGACGTCTAAGTAGTGCGACCAATCGTCGTTTAGTTGATCGACGTTGATGGGGTAGCCTAGCAAGGTGTCTATCGCCGCCTGACGTATGTCGTCCAGAAAGTGTTGCTGGTAATATCTACGGGAAAATGAAAGGAGAGTGTCAGGATCTCGCGGGTTCAAAAAGTAGATGATCGTTATAGATCAAAATGAAAAAGACCGCCGTGATGAAGTGTCTTGCTAAGAAAGGGGGGCGCTACCGATTTTGGTTAGATAGTTTTTCAGTCTTTAATTTATCGCTGCATATCTATAAGAATTGGAAGACTGAATGACAGCTGTGTATTTAAATAAAAGGGAGAGTAATGATACAGTAGTGGCGGATCCAGAGGGGTGGGGGGAATGGGGGAAATTCCTCCCCACCAAGAGTTAACTGTACACTGAATATTATTTCAAATAACATCATCTTCAGATTTTATATAGAAGTTAATTTCCCCTCCCCCACTCCCCTCCAAGAATTATTTCTGGATTCGCCCCTGGACACAGTGTCAGAATGCATATTGATGAATTAAATTACATACCTGTTCGCAGAATTCATTCCATCTTTCATTAACCCTGTAAATTTTCTTTCTCCCGTTCTTGTGTAATCGCCCTGAAAACCATTAGAAACATTTCTATGCAGATAATTAAGGGATAATGTAGTTTGTTTTGATAACATACAGATTACAGCCCGTATTTAGAACTCGCTTTTAGTGCTAATAGCGCGCTTTTAAATTTTTTCTTACTGACTTTTAACTACAAGCAATTCTGTTAGTGACTTTAAGAGTGAGTTGTGAATACGGGCTTATGAGTTTTATCATCGATTGTCACACTTCAGTAGAATGTCATAATGTTCGCACGGGCACTGTCACCCCATGTGACCGTTAAGGGTTAAGAATATTGAGGGTATTGGTTGAATTGAGGTTATATTAGATTATGGTTTATATCCGTACCTTCAAAGCATTAGTACCAGCATATTGTTTGCTAATAATGTCACCATTATTTGCCCAAAGTAATTGGAAAGTCTGACGGATGTTAGTGGGAAGAGTTCCTTCCGGTGGTACCAGACCCAATTTTGAGAATTGTATTTCCATTATGGCTTTGCCCAGTGCTGTTTGAACGACATTTGTTCTATCTAGGCAGTCTATGCAGTTTACGCGAAAAACTCCTTTCTGCATGCAAATAGTGCCTTGCTTATCACGCCAACAGTAACTCATGTCCGTCAATACATTTGCCAAGGAGTTTACCAAAATTGACACGTTTTCGAAATGCATTCCGCGACTGTAATGGAATAGTACATTATGCCACTAGGGGGGAAAGTGCGCGATTTTCTCAGAGTGCGAGGTGAAAATCCACGCTCTTCCCGTGTAGCATATATTACTTTTTACCCGACTATTTTTAAAGTAACCATATTTTTATGCCTGCAACGACACAACGCTACGATATATATGTGTAGGTTTACATCTCATTTCTTCTGTTTAGAATTTTTTTCTTCCCGCAATAATTCCTTTTCTTCCCTCTGGTAAAAAATTGATGACTTTCCGTCCACGTTGCAGGGATGAAATATGGTCATTTTTTTGTAGTCGGCTTAAAAAATTGTTTTAAAACTTGTTGAGCAAATGTTAACGTGAGCTTACCAATATTCATGGAAATCAAATGTAGCATAAGTAATATCTGGATTATTGTAATTCAGTACATGATTACTATAAGCTTCCCAAATAATTCCTTCCTTTCCTGCTTGTTCGACCAAGTTTATAATACAGACTGGACCGTATTTTTCAAGTTCCTCAGTAAAATGTTTTTCAAAAGCTACTTGCGTTTCAGCCTCATCTAAAAATTTTGGAAGATAAAATATATGATTCTGATTTTTTTTTATGAGATATAAAAGCAATTTTATTGCAAAATATAAAAACTATAAATGAAGATATTATTCTAATGAGATCACCTTTGTCTATTCGTGGTGGTGGTTTGTATTTATAACCAGGTTGAGACCAATATACTGGTACACTTCCACGAACTTGTACAAATGAAACCTGGTGATCATGATACCAAACTAGTTGCTCGGTTTCAACATAATTTGCACACTTTCCATCTTCATCTACACCACGCCTCTTATATCTATCAGATATCGAGAAGTTTTGATGTTACCTTGGTTTATCAATTATAATTCAAAGTGGTTGATAATTTTGTGAATAACTTACCTAGTACCTGCTCGAAATCTACTTCGTCTAGAAATGATAGCTAAGTTAAAGATTTCATATTGTGGTTGTCCATCGTAGCCAACTTCGACTTTACATTTTTCAATTTGAACGTATCCCTGTATTATAGGTAGTATCCAACAGTCTGACTACAGAAGAATTACGATATAATATAAAGTCATTCAAAGTTGTATTAAAAACATAGAATTTATGATTGTGTTTCTTATATTAGATATAATTAAATACTTACTTTTAAATTAATTATATCTTGCAGCATGTGTTTATTCCAAAAGAATCTATCGTCGACTCTCTGCCAAAGAGGTTTTATTTGATCGCCAGATTCTTTATTTTGTTCACTAACACATTGTCTTTGTAAACTGTTAGTAATGTCTCCAGTTTCACAAAAAAAGAATGAATCAGTTTCTGTGAAGATCTTACTCAATTCCTCGAGAATTCTCTTCTCAAATTTTTCTTTATCTTTACCTCCGCTTCTTTTTATTACTGTGGATTTGACCTAGTCAAGCATAAGATAAACGTATTCAGATGAACGAAAGATGAGTGGCTCATTTATTTTTTAAATTTATTACTATCAAACCTGTGATGTGGCCAGAGCAGCTGCATGTTGCGTGGTATTTTTTATTGTATTTGTGGCACTTTTAATTGTACCCCATGTTTTGGCAAATCCTACTTTCTGTGGTACATCAAACAACGCACTTACGCCTTTCTTTTTTGAAGCGTGTTGATGTTTTTTACAAGGTAATAAGCCAATATCTCCATTTTCTGAACCCAGATGCAAAAATGCAATAGACTTAATTTTATATACTTTGTGCCCACCATGTAGTTCACCTACGGTTGACACTTCTTTTATAAGCATTAGACGTGGTTCCAAAACCGAGACTTGCTCGATTTTACCAACAATCCCATAAAACATTCCAAGGCATTCTGGATCATTGGCTGTTGCCCATTCCCAATCTAAATGATATATAAAATTGTATAAATAAAATTTTTTATGATCTAAACAATTTTATACAAATATTTGAAGTAAAGCCTATATTTATATACCGCGATGAAAATTGAAAGTATAAAAATACATATTACACTAGATTACAAAATGTAGACCTCTTCTTATGCAAAGTAAAAGTTAGGTTTTTCATTATGACATCTCATTAGTCAAATATTACGTCGACCATGTGCTTGACAGATGAAAATCGCGTATTAAGTTTGTCAATAAAACAAGTCTGTCCAGATAGACATTGACAATCATTAATGACAATACAAAATAAAAATTGTTCATTCATTGATTATTAAACACTGAAATGCTAAAACTAATTTCCTTTATTAAAAAAACTGAAACAAAAATGAAAATTACTCATGATTGTTTTGAACTGTCAAAAGACGCCCTCCTAATTTACCAAATCGGATACAACCGAATAACTTTGGAAATTAGGAAACGTCAGTCATTCTTAATTATGTAGATTTTGAAAAGCTTATAAAAGTGTATAAAACAACTTTCGAAACCTTTGTTTATGTATTATTTTTCATAAAGAATAAATACGTACCCGATTTCACTGAGAATTCGCCCGTGTATTTGTCATACCAAAGGCTGTCTTGTTCCTTTACGAAAATGAAATGTGTGTCTGTGCGAAAGAGCTCCATTTCACGCGTTTTTCGAAGTGTACGACAAGCGAAAGATAATCTGTTTTACGAAATCGTACGCGCGGCATGAATGACGTTTCTCCGCGAGCACGACTACCCGTAATAGGCAGCCATCTTGTAATATTTTACATCAAAACACGCAACAGTAGAGTAGACATCTTCTTTCTTTAAATTAAAATGGCTCGCAAACCTAGTTTTAAAGCTATAATCCGTATAAAAAGGAAAAAAAGGGATTGATATTGAATGTTGATTTAGTAGTAGTAATTAATTCATGCTATTGGTAAAATTATATGAAAATGTGAACTGGTAATTTCAGATAGATGAGTGATTTTATTCTTATTTTCACATGCACTTATTTTTGTTATATCCTATATACTTTTCGATACTTTATTTATATGAATGTTTACAATCTATGGAGAAAATTATCTTGTAGTTCAAAAAAGAAACTTAATCGTCAGACGAGTGTTTGGAGAACATAGGTTGCTTTAGAAATAGAAACGCGTACGAAGCTGGAAAATATGAAAATCTTATTCCCTACTTAAGAAAGTTTATTGTACATTTTTACACAACATATAAGTACGTCAAAGATGGGGAAAATTATGTGAAAAAATACATACTTTCAATGAATTGAGTGAATATGACAAATCGAAATGCTTAAAACATGAAAGATGAAGGGAATCCTGCTTAATCATTCGTTTATTTAAAAGAAGTCTTTTTGTCTGTTTTTATATTTCTGATTATATTCTAGACACACTTGAAACTTATCTACTGGTCGTGCAGTTTCTCAAAGTGTCGAAGTTTCACTAAATTCTACTCTAATTTTCTCCAGACAACAGATCATATGTAGGAGGACGTGCATAATGAGTTTTACACTTTTGTTTTTACCACAATTTACTTTTTCTCATTGAGATCAGTTGCATAATCATAGTATGATAAATGTGGCACCAACAGAGACAATATTGTTTATGTAATTGTGAATATTATTGTTTACTATGCGTTTTGCTCATCATTTCCTTCGTCACTTCTATCACTTCTGCTATTTTTTGCTTTATATTCTTCCCACTTTTGGTGATTTAATGTTTGAAAATCATTTACTTTAGCAATGAGCTCTAGGTATTTGGAGAGTTTCAATAATTCTCTGTCTTTATCTCTATTAAAATGTGCTCGCTTGAAGG
Source organism: Trachelus iudaicus (assembly GCA_030142595.1). NCBI lineage: Eukaryota > Metazoa > Arthropoda > Insecta > Hymenoptera > Cephidae > Trachelus > Trachelus iudaicus. The sequence continues at coordinate 237,134 of JARQTH010000526.1, forward strand.
GTCTTATCCGTAATCCAGATTGTGGATTCATAATGAAATTCCTCCGGATATCATCAAACATTATTGTGTTCTTGGCAGAGAATTGTTTGTACTTTCCCCAAATAATGCCAAGTGGTTTAACATGAGCAATCCCATATTTAGGCGTACAAACAGATATCATTGCCAGGCAGTCAAGGTGAAACGCTATTTTGTATTCAGGATGATTAGATACCCCTAAGCGTTTCATTTTTTCATTGATCCACCTCATGCTAGTAGCAGACCAGATGACAATGTCGTAATATTTATATGCGCGCGTTAGAAATTCGTGTAGGTAAGGTCTCATTAGTTCCACTCCACTTTCAGCAACGGATCTATGATCAAATAAAGTATAGTCTATATCTAGGACCAATAGCTTCTTTCCTTCTCTTAAGGGATTCAATTCTACAATGTTGTACTGCTGAATTCGTTTTTGAATTTTTAAGAGATATATCTCTGCCTTTTCAATTTCAATTTCTTCTTCCTCGATATCTAAATCGTTTATAACATCAGGCATATCCTCAGGGGCATGGCTTGCTTCAGCAATATCTTCTTCGCGAGAACCCATAAGCATTAGCTTGAACCCAGGCTTAATGCCTAATTTTCCTATAGCATCGTCATCTTGAGCTGCTTTGCCTAAAGAAGAAAAATATTCTGTGGATTATTGTACTTCAAAATAATAATTATTTCATGAAAAAGTTGTCACTGTTGAATTGAATTTTTAAATTAAATAGAAGTGTAATCAATGTTGAATATTTTACAAACATGGACACCAATGTTTCATCAACCACTCTACCTTTAGACAATAACAAAATACTACATGATCTTTGTCATGAGTCAGAAAAAACATTGTTTGAACACAAAAAAAATAAATATTTTTCAAATAGAATCATTATGTATTAAAATGTACGTCTTTTAACGAAATTAATAAAATATTACAAAAACTATGTCAAAACATAACATAACATAACCTTTAAACTTAAGGTTTAGTAGCTTCTGGCGATCTGGTCGAACACCGGTTTCTTTGTGGATACGATCTTTCAAAATTGAGACAGTGTCGTTCTCCATAAGATCTATAATATGATATTCCTTTCCACTCCATTTTACGATGATCTTTACTTCGTTTTCCATCTTTTCTTGATCTCTAACGACATAGGCACTTTCCAAACCTGACAATTTAACAGCTGATTTTCAAGAAATCAATAATTGGCTAACTCTTCCTTATCGATAGTAAATTCATACCGAGCGAGCGATCTATGTCTCCAGCGTTATACTTAATACGATGGATAACTAAGCGGTGTCGTTACTGTCTGTATATATTTTCAAATAATTATTTATTTATATTGTTACCCACTTTATAAAAGCATACACAGCGTTAATAGTGCAATGAAATTCATTTACATTTTACGTTACTGTCGACGCACGTAAAATGAACGAGTTCGCACCGTTTTCATTAATGCAACAGAATAATTATTACAGTAGCGAATGAGCATAAGACCAGAACAGGCATACCGCATTAATAGCGCAGTACAAATAAAATAAGAATTTCAGTATAAAGGGCACACAATATGCAGTTATACCGAAGCTAGTATAATTAAATTCTGTAACCATCTCAACGCGTCGCGTTCCAGCGACGCGTGTAGGAATCTGCTCTATATAATACACGCAGACAGTTTAATATAATACTTCTGAAGTTGGAGTTTTAACTTCTAATTTCAATATCGTAACATTGCCTCTGCACTGAGTGGGAGTGTTTAATCTACTTGGGATCACAGCAAAACAAAGTTCTCCGGGAGACAAACAGGAAATATAATAATATAACGGATATCCCTTTTGTTCCAGTTGATCTATGTCCTGACTGGAATTACGAATAACCGTTGAATCAAGGACCCTTCCACGTGGAATCTTATCCTGGAAGCTCCCTTCGTGTCCTTAAGGCAAACTGCTTTCACCAGGACTAGGTATATACGTACATATGTATACTGGGTAGCACTGTTAAAAGTGGCTACTGTAGATAACGAACTACATTGGAGTGGATATATTTAACTGGACCACCCGGTATATCTGTGTATTGAACACAAAGGTATACAATACGTGCGTTATATAATACAGTACGTTACAATGCGAATGGTATATCAAAAAGGAGATTTAATTCAATTATAAGCACTCTTTTAAAGAGCGTATAAGTAATGCTAGAAAGATATGGATTACGAAAAAGTTCATGGAATTTTGCGTGGCTCAGCTGTGCTCCTACGTACGTAATGGTGAAACAAAGAGATGGGTGCAACGAGTCAACGACAAAGAAGGGTTTCATGGACAGGATAGAATGGTTGGATTTCCTTTCTTTATTTTAATCCACTCTTTTAATTGAAGCCCCAAATATAGGGTCTCTTGTATACCGCCGTGAAGCATATAGGTCAGGACGAGAGAGAATAATGGGAAGAATGGAGCTTGCGATAAGTTAAATAATAGGGGATACAGAAAGGAACTCGAAGATTCAATACAGGTAGGCATATTCGATCGTATAACTCGAAGTCGAAAAGATGAGGATGATAGTGTTATTAAAATAATTTAATATATAAATAATCATATTTTTTCACTCTTCCCGTAGAGAACCACTGCCGGAAAAAATATCTTCGGACATCCAGGCGACTTCGCGCTGTTATTACTCAACCACAAAAAAGGATGAACCTTTGCTTTTGGCTGAAAGAACTCGGAAGACACATAGGTCGCGTAATTAAGCATCGGCCACCCGAACAATAGAACTTCAGTCCTCAGTTGGAAATTTTTGAGCGAGTTTTTTTGTAAGAGAGAGATCTTCTTGTCGGTTTTATATTTGTTTTTTCCTTTTCCGTTATTTCATAATTATAATAACTCATTCATTCGAGGATGGCGCTCTCATCGAATTTTGACCAAGTTTATTTTATTTTACCTTCGTGGAACTCTAAACAGTATATACAAGTTTTGGCAAGTGCTTTTGTTTCCCTATTATTTTTTTTGCACTTGATTCTTTTCACGTGTAATTATTAATTATTATTTTGCCAAGGATCAAACGTAGAAACCATCAAAACCAGTTTTCATATGCTAATTTAATATGCATTATTCTTGGGTTTAACACTAGAACTACCACACCAGTCATTTTGACTGGTTCGACAACTTTATTTAAAAATTCCTATTTCATGTTACATTTTTTCTTCGCAATGATGTAATGACTTTTGCAGGGATAGCTAAAGGATTAATATAATGAACTTTAATTTTGTTTTATTCATTTAAAATAAAAGTAATTTTGTATCATGGCTACTTATACCACGACCAGTCAATTTGACTGGTAGTGTTCAAAATGTAAAACGGTTCTATAATCTGTTTACCGATACCGAATTCGTTTATTTAGATGGTTGATTAGATATCTAGATAGGTTTATAAGTGCCTTATTAGGAAACTTTGTCGCACGCCACGTTTTGTCTGGTGCCATAACATAAACATAGCTGCGCTTGCCGGTCATTCAGCCGGCCATTCTGTAGAGTACAGTTGTTGGAATAAGATCTGATTTTTCGTTTTATAAAACAATAATAAGTCAATAAATATAAAAATATTCTACTATTACGTCTTTTTTAAAGACGAGTCATTTTGACTGGTTTTGGTAGAGACAGCTACGACTCAACTGCCGGTAGTTCTAGTGTTAAAGGTTATGATGCACATATTGTTTAGAAAAATAGGTACCCAGACTTGTATGAACGTCACAACGTTTAGCAAAGTTCTGTGCTGACTTGACAGTGATATTTTCTCAAATAAACGATGGCATGATAATACGATAACAACCGTCAATATTGATTACGCACAGGAGAAAACGAAAGCCGTAAATATTGGTCGTATTTTCGATACTTTTTACAATGGGACGTTGCAACGCAGTGCTTCCAAATTTCACACTGTAATTATTACTAACTTTGATAAGCGTTGTATGTATTCTTAAACAAGCTTGCTCGCTTTATATTGAACAGGGCAATCGACTGAATCTCAGGAGTTTGCTATTCAGCGATTGTTACTGAGTGGCATTGTAATTTTTAATTTTTGCAACTCTAACATTCAATATATAAATTACATGGCGCTGCTGCAAATAGAGATTTCATACTGGTAACTATAGTTAGTAATGTAAAAATATAAGCAATGTAAAAATGAATGTTTAGTTTTTTAAAATTGAGGAACGCCATTGGCAAAGGATGCAAATGATTTCAGCATAATTTTACTGATGCAATTTTAAATTGTGGATATTATTCATTGCAATATTATTCACGTGAAAGAATCATAAAGCATCTGTTTCAAAACCGTCTAAAGATTGATTTCGCTACTAAATCCGCGCATACTTGGCATGCACTTTACATAAACTTTATACAATTGAAATAAATTCAAAGGATTGCAATGCACATTAAACTACGGGATTGCTTTTCTTGTTGGCAACAACGAAAGAACGAGGGTATCTGGTTCATCTCCAATGACAATACCCATAATCAATTTATAACAAGCATTCGGTACGTTGATCCATACATACTTTTGTCAGGCAATATCTTCGTCAATCGTACGAGCTCAGGATTTTTGGATTTTTGCAGCTTTTTCGTGTTCGCTAATATTCACTCTTACGGACAAACTAATTTCAAAAGTAGCACTAGGCGAACTGAGCTCAATTTTCATGTTTTGACGATATGCGAGGAATCTACATTGTTAGACTGCAAATTTAAAAAAGCGCCGTACCACCTGACAGGATTTTAGTGCGCGACAATGTAATATTTACTTTCGAAAAAACTGTTTGGTCTGACCTTACGAATCGGTACTGTAACATCAATTATCACCAAAGTATTCACGGACAGTACAGACTGCAAGTATTCAATATGTCTCGTACCGCGCGGCAACTGATAAGATGCCATCATTCAACTCGCTTTCGTACGAAGCATTGAAATTCCATAGGAATTTGTCAGGTGTCTCCGAATCGAGTAGAAAAATTCTCGCGGTCTGTCATAAAAATAAAACCAAGCACCCTTCGTTCCAGGCGTAGCAAAATATTAATTTTTAAAAGCTATACTTCTGTTTTATTTTACATAGACTTTGAATCCTGTTGCGTGTATTTATATACTAAGCATTACAAATTTTTCGTATCTATTGCATTAAAAAAATAACCAATGACAACGTAAAATTTTTAAATTGCAACGTCACATGTCACTCCCAGTTTTACCTTGCATGGAGAGAATTGTGTAGTTTGATTTGCGACACGATATCATGATTTTCTAATAAACGGTCATAGCATGATACAAATATAAAGCAAATGTGACGTGTCGATTAAAATTCTTTTTCACCGTGCTATGAGGCAATTCTACACAATACCTACGGTATATTTTGATAGAGCGTGAACGAGACAATATTTGTCTCTTTTTTGGCACGATCAATGAAGCACCAGATGTAATCAAAATTGATGATTTTTTTTTTGCATTTTAATGAAATGATTTAATTCAGCATATATCACTGTTAGTTGAGCACTCGTAAGACACACAACCTTGCTGAACGTTGTGACATTTATACAAGTCTATCTGGGTATTCATGCTTTTATTTTTTTACACGTTAACAAACTACCTCTGTAGGTCAACACATAATAGAAAAAGTAATTACCCATATTAGCTTGTAATATGTCTCATATGTATTTCGATTTTGAAATTATATATAGAGACCAACCATTTTGCTCAGAACTTTGGTTCACCTGCGGCAAACTCCATGATTGATGTTAGTCCGTACAATATTGCTGGTATATACGTATATATACTATACATATATACAAGGTGTTCGTAAATGCATAGAAGAGTAGTGTCATACCCTCACATGTATATGCCACGTGTCCGAAAGTGCAGATACGTGCACGTTTATAGGTGGTATACGGAACAGTGGGTTAAAAACATAATAGCGCACGCTTTGCAGAATGAAATAAGAGTAAAAAAATATTTCATTCCTACCGTGTAGCAATGTATCTACCGTAGCTGCCCCATAGAGCATTCATAGCGTTGTCAGAGAAATATTTACCAGCCATTTCCTCAGTGGGAAATAATTTTGGAATTCCACATCCGACCATTTCAATGCGACCTGACGCCATACAGACCGTATTATTTTATTTTCCTTTTTTCAGCAGAACGATTGTCGGCGCATTCACGTTGACTGGATGTCGTTTGTCCAAATATTACCTCCATGTCTATGGGAGTGCGATCGGCCGTTGAAGAGATGGAAAATTGTCTGACTGGAACGAAGCGGAGGAAGCGAAGAAAGAAAATAAAGAAAGACTAAAAAGATGGAAGACGTACGGAATCGATGCTTGGATCAAGATTGAATCTTGATTTTGACCCTAGGAAAATTGAGATACAAGGTGTTTGGCCCATCCGAAAAGACAATGGCTATAATAATCGGCACGCGATTAACGATTGTAAAGCGCGGGCGCAGCGACATCGCGCGACGTCGTACGTTACTGCGTGCATGTCAGTTGAACGGCGACGCCGCACCAGACGTACGTGGCAGGACGCTTCCTCGACTTTCGGCGTCGCGATCGTCTTGTGCCTCAGAAGGATAAAGGCTTTCGCGAAAGGGTTTAAACGTGAGTTTGCGCTTGGACCAGTCGACAAACAGGAAGGAGAGGAAGCATAGAGTAAATTCCGAAGAGAATCGAGTCGAGCCTCAGTCGAGACGGAGCATCGGTATTGTAAAGTTACTTTCGAAGTGTCACGAGCGGTTCAAGTTTACGCACGTTTCACGAGACCAACGGATACTCATGGATTTAACGTAACGAGCGCGAAGACGGAAAAACGTATAAAAGGCTTGGAGGAGAATTAGAGGTTGAAGATAAATAAGAGATAAACATTGATTCAACTTCAATTTCGTTACTTGGATCTTCTGTCGGGTGACTTCAGAAGTGACGCTCAGGTCGTTATTAACTTCTCAATAGTAATAAAGCTTCGGGTAATAAGGAAGGGACTTCCTGTGCTTTTCCGCTAACTCGCACCTTGGAGCTTTAACCGCAAGCTGAGAGAGAGGGAGAGAGAGAGAGAGAGAGAGAGAGAGTGAGAAGAGGATACAAGAGAGGGAGAGAATTTCAGCCGCAGCTCGTCGAAGACGCTCCGAACTTTCGAGCAGGAAGCTTCAGGTCGTGGCAACGACGCTCGGCGAAATTGTTTGCACGGAGTTTCCGCATCAGGCTAAGCCTTCATTGGAGCGTCAGCCTCAGGGTGGGGGACTGTTTGGTGTGTTGGAAGAAGACGTTAAATAATAAAAACGCTTAGTGACCGAGTGTCGGGAACGGAGAAGTCGACTATCGCGCGAAGACTAGGATGACATCAGCGACGATGATCTCGACGAGAGTTTTCCTGCCTGTCACCCTCGTGGCTCTTGTACTTTGTATCGGTGAGTAGAGTTTCAATTCGTGTCACAAGGCTGTGCTTTTGTCACTGAGCTCTTTGCGCGTCTTTGCTACGTGAAAGCTCGAATAAAATTTAGGCCTTGCGAATTAATTGCAACGGCGGTTTTTCTTCTTTTTTTTAATGGAATCGTATTATTCAAATATATGAAGATGAATGGACTATATTTCTGATATTAAAGTGTTACGAGAAACTGTGTTAAATATTTCTGCTTCCTATGTGGCACGATTTATTATTTTACTTTGCGTTTTCTCTGTGCCAATTTTCACGCGCGATTAGCTCGTTATATTTTCACCCCAAAAAAATGAAAGCTACCAATTAGTGTAAAGTCGTAGGATAAACAGCCAACTACGCAATAACTTTATTACTATTTATTACAGGATGTTTGTATTTATACACATGCAGTATGCATTTAATATATACAGGTACACATTTTCTGCAATTTATCATTTTGTTTAACTTTTTTCTTTCTATGGGTAGTGTCTTTCTTTTTTTGGCAATTAATTATTGTACAGTGTTACACACGAATGGATAGCCTTTACCGAAGAACATTCTCTCTTGTCTTGTCTATCCCTAAATAATAACTTGGCCACTTCCAAGCATCCCTGACGACGACGCAGTAGGGGGGGGGGGAATTGAAAAATTAAATAGAAATAAGAAAATTCATAAAGCAATGGCCACTTTGATTGCCACGAAGCTGCTTTGAAATTATGACCCTGTTAGGTATCCTTCTGGATTTCGTGTTGGTAAATGTTCTCACAAGATGTTTGGTAAGGACTATCAACCTAATTGGACGATTTGACGAATCCTTTGCTAAAGGATAGCTTATGTATCCGTGTCGTAACAACCCGGTAAACTAATGCAGATTTCGCTCCTTTTACGACCCAAATGTAAACGACGTGAAGGCGCTTACTAACTTGATCTATATTTTGATAAGGAAAACACGTATCATACACAGCGTCACGAATGTTCACTTAACGGCGTCCAATTAGCGTGATTCTTCTCACGACAATTTGAGCGAATGAGCAAGCTTGTTCGCGAAAAATTTGCGGTCTGATTCATTTTGAACAAGATTTTTTGCGCGTGATTATTTGCAACTTTTGAATCGCCTATTTGTGGCCATTGAAAAGAATTCGTGTGAATTGTGGAGATTTCGTGAAATTATTTTTTTATTTATCTTTTTGTTGCCTTCTTTTTTTTAAATGGACTCATGCAAAAATATCCGATGCACGACGGCCACACCCGCTTATAGTCCGAACGAGATTCTACTTAAAATTCTAGTGGTCATGTGTTCATTGTTCTATGTCCAGAGAAAAGGTCAGACAGAGACATTTTGATTGGGAAAAATAAGAGAGTTAATTGTATGTGAAGCAAATAGGCAGGCTTTTAGTTGCCAGAACGTATTTAGTTTATTAGACATTTTTTATTTATGGTCATAATAGTTTCATTTATTGGAACAGACCGTATTTATTTATACTTTCTTATAAAGCATTTTGTTATTTAATAATTATTCAAGCATATATTTTATTTCATAAAAGATTTCATTCCTTGCCTGAGTGAATTGTTAATTCTAGTCCTAGGTTACGACTCTTTGTACGATAACGTTAGCTGAACTTGCTGATATGCAATATTGAAGCATATTCATTAATGCAATTTATTATTATTTGATCATCAATGTCATTTATTATATTGCATGTCTTCAAGTACTAATATCGAATATAATTGTTTATGTATTTAATAATCAGATTGCTATAACAAACTCTAACATACCCAGTTCCCTTTGTCTATATATTGTCTACTCTCTATGTATACATTATAACTATATTAAATTTGTCTTTAATGTACATACACATATTGATCTGGTCCAGGTTTTTTTTCCCGATTGATTAAACCGATTTTTCATACTCTCTTTGCCACTGGTTTACATTTTTTTTACTGAAAGTAAATGATACACAGTTTACTTAATTCAATAATCTCTCCGTCGAACTAATTCATCCCCGTCAAATAGTCTTTTAGTCAAATAATCTTTTTTTAATAATGGTAACGATTAACTTATTAATAATTAATCAATAATTAATCAATATTAACAAAAGATTTATTACTATAAGTGAATTCACTGTCGAATAAATCAATTTCTTGATTAATAATATACTCTTTTTCTCGGCGTAAAAAATTCTTCTTACTTAATTCCTGACTACTCAGTGGGCAAACAAACCGTTTCGTTCTCCTATAAAAATCAGACGTTTGCAAGTAAAAAGCACTGGCTGATTTGAGTTTTGAAAATTTAACATTTTCAGTGCTCGACAGCGTGACACGACTAATCCATTTAATCGACGGGCATAATTACATTAATTCATCGCGTTAATCAGATAGAAAAAGTCTACGGTTAATTACTTTCCAAATTTCAAATACGATGATGAATTATGCAGTGTTTCGAGTCTCTTGTCGGTTCAGGTTCTCACTTAACTTAACTGAGTGGAAAAGAGAGTTTAGGTAAATGTAGAGATTTAATATTACGAAGAGATTTAAACATTGTACATTATTGAAGAATGTGCAATATGTATTATTATGCCGTGAATTATCATTCGATTTTACAAAGTTCTATACCTACTATCTACAAAAAATATTAGTCTATATATTGTCTATTGTCTACGAACACGAATCAGTTCTGCGGCGCACCAGTGAATTCATCCTAAAGCTTAGTGCACAGGAAGTAGCAGTTCGAAATAGATTTAACTTAAGACGAATTTGCCGAACACTAGAAACTTTCCTGGGTGCGACTGCAGCGCACCAAACGGCTTTGCTATGACACTAAGAGGAACGAAACGAGGGCTTCGATCTTAACGCAGAGTTCGCACAGTCATCTCACCTATCGTCTGTATTTGAGTCGTGCAGTATTTGTCAAGACTCTGTAGATGGTATTAAGGATTAACGGAAATGAGAGACATTCGTCTCAGTATCCATAATATTTGGTAGCCAATCGTTTTCGCTTTAACGGCACATCGAAACTCACGTCCACGGTTCGCGCAAATCACTAGATGGGTAACTCGAACGAATGGCATAAACGTGAGTCTGATATCTACCGGCGGCGTTCAAAAGTTATATCACGATTTCCGGCAGGAAACTCATTAGAGTCCGACTAGGGGGGGATATCGCGAATATCATTCCTTTTTACGAGAAATATCGTCGGAAAATCAGACGGTTTCGTAACGAACGCGTAAATAAACCATGTCCACTTTGCTAATGGCCACGGAAGATGAGGAAAGTTTTACGAAATATTCGTCGGACGGATTTCGCTGACAATGATGGCCGCCCTTGGGATACAGTTATACGAGTGTTTACTTCGACCTGAGATTCTGAGGTATGGTCATATACTTTATTACGTAAAGTTAACCTTGCATTACGCTCCGTAGTATCAATTTCAAAATGGCTTTTCAATCTCTTTCCCTGAAATTACCCGGATCTTACGTGACTCTCAAGGGTTGCCGCCCAAACCCCCGACCCAGTGCCGTAGTAATTTGTAAGTCAGTCACGGTAATAAATCATTAATTTTCAAGACTAACCTAAAATTTCCGTGAAAATTTTCGTTGCAGTCATAATACCAGGATAGAGATTACATTTCGATTAGCAATTTCCGTATTGCCCAGGCAACTTAAACCTTCGCTCAAGCAACGACGATCTCCGTGGAGATCCCTTTAGTCGAGCAAGTGGATGAAAAAGATAGCAGCATCAAATGTTTTAACTTGTATAATAATTAAGCCCGTGTAATTAGCAAGATCATTAGCATCAATCTATCCCCCATTGGCACTGTTAATAATCGCACTGAAGTTAGCTGCCTAACGGTAATTCCCTAGGATTAATCGAAGGATCGCGTGATAGTTGATTAAACTGCTTGGCAAAGCCACGATATATAGATGGGTTAAGGGATCACCCTGAATATTTTACCTGTCAACACGTCGTGTCATCAGACTCTAATTTACGAGGCATAAAAGCAGCTAGATTCACACGGGACAGTGAAGAAAGAGGGCCCCCCTTACTCTTCTTATACCCTGTGTAGCTTTTATCGGAAAACTCATTTTCCACCTCGTAAAAATGGCTACGCAGCTGCTACCCTTGATCATCGTAGCTGCAGAAATACTCCCATCAACAACGTACTCGTTCGATCAGTAACACGATCGTATCACGACATTATCGTACACGGTGAGTATTAATTACCTAATTCAACGTTAGATGCATTCATATATGCATATATTTCGTGCATCCGACTGAATATTTATTCATCTAGAACAACGCGGTTAAAGTCATGAAATTATAATTTACAACGGAGCAAATCTGTACCGTCGTCCAATGCATCAATGGCGTCGGTTTCGCGATGGACTCGACACTCAACCCCTTTTAGTGTTTCATGTAGCTGTATGTAACCTGTGCCTATACATATAGAATATATTTGTATATATATTTTAACTTGGAATACTGATGCAATATTGTAAATATACATATATATACTATTATAAATGCATATCAATATCGAGCGACCTCAAGCTTCGTATACTTCCCTACTTGAGATATACGAAGTTTCTAGCATTTTTTATCACTCTTCTTCGTCGAAAGGAGAAATAATTCCGAGGATTCTATGCTGGCTATCCTCCTCGTTTACCACTTTTTCCATCCGACAGCATCCCCCTACTAGATCGTTCACTCGTCCCTGCAGATTGTGTAGCTTCGGTCAAGCAAAAAGCAAAAATTGGACGGCGAACAATCGATTGCAGCCATTACCTAGATTCGAGCCGGATCCGTTTCTCCAGTTAGTTTGCCCTGGTGTTTTCTATGATTCTCGAAGGAATCGCTCATATCCCGTACATCGTAATAGGCTGGACGATTATTGGACCACTTGACGATTTCATAGACCTCCGTCGAACGTCTGTACCTTAATTGTGATTATCCTCCTGTTAGCCTGGAATTAGTTCATTGCTAGATAGGATTCTACTACGTGAATCATCCCGATAGCCAGATGTTCCTAGCACCTGTACGATCTCCTGGACCGTTAATTATCACACGATCCAACACAGTCCGACTTGGTTTCTAGCATTGCAGTATACGTATCTAGATGTGTGTAGTTTAGACATATCATTAAATTCATAGCTTTGGCATCCTTGCCAATTTAATGAGCATATTAGACGTCACTCGTTCACTCACTGTACCCTCACATAACGAGTGACTTTAGTTCACTGGGAGACGTGAGTCTAGTCATAAGGAGACTCATTTAGATGAATTCGTGCCAACCTGTATATTCGTATCGATATTGGAGTTCTCATAATGTCGTTATTAAATGAGGACCGGTGATAACTATTTCATATCATATATATAGTTAATCTAAAATTCCTCGAATTTTTAATTATCTATAGTAATTCCAGTTTAAACTCGGTGCAATGGTTTTTTTTTAAATGACACCAAGTTTCACAGCCTGATGGTTTATGATAGGTATCGTATTTTGACGTGATAATTTCGTATCCGTGGAAGAGAAAGAGGTACGTGACTTTTGATACGAGATATTAATAAGCAAATTAATTGTTACATTTACTGTTATTATTGTACGTAATTACAATATGATACGTGGAGGTTCTTTCTTACATCTATATACCGGGTTGTTCACAAGGAGAAAAAGAGAATGGTGTAATGGTTATTAATCCGGGTTAGCAGTGAGTCCCGCTTTACAGCCAAATATTTGTTATTAGTATATTTAGTAAGAATTAACTTCGGAACGTTAATGGTTACTGTCTTCCAAATGTTCTGTACTATTTCACTCTGTTCGTCGCTCATTTTCTACGCTACCTGGAACTCACTGCCCACCAGACTAGTAATCGTTACTGTTTTCCTTTCTTTGCCTGAAACTCAAACGCGCCACCCGATTCCGTCCATTTAATTTTTCAAGTGAAACCATGCGATGCGCTTGGGCTGAATAACCGGCTGTGACGCTGCTTCACTTCAGGAAGTTTATGTTTACTGAAATTCTTGGATGAGATTTTCTTAACGGAGAATCTTTTTTTTTTTTCGTAAATACCTGTCCACTGTATAATAATTTTCGTCTTTCTCTACTTCCTTGAGATTCTTGATCTTTCTATGTTCTCTCCTCCCTTCCGTATTCCATCGAAATCTTACCTCCTTCCCTCCGGAAGGACATTCCCGTGATCGATGTCTAGGTTCCCGGCCAATATCGTGGGCTCACTAGACTGGGTCGTGGTAGATCACGCGAAACTCTCAGCCGGTTATAAATGTTCTCCATCTACGTTAGAAATTGTATTGCGTCGAAACGCTGCCACTACAGTGTGCTGCCTTTGTGCCGAAGGGTACAGTCAGGTATAGGATTCCGACAATCTGCAGGCGTAAGATGCAGTGTCGAACTGGAACGTATATAAAAGTTATGGAGGACATTTTCAAGTGACTGTAATTGAAAAATTTTCTCAAGACGTTTCTAACCTAACATATATATATATATATATATATACATATATATATATATATATATGAGTCCTCTCGCATCGCGAGTCATACAATAGGTTATGTCATCCTTGATTTTAAAACTACTTCCCCTGTTATCTATGTATATAAAAAGTGACAGCATAACGGGTTCAACATCTTAAAAAAATTACTTGAGGACAACATTTGTTTTTTGCTTATAACGGAGATAGATTATAAAAGTGGTTGAATAAGTATAACCTGTGTCCTGTAAAATAAGAGTTTGCAAATAGAGCGCCCTTATGAGGCATTGCATCGGATGCTTCTTCGGAATTACTATATGACACGTTTTTACCCTTCAGTGCGTGTAAGGGGGCATTTTATATTTATCAATTTTCAAAAAGGTTCTTTTAGCTACTTCTTATCGGGGATTAGACACGTTATACCGTGGTAGCTGTCTGCTGGCAGGTATAAGTCCCAAGATTTACGAACGCTTCGAAAACGTCCCGAACAGGCACGATGGCTAGTTTTATCGAAGAGTGTCATAAATCGAAGTGGATCGAAGTTAATAAAAAAAAAGTCAAATTGCCAAGAGAGGGGATGAGGACCCTTTGGTATAGTTTTTTTGCTTGACCTCAAGACAATCTTATAGAGTTTTGTTTTTGATTGCATGAATCTCTTATGTAGCTTGTTGCCGGATGCAGAGTGTATGGTTATATGTACTGAAGATATACGGGCTCGACTGAGATTGTATGTATTATAGATTATGCCGGGTTTTCACGATATACAAAGAAGGCATAGAGCAAGACGATTTATATGCCGTGGTCAGATGGCTTTGCGTTATTGAATTTTCGCGAAATGCAACGATGCACGTGGGACCCGTCGAGTGTCGACGTATTGACATTCTGTATATGTATGTACATAGGTACGTGGCTTAAGGATTCTATGCTCGACGTCACAAGGTTCAGGTCCAGATTCGATTTGAAAGGATACAAGTAATGGCGGTGCCTACGCGTAAGGGAAGAAAGATTTTTTTTCAATATAGTTTATTTATGTAATTGATTGGAAATTTCTTAACACTTTTTTTCTACCCGTTTAAAATAATCGACAACGCTTTTTTTTATTTTCTGAATACATTTTATCAATTGCTATCCGTACCATAGAAAAACCACATAGGCACCGTGAAGGCCTGATTGACTTCTTCGGGAGGAAGGAGGGGGGGGGGGGTGTAGAGAGAAAATTCCAAATTCTTTGTTTATAAATAAAAATTTGTTTCCTTCAAGCTCTTATATTGGATTTATATAATTTTGAAAGATGCCATCGAAAGCTCTGTGTTGCGCCGGTGGCAACTGTACGTAAAAGCTCTCGTTATTGCTTGAAGTTCGTGAATATCGATCCATTCACTTGAACTCGTTTCTACGTAATTTTCAAGCTTACCTCGTCGAAAGCTCATATGTTCTCTGCTTAAGTAACGTATGCATATATGCATCCATGTAAACGCATGGGTACCTGCGGAACGAAAGCACCGATAAAGCCTAATGTAAGTCTAACACTATGCATTTGCTTAACGAGCTCTTAATGATCGTAAAGACTGTACTGTACTGTACTGTTACTATAATGAGATACGTTCCGTCGATCTTTGGATGCGTATACTATAGCTATCGGGATGGCCACGTGCTTTTGGTTTCACGATTATTAGATAGCCGTCGCCATGAACTTAGGTATACGTTGTTATCTCACGTTAATGGAGTTGCGGCCATTGTTGTACACATGCATGAATATATGTATATACATATATGTATATAAAGCTATAGACCTATAGGACATACAGGGTGACTCGATAAGTAGCCCTAGGCTGACTATTTTGACATATAGGATATTGCGAACAGAGTAAACAATTGTTATCTTGAAAATGTTAGATGCTGGGGATAGTCGCGTGGGCGAAGATGCAGCTTCTTTGGCGGTCCTAGAATTTCTCTTTTTTCGGTCGAAACAATTCTGGGAACATAAAGAGACTCATTCAGAGCTTTTCAGGTTACAGGTTAACGATAAGTCAATTGACTTGGACCAGACTCTCTTTAGATATGGATAGACGAATGAATAGTGGCGTCTGCTGGGTATGCTTGGTAACTAAGGAACTGCGTCTGTATTCTTGGAGGGCAAAAGAGAAAGAGAAGAAGGAACAGATGAGAGGGTGAAAAAAAAGGAGAAAAGTTCTGACTTTATCGAGACCATAAAATAACTTCCGCATTTCATAATCTTTCTTTCCTTTATTTCTCTTGGCTCTTTCGTGCTTTCAGTCTCTTTGTTTCACTCTTTTTTTTTCGACTCTTTTAGTCCAGTCAAGAGTCGCAAGCTCACCACTTTGACTCCACTGCGGACAGTGTTTGTTTTCTATCAATAAGAGTAGACTAATAAATTTATCATTACAAAAGTACATGCTATTTTTTGTCGAATGCGAAAAAAATTCGTTTTTTTCACATTTTAAGTATTTCATTACGTCAGTAATTTTTTGGTCATTTTTCAATTTGATGGTCCGTCTGAAATACTCAACGATAGCTTGAAATATTAAAATTTTTTTTAAATTAAAAAAATATTGCAAATTTTTGCGAAACGTTAATTGATATTCATTACAGTATAGTCACGCGTATAGATTCATCGAAACCTTGAAGTTATTTCGGAAGTGCAAATTAAATGAATTTTCTGGCAATCTAAGTGAAAGTAAAAAATATATATGACGACACGTAAATATTTTTTACACTGTTATATCTCTTGGAAACGTAACGAGTAGAATGGGGATAACGAGGGCGGAGTGTCGAGCAATTTCGTGTCTTGAAAATTGAAATTGAAGCTTTGAGTTTCGAGTCACGCGGTACTCCGAGTGCACTTGGCGTCTCGGACGGTATTGCCGGAATTAAGAATCGCGTAAAAACACGCGAAGGAATAAAGCTGCTCAAGGTAGAACGTATAACCAGCTAGGACCAAGTTCAGGAATGGGCGGTTTCACTTGAACTTACTAATGGAAGAAAAGGTATATGAACAACGTATGTAGGTTTGTTCAGTGTTACAAGGTTGGCGGGAAATTTGAAAATAGTTATTGGAGAAAATACCTGTTTGCAAAAGATCGGCCGAGTCGAGTTGTTCGTGACTTTGGAAAACATTAAAGAAGTTGTTACGAGAATGATGGGTGAGGCCAGGTCAGGTTACTTAGAAAATATTCGAGTGGATATCCTTGCGGATAAATGAATTCTTGTATGCACCGGACATCGAGTGGATCCTTGCTCCTGAGAGGAGGTTATTATGGGAGAAGAAAGACTTTTCCAATTTTTCATTTTTTTCACCGAAAATTTCTCTCCCCCATCTCTTACAACGATACACGAGGCATGAAATATTATTTTCGGATAGCTCCGGCAGGATGCTGCGCGAACCTCTGTTATGCTCGTAGACAACCAACGTATATTCCAAGCTGCAGTTTTGTGTATCCTCGCGCCAAATAAAATCGTCCTGAAGAAAGTTTATCGGACTTTGGCAAAGTTTTGGTTCCGCAAGAACGAGGTCGACGCTATGCGTCGTTTTTATGTTTGCGAGCATACAGTGACGTCGCTTGAGCGATGCACGGGAGTTTCAAGAGACAAGGCTGAAGATCCGAAAGAATTCTGAAGGAGGTCGTGAGAATGTCTGATATTTTGGAAAATGAGGTAAATCTTATCACACCACGCTGGGCTGAAAAATGGCACGTAATAACAGCAAGTTCAGATTGCTCTTGACAACAGCTGTTGAAATAATAAAGGATAGAAAAATAAGAGGAACACAAGGCTCACGAACGAAGGTCCCGCGATACGCGTAAGGAGTAAAAATGATTTTTAACGTGTACAATTTTTTACGAAGTGAAGTAGAGGAATTGTCAGAAAAAAAAGAAAAGTATGATTTAATCAAAAATACCCTGACACGTCTTTCGCGATAATCCAAGTATCTCTAAATAAGTTTTCAAATTTTCCACCGTTGGCATCAGTCTTCCGTAAAATTCAGCAAGGGGGGGGGGGTAAGCACTGAATCTCGTCTTTTCTTTTTCACGTGTTTTTTCTCTTCTTTCTCTACCGTCGGGAAGAGCGAAAGACGCGCGAAAAATTTAACTTTAGAAATCGTCTCGCTGAAGCCATAAGTTACATCGGAGTTCATCTCAAGCGCGGTAAATCCTCGAGCCTTGCAACGTTTCTCTTCTGTCCTTTTTTTTTCACGTTGAGTTTCATCCCTTAACTCATATAAGCGTTACTCTGGATGTGCTCGAGAATGTTAGCGCACCTTATATTTCGTTTCTCCTTGGAAACTTATACCGCAATCATCCTGAGCTTACCCCACCTTACCTGAGTGTAACATTACTCGGGAAAATAAGTACGAACTTAAAAATCTCTCGGTAATTTATTGTCATGGCTGTTCGCCATTTTGATTTGCATGGATAGTATTTCTGAACGTTTAACTGCGTTAGCAAGGGTGCAACGGACTCAGGCACTTCCGCTTCCCTGATAACGGTACTGCACGTTTGATTTGTAGGTTAGGACATTCCTGATAAAGCTTTTATTTGGAAGACTCACAAGTTCCGGGACACCGTCGAATGCGCTCGTAGATTTCACTCGTTGACTGTGTGTCCCGGTATACGTGCTCCCTAGAAGTTCTGGGGGTGGTCAACAGTGTTATTTGTTAGACTATCGACTTACCAGCGAAACTCTGATGAGGCTCGTTTCTGTTAATTGTCAAACAAGCTTACAAGCTCAAGAGCCAGACTGGTCTCAATAATAGTCGCTATAAACGGACTTGGATAGCACCTAGTTACCCCGTATAGTAATTTCGTCTGCTATAGTTATGTTTGTAGTCTAGGAAAGCTTTCAGCATGCATAGTCAGGCAGTATCAAATTTGAAATTTTTAATTGCATAACTTCAAATTCCAGTATATCAAAAATAATTTTTTTTTAGTATTCCAAGATTATACCTGTTAATGAAACAGGGCAAAACTTGGAAGCTTTGTTCAATTATGGAATTGCACTATATGTATACTACAGTATTGCCCAATTTTTGCAATGCCAATGCAAAATCAAGGTCTTCGAGGAATAATTTCAAGCGGGTTTACCAGGATGTTCCTAGTCAGAGCAATTTTTTTTGGGACACCTTGACCTACCATTGCAGGACGAAGGGAGGATAATTTTTGTTGATCCTGGTACGAGCTTGCAAGCCAGTATTAATAACCTCTTTGTGCCAAGGTGCGAAGCTTCTTTCAGAGGCGGAATATTCTTTCCTCTTGCCAGGGTTACCCTACGAGGAAGGCTCATTCCTTTAGGTCCCTGTCACCGCATGGAAGATTCCAAAAAGAAAGATAGCCACCCTGAAAGCTCGACTTTTAATATTTACGTGGAACCTTGACACTCTTCTTGGTAGGCTTGCCAGTGCTCGTACGTTTGTCCGGGATTCTGTTGTCAGCACGACTCAAATGAATATGAATGAACGAGTGTCTCCCTGTTGGTTTCTCTAGGACCTTGAACGACTCGGAATGATGACCTTCGATCCGACGTCCCCTTCGTGGAGCCTCTTTTGCCATCCTTTCAGACTCCTTTGTCTACTTCGAATTTCTCGATTCAGCAAAAGTGGGAGAAAAATCTGCAATTCAAATAACGTTACGCGTAATCCCAGGATCTCTTAGAATTTGAAAGAAATTTTTTTGTCATTCCCAATGTTACTCTGGGTGTTTTTTGATTTTTTATTTGCAAAATTATATCCTTGTGAAAGATCCACTATACTCGTTAACTCAATGCACTGAGCAACTTGATATAATCGCAATTGTATTTTTAGGGAATTTTCATTATTGGATAGCCTGAAAAATTTATTGGCACTTCAATGTCCCGTATTACTTACTCGGTTCATTTGAGTCCCGAATGATTGACAGGAGTCCTGTCTCCATTAGTATAGTCCTACAGAAAATAATATTTTTCCTGTCAGTTGGTAGACATTCTGGTAAACAAGGAATTGGAGGCTTCGTGGCTAGAGCTTCCACGACAGTCAACCCTCTACTGCAGAGCAGCCCTCGTCAGTTTCGTTCAGGCCTCTTCGAATGGTGCTTGGTTTATTTTTACTCTCAGCATTGACACCCCTATCAAGAGGGACCTCAAAAAAAAAGCATGACTGTACTGCTTTCATAGAGGTTTCTTTGTTCTCGTCAAAAATCAACGTAGACAAAAATCGACGCTTCTTTAATTAACCATCCAGAAGCCGTAGGTCTTCGGTCTACAGTGTCGCCATTGCTTTCTTTCGTGAATCAACCGAAAGAATATACTTCCCAAGGCTATCACGCGCTTACTCCTCGACTAATTGCTGTTGCACGAGAGAACTCGTTAAGCCCTCCAACGAGGAGTAGGCTGATGCCATTATCCAGGACGCACAATGAGACGCCATAGGAACGCGTCGGCCTTGATATATTCCAGGAGAGTATCTCCACATCTCACGAGAGATCCTCTTGGAATCTCCCTGCTTTGGGGTTGCCTCGAGAAAGAACTTGTCCGCATCACGATTTCGTACAGGTAGCGAAGCAGGCAGCAGTAACATAACATAACATAACATGAACACACCGCTGGCTCCCTCTAGACTCAACGCTTGAAACTAACTTTCATCAAGTTGTCCACGAGGTTATACATTTATGGTAAAGGGAGCGTGCAGAGACCGACGCGTCGTCGTAGAGGTTAGGTCCGTCATTGTTAGGCAAACTACCAACACTCGACTGCCGAGTATTACGTGCTCAAACGCTTGAGAAAAAAAAAAGTGTGTAAACCCGTTGAAAAATAGAGCGGTAGCTTCGGAATGCCGGCGGGCGTTAAAATTCGTGTTCTCTGCTCGAGAGGAACGCGGAGTCGTGCTTAACCTTACCTCTGTCTGTGACGTAGGTTAGTTCGTCGTAAACCTGAAGACAAGATTGAAGGATATCGTGAACCTGGTTACAGTGCGACTCTTCCGTCATGTGAAACATCTTTTCGTATACTTTCTACTGGTCTGCTTGTCGTTGCTGTCGAATGGACGGACTTTTGTCTCTTCGGCCTTCTTATTCTTCTTTACTCTTTATTCTCTCTTCTCTAATCTTACCTAGCTTATAGACACTCTGTTTTGTTTTTTCTATCTCTGACAGTTCTCTGGCATCGCTATCTCTTTTCCTTCCCCTTTTCGCGCGAGTATCGAATTTATCCCAGGGAGAACAACGTGCCAGCTCGGCAAAGATTGAACACTTTTTGCAGATATATTTTGTATAGCAAACACTAGAGAGCCATTGGAAATCGGAAAGTGCCGTTTCTTCTTTAGCTATATGTGACGGTGTTCGAGTGGTTCTTTTTTATTTGAATTTCACCCTTAGATATAAACATGGTAAAGTGGTCCTCTCGTATTTCCATACGGCAGTGTTCTGAATTTTTAAGTTTTTCTATGCAGACGTGTATACTTCGAGAAAATGCTGCTAACATAACCTATAAAAATATCCGACTCACCTGAGCATCGAATTTCTATTTTCGTATTCATCGCGTTAAAGAAAGTTAGTACCATTTTTGAGAAACTCGATACCTTATTCATGGCCAACGAAATGCCCATTCTATCTCGATCGTAAAATTTTTACAAACTCTTAGAACATCCGTTATATACCCTCCATACCCATCACGTGACAGACTCGATTCTTTGAGAGCACCCGGACCAGTACCAAAAGTATATTTTAACGCAGAAAAATATTTGTGTCGTTTCTTTCGTTTATTTTTACATAATCATAAGCCACCCCGACCTGACGTCATATACTACATGTATGTCAAGCAACGAAGATAAAGATTTATTTATTCAGCTACCTTTGTCATATAATCAATCCCTTGTTCGACTTGTCGAAATTATCAAATGACCTTTCTCATCCCGTTCCTAATCATAGAAACAACCTTTCAGACATGGTTCATAGGTTAGGTCAGGGTCGGAATGATAGATCAGGCACTAGTAGCCATATTCGGTTCAACATATATAGTCGTTTCCCTGCAACCCCCTCCTGGGGGTATATTTTTCTTTCCCACGTACCCATAAAAGAGTGCGAGGGTAGATGCTAGGATTTAACCAAGAGTCAGTGAACGTGGAAGCAGCGGAATAGGGCGACTGGGGTCTTCGTGACTAAAGCCCGTGGAGGGTGAGACGAGCGAGGGCGGTATGGGATGCTGGAACGAGAAACAGAATGGTAGATTAGCCCGGGGACGACGGGGCGAGAATTGGGGCCAGCTTTTTGAAGAGAGTTGCTGGGTGCTTTTGCTCTTGACACTCTTGAAATATTAGAGTGCGAGCCTGTCCGATGCAGATGAGCTTGCAGGAGTGTTTTCATCCCCTCTTTGCTTTACCAAGATATCCAGCGCTAGGAGTAGTTACACGGAGGACTTTTGCAGGACGAGAAGCATGATCAAGGCGAGGCCACTTCCTTGATAACAGCAATAGTTCCAGGGTATCTATTGGTGTGTACCCGAGGATGCAACCTCAGAAATTTAATTGATCCATGTCATTTAAAGGGGCCTCTGATTCAGTTTATACTACGAGGATCAAAGGCAATTATATGTATACTAAAGCCCGTATTCAGATCTCGTTTTTAGTGCTAATAGCGCGCTTTTTAATTTTTTCTTAGTGACTTTTAACTACAAGCGACTGTGTTAGTGACTTTAAGAGTGAGTTGTGAATACGGGCTTAAGGGTGTAGGAGTAGGACTACGATAGGAAACTGTCAAGTTGGTAACAACTTTAGAATTGTTCAATCGACTTTGGTTTTATATTCTGAAATAAAAAATAATGGCGACGTTTCCCCGGAGTCTAGGGACTTTTCAGTGTGTACTTGCTCCTTTTACCAAAGGGAGCATCCTTTTGGTTCAGTTTTCGGATCGTGGATGAGAATGCTCAGAGAACCATTAACGGAACATGCACATTCAGCGTTTCAGGTGACAGGGCAGACAACCATTCAGCATTGTTGCCTCGAAACCTTAACAATGCTCTATGGAGAGACAGTAGTGGCTATTATGAATATCAGTAGGGTAGCAAGTAAGTAACCATTAGGACACGAAGCAAAAGGGATAGTGCAGTCTCTTGGTATAGACAATAAGCTCAAGAATGTCAACGGATTCACTATTGCATAAGATATTCCATTTGGGTGGCCATTATTTCTATCGACGATTAAAATCCAGCGAGTTCATTCTGCACTGGTTTATATATTCTAAGCATGGTATACAGTAAGATATAGGTATGTATATTTCAAGTATCGTCTTTCATTTTTGTCCCGCTCATTTGATCTCTCTTCCTTTATTTGTATTTACGTTACGGAATTTAAACAACAAGTCACTCGTAATTATTTGACCGAGTTTAAAAGTTCCCAACACGATGTTACTCCCTGGATTGATACTGGAATACGTAGAGAGTACCAATCCTTCTTTTCTGTTTCTTCTTGGCTGATCTATCACGACGTGGCATTCCTGACTTCGTGCCCCAACTCCTTGGGCCGTGACTCGAATCCAGGAATCTGCCTGAAAATTGCAGAAATCGTAAGGAAAAATCCTATATATTTCTCTTCTCCATATGGAAACATTTTTGTTCTTTTTATTCTGAAGTTTAAGTCGAGCTTTACTAACTACCTGGAAACTAGTAATTTCCATTCGTTTCCCATGGTTGATCACGTCGCGCCGGATAAATGCATGAGGATGCACCAGGAATTTGAACGATATTTGTATTTTTTCTTTTAATTTTTGATCATCGTAAGTCGGACTGAGCCAATGTACGAGTTAGGTCTGTCTTCGTCGACGCGGTTCAATGCAGAAACTTCCATTTATCTTAAAAATACAAGTGTCTGGCTAATAGCACAGTTAAACGAAGTTTATGAATTGAACCGCGTTAAAGAAAACGGACGTTAACGGTGAGTTCTAACGAGTTGAACTAACTCGGAAAATTTGTAGACGTTGAATTATAGGTTAGGAACTGTCTGGATAATAGTACGTGGAATCTAATTGATTGTGAAAAAAATATAACTATATTACGAACAAATTTTTTTTTATTGAAATCGACTTGGATTACACGATAATTTGGATAAATGAGTAATACAATAAATACTGATCCTACTGACATAAACTTCTGAGCGGAAACGATGGAGCAGAGGAGTTTTCAGGTCGTTGGAGAAAAGTCAAAGTTTCGTCGAGGTGTAATGCAAGGATTGCGCGGGGGCTGAGGATGAATAAGGGTTGGTTTTAAGAGGCCCGCGGCGAGCAGAGATTAAATCGTACCGCAGCAAAGAGCTAATCTGCTTCCCTCCTCTCTTTCTCTCTTTGTTTATTCTCTTTCTCGTTCCTCTTCTCCTCTCCATGTTTCCTCTACCCTCTGTGTATGGCGCAATCAGGATATTTCGTCTAGAAAATTCAAACGGCGAAACAGCGAGGGTAAAGCCAAATCGGTTGTATATATAAACGGGGTACACATCCGTAGACTATGGTTTATTGAGATGATAAAGAACAAAAATTAACGTTAAAGTTGAGACGAAAGTCTTTCGCCAGATAACGGAGTGACTTTTATTTAGGATTACGTATTAAAGAGTCAATCCGTGTGATAAAATTGGATTGGTTCAAAGGCGATCTAATTTAGATGACATTCGCTCCGGTTAGGATCAGCGTCCCAAACCGTCCACCATAAATTCGTAAAGATCTGGAGTTCGTCTTCGTATCCGTCATCCGGTGGGTCATCTTTTCTTTGTCGACCTTGTCCGGACTGTATTATTCACAGGAAAGGGATGTTCGAAATTCAATTACCCAAGTTCGGCCTGAACTTCACGAATTGGCTGGAGCCAATGTCCAGTTGGACGCGGATCAAATACCAGAATCTCATAGAAATTTGAAATCCTAAACACGAGCTGCTTCGATCATAGAGGTAGAATGCGCAAGACTTTCTACGTCCAGTTCTCGAACTTGCGAATTAACTTGAAATTGATGAAATTCATGAAACTAATATATTGCATTACGAACAGTGAAACTACCCTTGTTTACCGTAGAGACGAGTAAAGATATATATATATAAACAGGCTGCTCTTGCGACTTCCTAGATAAAAGTGGTAGTCGGAGCAATTAATTGTTAGCAGTCCGACGGCAGAGACATCGTCAGCAAAAATGCACCTGGTCCAGAATGCAGTCTCGGTACATAAGAGCGTCGATCTTCGACGGAATGTAGGATAGTAGTAATAAATGATAGGAGGGTGACTTTTATGGTCTTACTGCGGCATAATTTATTCTTAGTCAGGGTTGTAAACACGCGACGTCACTAGAGTAGTACCAACCTAGCGGCAGTAGTCGCGTAAGAGGCAGAAGGTCCGCTACGTATGCAACTGTGCCAGCAATCCATATTCCGAAATCACATTGTCCTCTTGGGGAAGAGGGGTTTTGCAAGCCCTGGAATTTATATGGACACATCCAGCCGAGTCTAGTGCAGCACAGAGTAGCAAGTGCATTCACGGCCTATCTGGGTCAGTTTGCCCAACCCCAGGAAGACCTGGTCCTCCTCCCGGAGTGGCCGAAACGCTCGAAACCGCACGGCTAGTTATCTTAACGATGTTTTTGTTTGCTCCGTAACGTCGACCGATTCGCGAAATTCGCGGTCTCGTAGAACCGTATACGATTCTGCACAAGCGACTCAGATTCTTACAGATTTGCATAGAGAGACTATTTTCTTTTTGTTTTCTATTTCTCTGATCCGTATACTTTCGCCCGACCGTCTCTCTCCGATCCAGATGATATGGCACTACTGAGTAAACTCCTGTACTCCTCGACAGCCTTCTCTGGCATTCGAAGGATTACGTGCACCGAGTATAGAATAGTTTGTACTTGTACCACCACCCACTGGCATTTAATTACACACCCGTGATTGGGGCAATTGACCGATAACCGATTGAATAAACTCAAGCAATCGCGATCGATCCTCACCGCAAGAACCGCGCAAACTATGCGACTTTTTTACCCCGTGCGGTTTAGCTGTCTACGGTATTGCGATGATCATCCGTGTTGCTGAATTCACCAGTGGCAGCGTTCTGGCGAACCGGCTTGCATAACCCACCTGCATACTGGTCATAGCGATCTTGGCATGTTATGCGAAACGCACACGCACTAATTTACCTCCGGCGGCACAATATCTACTCAATCCGACGCTAGACACGCCGTTCGACTGCTGGGAATGTCACGTCGTGACGTCGTTACGTTTACCAATGCGGAACGTCGTTGTCCTATGGTGCTAGTGTTCTGCACTGTATATACATATATATACATGATTATTCACGCCAAACGCACCATCTAGCCTGTCTATTTGATTTCTGTAGTAGAAACGTCTTTAGGTGATGCGTTTGTCACGAGTAGCCCTGTATAGTTACTAGATACACACGTGACAGCAGTGGCAGTTAAATATACGTAGGCTACGTAGGCCAGCGCGTAAACGCGCAAGACAGACTTCGCAATAAATGCGCCAGATGGTGCAGCGAACGACAAGCAGATGAACTTTGTCAATTTGCCTTTTTGTATGGTTAGCACGCTCTACAGTCTTGTGGGGACCATTGGACATGGCGGAGCAGTTGCTTTTCACAGGTTTGATTAATCTCCAAGTTCAGGGTGTATGCATGAATGGTTATATACAGAGGACGATGCCCATCAAGAGAAGAGTTTAATGATATTCCAAGTCGATAAGGTCCTGTGAGGCTTTTCAGGCCTCTAGGCAAGCCTACTAATTCACAATGGACTAGCGGATAAGCATGGACTGGTGAACGATGATACTGAAGTGGGCTACAGGCAATTGTGTAGATGTACATTGACCGCGCTGTAGATTCAGATTAGACACGGTCTTGCCTTCGGCAGAGCTTCTTGTTCTTCCTCTAGCTATACCCTCTGGCGGACCGGAGGACACTTCATGCGAGTTGAGTGCTTAGCCAGCTAATTATCTGGCTTTATTACCAGCCGTACAAAAGAGTTCCGTAGGGTCTACAAAAGAACTCCCGACTATCGAAACTCCATTGGTCTATCGAGTTTTGAAAAAGTCGTGACCAGGTTGTTTGAAAGAGAGAGAGAGAGAGAGAGAGAGAGAGAGAGAGAGAGAGAGAGCAAGAAATAGGAAAATGCCTGACAGTTTTTTACATTTTGTTTTCTTGTTAAAAAAAAGCGTACGATTCTTTTTTGCACTTTATTTGATTCTTCAGTCATACTTTTTCAAATGAATGTGACATGGGATGAAACGAGATGATTTCAGAGTAGAGTGAAGTTGCCTGCCACGAGGCAAAGTCTGAAATAGTGTTTTATCCTGTGTCATACACTGTATTTTTCATACTATGTATCTGCATTCAAACTGGGAGTTTTGATGTCTGGAGCCAGTCGGAACGGCAGGCTTGCAATAAACAAATGCTATTCTGACAGGGATGAAATCAAGTTCGCAACTAATTTACCGGGCAGAAAGTAGACGTTTTCTGCCCGGTAAATCGCATCGGTCTGAAATTGGCTCGTTTTGACTGGCTAAGCAGATATCGTAACTCGCTGTTTCAATGCAGGTAATATGAAAAGATAATACAATTTTTCCAAGTCTAAGACTTGACGGCTCTCTTATGGCTGCTCCTCGTAAACATCTTATTAAATTTATCACGATCCCCTATAAAGTCTTCCCCTTCCTTGTACCTTGCTCATCCATTTTCAAAGAAACGATCGACCTGCCCTCTTACCCTACGAGCGGAAGAAGCGCGCGACACACTTCACAGTAATAAAAATACTGAATATCACTTGACATGGGTGGATAAGTTATATATGTATATACGACCTACGTCCCTGGTTCTTCTGTTGCGATATCTAAGCAGCTTCCTTGCACATGGGAATCCCGGTAGCGACTGGCTCAATTACCCATGAAATTACGATATAACGCTATGGCGTTGTCTGCCTGCTTCGACTAAGCTTCCAGGCTTTGGCTAAACAGGGTAAATCGTTGCGGGCGCTCCGCACGTATCGAATTATTGGCGTCGGACGGCTCGCACCTTGCTACACCATGAAACATCGAAAAAAAAAACAGTATGGAAGTGACAGCTCTCTTTGGGAATTTTACCATACAGTCAGTGAGCCGATGGATTGGGTAGAAAATTTATGGCCCTTTCCGAACAACCAGGAAGAAAAGTCATTCCTTTGAAAAAAAATGAGAGAGAAGACTGACTTAGTTTGACGTATAAATGCTAGATTGAGAACAAAGAAATGTTCATCATAGGAGTTTCGAAAATTATGGGTGTACTTTCTGGTAACTTACGGTACAGGAAGTAATGCTTACCCTTGGGGTATTATTCTGATTAGGACGAATAGAGTTTGACTTTGAAATTTCTACATGTTAATTCATCCCTTTCCCTGTATACGTATATGTTGACTAATAAATGAAGCTATGCATTTACATCGCGTTAATTGAGAAGCTCATCGAGATGAATGAGTACGCGTCGTTGCCAAGAAGGGAGAGACTGATATTATGGTATGCAAATCAGTGTAAGAAATTCGTAGCTACAAATTCAATGAAAAGTAATTTGTTCAAAAGTTCAGATCCAACGTTGCCAAAATTTCCATTCTCACTTCTACGTATACGGCAATAGATTGATTTCGTTATGAAATGAAATTTCTTGAAATTGAAAAGTTTTCTCAGGTACGCGCGAATTCATCTACAATCATTCTCCACGTTTGACGTAAACGTAACCGGGAACAGTCAGTCCTGTTTTCCACTCCTGCCCCGTTGAGATGTCGAGACGGCGTCGTTGGGGCTTTGGAAAGTTTAAATTGTTTCGAAATCAGCGAGACGAAACACGGGAGTATGGGATTGAATACGGAAGTTCATTTTGATGGGTTTCCGGTCAAAAATACCCTGGAGACCGGGTAGTACCTACGGCTGGTGTGATTTAAATATAGCAGATAACGCTTCATCGAGCACTTCCGTTACACTGGGTTTTGTTTCATCGAAAGAACTTGACAAAAATTATCTAGCTCAGCAAAAGAGGTTATTGTACTCTCTATCGTATCCATCGCGCCCCACGACATTCTCTTTCTCGATTACGTTCAGTTGTCCGCAAAATGTAGTTGTTCCAGAGATTAAAGAACATGCCAGCAGAAACAAAAGAACGGCCAGACACACGAAGAAAGGAAGACAAAGGCTGAACAGATGGAAAAACGGTTTGCGGATTTCTCACCGATTCGTTTCCTTCTCCAGTAACTTCTGGCAGAGTGCGCCACTGCAGCGTACATTGCCCAGTAGTGCAAACTGCAGTCTGCACATCCGTGTAGATAACCCAGATGCGTCAGGATGAGTGAAGACTTTTTTTTTCTTCTTCGATCCCTGCCGATTAGATCTTCACAGTGTGTAACGTGCCTGCAAATACGGATGATCGGAAACCGATCGGGATCGAAGATTAAGGTACTTTCCAGGACAGGGAGGGTCAAATAGGAAATTTCAGTTAGGGTAGTAGTATAGTATTAGAGTAGGTCCGATAATGATCGAAGGGACCGATGTCTATGGAAAAGTCAGGAGGGAAAGTCTTCGATAAATAGTAGACGTGTTGATAAACGTGTTAGTTCAGTGATTGGTACCGGGTGTATCTCAATGTTTCCGGTTAGTAAGAGGAGCAGAGGTTGAAGGGTCACGTGTTGTATCGGATCTTGAAGAGTTCGGGAAATTGGAAAAGTTGTCTCTTATCGTGGTTCTGTGTCTCTTTGTTGTGTCTTTTTATCTGAATGGCACATTGCTGTGGCGACTTTTTCGCCGGCGGAAAATATTCTAGTGGAAATAGGAAAACAACGCTAGAAGGATTATCGATCGTATATGGCCGCGCGATGACCAACTCACCAATTGACCGATGGACCGTGACGTGATATCCGGTTATCTGTGAAACACTTTTACATCCGCTTCCATGCCCAGCTTGCTTGTATCCGTTCCTATATCTATATACACGTTTCTATCTATAGTATATTTCAGGAATATGTCTGATTGGTATTTTCCTATTTTCAATAAAGTACCTCGAAGATCACGATTAGTAACAAAGAATACTATAGTACTACCTAGCTGTAAAGGATGCTGGGCTGGTTAGGGGATTAGGCTTCTAAGAAATTCGTCGCTCGAGCCTAACCCCCACTACTCCTGGACGAGCTCGAGAATCGTAGGATTCGTTAGCATCAACGTTGCTCTATGAGAGAATCATAGTGTACAGTAAAACACGCGGGGCTAAAGGTATCGGATTGTGAGATGACTTAGCGAATAATACGGGAAAACTTATGGCGTCAAAGTTAGATGTGTCCGATGCACAAAATTTAAGTGGTGAAAACTCAGTCAAGAGGAATGGAGAAGATATTCCCTTACGAGTTCGCTTATAACGAGATAGTACTCTAGAATGTTTTCATGGACGATTTCATAGACGTATAAACCGGCGTTATTGAGTTTTACATTAGCTTTAACGCTTATCGAAAGCAGCTTTTCAAATAATTAAAATTTTGATCAACATTTTTTGAATGTCAAGAAATATTATCTAGTCTTTCCTGTGGTTGGAAATTTCCGTATAAGGTATAAACACGCTTTATTTGGATCGTGGATAGAGGGTGCCACATGCCTTGGGGCTGAATACGTTCGTGAAACTCGGTTGAGAAAGTTGAGTCTCGCTGCGTTTAACGAGCGTATAGACGCGGAGAAAAATGCCGAACTTTGAGGAAAGCACGAGGTCAATTGAGGTCAATGCTTTTAATGGACCCGAGTTAATAATCGGGTACCGGTTCACGTTCAGTGATTTGGCTGGATCGGACAGAGGCGAGTCTCCGTTTTACGGTCAAAGTTCGTTCCCACTGTTTTATGAGATCGGACGTTACGCGAGTGCTAATTAAATGCTTTATAGGCCGTATAAATTTTGGGCACCGGTGCTACCTTAATTGATGGGGACTGAGAGAAATGAAGAGTCTTGCTAAATTTACCATAGATGCCAATCTTTTGTAGTATTTAACTATTCTTGACAATAGACATTGTGAGCGTAATGGCTGATCGATGAAAAGGAAAGGAAATGGACTACGCCTTAACACGAGATTAGGTTAATTGGATTTTCACTGAATGGAAGTCATTGAGATCTTTACCTTACGCAATAATTACGGCTGGTAATTAGTTACAGGCGCGTTTTATGATTTGCGCGATTGACGTATAAATGAAGAAAAAAGTCCTTCTTGACTAGCGCTGAGATAATTTAATTGGAATATGTATATTTTTAATAGTCCTTACATATTGCACAATTCACGGAACATATAATCAATATCTACTTTAATTATTATTAATAAATATATTTTTTCGCAGGAGTTACACAGGCTGTCAGGTGCTACAAATGTGGACAGTACAACGATGGGGTTGGCAGTATCACCCCATGCATCAATCACACAGCTCAAATGCATCTGAAGGAGTGTCCTTCTTCTTCCGAATGGTGTATCGTGAGTATGAAAATACTAGAAAATATATATAAATGTTTTTCAAACATTTTCCAAAAGCCCTATTCAATTGAGAGGATGAAGTGCAGCGTGCAGAATCAATCGTGTGATTCGCGATAGCTGAAAGGAATGGGAAGTGTCAAAGAGTCTATTCCAGTGATTCCTGGCGCCAGGGGATGGTTTGACATTTTTCCAGGAGACTAACGAACGAAGCTACATGGTCCCTATCGGGGGATGAGTTTCAGCTGGAGGGCTTCACTCCGAATTGGGACTAGTAGGATTGGCTCGAAGCTTGCAAGCTTGCACGTACACTGGCGGTTTTTGATATAGAAACGTTCATAGAAACATTCACACGATATTAGAATACACTGCATTCATATTCATAACTAAAGAGAAAGAAAGAAACAGAGAGAGAGAGGGAGAGATAGAGGGGGGAGAGAGAGGGAGGGAGGGAGAAAATAACGATGTGATGAACGCGATAAAGCACAAACAGAAATCTAGTTGATTTATATACGTTAAAAAGTTCCTTATTAGTTTTGAAATTCGGTTTATAAGCTTTATTTATTCGTTTTCTCATAAGACACGATAATTAGAAAATGCATCAATTCTGTTTTGATGGAAGTTTACAAGAAGGAAGGAAGAATTTGAAAATTTGGAAAATTAAGTGTTTCAATATTTTTTTTGAATTAATTATTGTCATTCCGGGCTGTTCTTCAACCTCCACATCGTATGACCTTCCTTTTCACGTCTAGCATGTTTCTTCGCCCCGGTGGTCATAATAAAACGACTCGGGCTCACAATCAGACCTAATCTAATCAACATAAGGATGAAGCTGGTTTCCTCATAGTCGTTCATGGGATAAGTAGGAGGTTGCTCGTTCGATGAAAGCTCTGAGCTTTTTCCATCTTTTTTCTTTTCCTTCCACATTCTGTCCTCTACCCTCTTCCTCTTTTTCACCTCCCTTTCCCATTTTGCCCTTACTCTCACGTACCACTACCTGCCCCGTATAACGTGTTTCTTCGTATGCCCAAAGCTCGCAAGCTCACAATCTACCGGTAAAAGGACTTTCGTATAATAGAGAGCTCGTGCAAGGCCGAGAAATGGGCACCAGGATATCAGGCATTCCGTGCTATCAATCACGAGCGCGCAAGGACTTTCATTTCAGCGAGCTAAGGACTCCAGGGAATACCGATCTTGGTCAACAGGGTACTTTGAGGTTATTGGTTATTTTTTGGTCCATTTACGAAGTATCTTAGATCAGGACAAAAGCCGAGGACCGCGAAATGAGCTTTTCTCGTTCTTGCTCAAAGTTCTGTTTTTCTTCACGCTTTCAACAGCGCCTCTGAATTAGACTAATATATCCCGTGCAAAAATTTAGTTAGGGCACTCACGTGGCCCCTTCTACTTTGCCCCAATTTAATTAGGGGCCCAATATGGACACCTAAGCGTAGCCCTACTAGGCTGATCACGTTTGAAAATATGGGGCCTTTATAGGTCTAATAACGTGGCCCTGTAAACGGTTTCTCAGTTACGCCCTGCTTAACTAACGGGGCTCTAGAAAGGGCCTGTATAACACCCTAATATACCTTTACTAATTTCTAATAGTTTTACAGATAGAACAATAGAACATAGACTAATAGAACATTTTCATTATTTTCTGTTGTCATAGTTTATTATTTCATCATTGTTAACGAGAAAATTATATTTTAGATTTTTTTCCTTCTTTGTTTTCCATTTACTCGAACTTCTCGCGAAATTTTTAGGCGTAAGTTCGATCTTAAGATTGAGGGAAAAGTCTGAAACAAAAAAATAAGTATTTATAAGTATCCAATGAAGTCTTCATTCTTCCAAATGTGGAAGCTACTAAAAAATATCTCGCCTATCAATGCTGTGCATCCTTTGATCAGTGTCGAGAAAAAAATTGTAAAGATAAACATGTCGTTTAAACTGACGGGTTCTGTTAAACTATTATTTGTACCGATGCTTCACGGAATAATAAAAAATACTAATCGTATAAAGTTGTTTGTTGTTAATTTAAAAAAATTAACGATTTACCATAACCGTATGTTTAACGTAAGAAAAATATTTTTTTTTTTAATAAATTGTGCTGCCCTTTATAGACAACTTCCTGGCAAGACCCTACTGGCGGTTCCATGATTAAGCTTGATTAGGCCCCAGTGTTCCATTTTTGACTATAGATTTTATCGTGGTCGCTTCTGTTGAGTCTAGTAGGAACATAGTATCGCATCCCTACTGTGGCTGCCACGTATAAGCCTAGCAAGGCCCTTTATCTTTTCACGGCTGCCCGAATAAATTTCTGCACGGGTAGCATTGAAATTCTGTGCTTATTTGATTTGTTCATAGGATCAATAGAAATTAGTCTATCTAAGGTATGCAGTGGTTACGAATTGTATGTATATACATAGTGGTATATATGTATGCGGTTATAGCTACATATACTTGATCTAAAAATTAATTTCTACAATGCTTTAATCAGATAGAAATTTTCTTTCGCGAAATTCCAATTCTGACAATTCGACGTAAACTAAGAAATCTTTCTGTTATATCCACAGAGAGGGATTGGCACTTTGGTCGATCTCTTGAATTATCTCTTAAGTCGTGGCACAGCTTGACGCATCTATATCCCGAGAGAGCGTTTCGTAGCCATTGCATTATTACGTGCATCCACTTGGCTTGTTCCTAATGTACTTCACGTTATATATTCCCATTTCGTGGAATTTGTCTTTGCTAAATTTAATTGCAATATGGATCGGCTTCTCCCAATCGTACGGAATCGCTATTATTAATCGCTCGATATTCTCCTTGCAACGGTGACGTTCAAAGTACCCAATGCTTTAATCTATATAGCGGAGCAAGATTCGAGAGAACGGATTAATTGCCATTCGACCCCCTTTTCTCTATTGTCTGTCCTTTTCTCGCGCGTGCACAATTATTTATCAACTCTTCGTCCGTTCTATTCCGTATTAATTAACACAGATATCAACGGCGCTCGTATCGAATTTTTAGCCGTCGTATAGGTATGCATAGGAATTTCATGCCTGTACGTACACATTCTCACACACGGAGGCACGAAAATTTGGGGAAAAAAGGAACTTCTGGCTGTTTCTAGTGACTTTTTTTTTCCTCGAAAATTCATCAAATTGAATTTTCGCGGCTTTATCTGCTCTCGCGACTTTCTCGATGCACTTCCATTTCGAATCTGCATAGAGATTGAACGCGATTCCGCAAAACCGTTAGGCTGCGTAAATTTAATACACGACGCGAAGTTGATATTGAAAAATGGAAAGAAAAAAAAAGAGGTTCAGGAGGGAGTCAAAAGATTGGCAGGTACATATAGGTAATATTCACGATTTTACGGCAAGGTAAGTTTAGAGACCATAGAAAATACATTGTGTGAGAGTGAGATCGAAGCAAGTGCGTCAGGTTGGTAAAGCAAGGGATACCAGGGGACTCATTCTTTCACCCAAAGTAGCTCCAGACTGGATACAAAAATGCCGGATGGGTTCGCAAGCGACACTTCAGGACGGGCGTACGACGTCTCACACACAATCAGACAGGTGAGAGTCATGTAGATCGGCACGGGACATCCCGTGGGGATACAGATGAGAGCCAGTGAAGCCTTTCACGGCTTTCGAATTTATCAAGAAGTTAGCCCTCTACGTCGAGTCCTCGAAGTATAGGGACGTGGAAGAGTCGGTCCTGACTTGCCGAGAGGATGGGGTTCGATTACCTATACGTCAAAGGAGTCAGGGCTGTCATCGGCGTTATTGATGTTTCTTCGCGGGCAGAGGTAACAGCTTATGTTGCAGGGGTCTCCTTTTGTGTGATAGCAGAACGACGGGGCAACCCTCGAGTCTCCTATCCGAGGACAAGAGGTCCACCCCTCTTATTGGCCATTTCCAGTAGCTCCCCGGAGGCTGTCAGACGGGCTTTATCACCCTGAGATTTTTATTAAAATTAGTCCCCCTCCCTTCCATGGCTGACACGCGTGTTATTGTCACGCCAGGACGTATAGGCGTCTCCGGTAAAAACTTAAGGGTAGTTCTTGTCGTTTTTGATATTCAATTTTGGCTAGATAACATTTTTGCGAATAAGGGGACGAAAGGTGTCTTGCGAACCCACGAGACAAAATTTATAATGGAAAAACTGACCTGACCTTTCGTCCCTTAGACTGGGTCATGAACTTTGGGCCAGTCCTCCTTATGCGTGATGGTCGCCCATCTTACGCAATCGTTAGCTTTGATTATTTTAATTGAATTTTTGAGGGTCCATTATGAGGTAGGTGAACATCAGTCATTTTTTTACGACTTTTTTTTTACTCGTGACTTATTTTCGCGGCCATTTTAAAACGAGATATTACTTTATTCACATTAAGTCTGTGCACACGATGTGGGATTCTCTTGACACCTTTTCTTTTTATGTCTCAATCCGGAGATGCCGTTCAATTATAACTTGTAAGACCATTTAAAGTTTGAGTTTGAAATTTCCCGCCTCGAGGGAACCGGATAACGCCTGATTTCGTTCATCACCTCCGGTTACGAGGAACGCTATTAATTAACACTGCTCAATTATTCAGGCTCTGCCTTCTGTGCCGTTGGCATACGTCGCAATCGATTAAAAATTTATTCCTGTGCTAGGAGCATTAAGAAAACAGTATGCATCGTTATAAAGATTTTTTGGGCATTAAATATTTTGAAGGCCAATTTAAAAAAATGCAATCTTACACAAATTTTATAATATTTGATGAAATTTTTCTGATACGTGTTCATTCGTATATTACAAGCTTATTCTTCTTCGTGGATTGGTATTCGAAAAATTACATAGCGTAACCCATAACCAATTCCTTCTGGAAGCCTTCGCCAAATTCCCTGGGCATATTACGTAGGACAGATCGATCTCTCAAGTGAGCGAACGTAGTGAACCCTCTCGCCGGCGTTGATCCTATGAATATATAGTCCTATGATATATGCCTGCAGTAGCTAGTCATATTTTAAAGGCATCCTCTGTATAGAAAGGACGTCATAATCGGGTCGATGTGGCCTACCCGTTATACAGACACTACTGTGCCCGTAGATAATATCTCGCACGCATTGCCATAGATCCCTCAATCACCCCAGGCACATTTCCAACTGTCATAGATCCAGCCACTTGGTCGTCATTTCGAAAAAAAATGTGAGTCGATATCTTTACACATCCATACAATACAGCCACTCGTGTAAGATCCGCCATTTTTTTTCAACATTCTTGCGTAACAATTTGGGATCAGATTGCTATCTAAAATAATATCAATTTTATGGTCGCGCAGTAGAAGGTAGTAAAAAGGATATTATTATTTTAGTGTGCAATTAAACAATATAAAAATAACATCTGATTCAAAGTTCTAGTACCTGCTGCCTACAGTATGGTAGTAGGTAGTTTTGTAGGTTACGAGGAGAATTCAACGTTATTCATTGTCAGTGTTACTAGGGATGATTTTGCAAAGGGTCGTTTTCTCGTTAAAACCAGCGACTTTCGTATAAACGCTTGAGAAAGAGATAGGTGATAAGGGGACATTTACATTTTATAAAGGTGAACGGTATTAGCTAACAATTTAAACGGTTCTATGGTTGTCGTGTTTATAGCGTCAGGTGTGTTCGAAGCTTTTCTTGTCAAATTTTACCTACTTGAGATCGTCAATGGTTTTTAGGTTAGGGTTGGTACGCGGTAGTAAAGTACGGTTTATTTGCAAGACATTATTCTCAAAGGTATATTTCTGTGCTATAAGTATACCCAAATACTTTTCTTGACCGAGATAGCCACAAAGTGTACAGTATCAAAGTCAATATGGCTTTATCGAAAATTCGCCTGAGTGCATTTCTTGATACGGAAGCTTCTATGCACGCTTATATTCTCCTTATGCATCGTGAAAGGAGGTTACGTACGAAGGAGTTTCATATAACGGTGATAAGGTTTGTGGCAGGAAGGATTGATAAAAATGAGGAATAACTTTTCTAGTCTTCTTTTTTGACTGACTACCTACAGGGTGTCCAGTTTGAGGATTCATTGTGTATGTACCTCTCGTATACATTCTTTGGGATACGTCTGAGGTGGGAAGATAAAAATTTGAATGCGAACGCTTTGCCTGGGATAGATAACTGTGAATAGAATTTATCACAGCTTCAAAAGCTCCTTGTATGGGCATACAAAAATGGCTTATCGACTTCAAATTTACATTCAGGGTACATGGCCTAGAGTATTATCAGGATATCGGCACCTATCTGGATACCTTGGATCGTTTCGTTCTTGGCAAAATTTAAATTCACTTTTTTTTTAGATAGTCGCGTTTATAGTCTGTGGGAGCTGAAAAAATATTAAGCAGTTACGTGTGAGGTATTATGGGAAATGCAATTTGATTGGCTTTGCACTATTTAAAAACTTAATATTTAATGTTAATATTGTTAATGACTACCTTTATAGTGTATAGGATTTAAGTAGGGTTAATTAACCCTGTCTAAGTTTTTCATATAATAAATCATAGGGGTTGATGTCTTTAGTTTATATTCTGTTGGTGAACACAGTCGGTAATGTAAGCAAATATTTTATTTATAATTTCTAGATATTCAAAATAATTGTAGACATCCAAAAAAGTAGTACAAGTGCGTTATGACGCGAACACGAGAACAGAAGGAAAAATGTAGAGTTTCAAAGAGTCTAATTGACTTATTTTATAATTGCGATCTACGAGTTTCATCTTTCTTCGGGAAACTTCGGCTAATCTCGGTAATTGGTTAGAAGGGAATCGAAATTTCATTGTGAGATGTCGTTGCTTTTATTTCTCTACTTTGTTTCGCTCTTTTATTCTCGACATCGACATTTGAAATTGATTCGAACAAGGTAGACACATTTTTCTTTCGAAAACAACATAAAGCACTTTATGTGTTTGTCCGATGAAAGGAACAAATCGACACCTAGATATCCTTGAATCTTCTTGATTAGCAGCTTTTTCCTCTTGTTTCTTCAGTACGCTGTAAAAGAAATACAATCCATGGGCCTAGTTATTTTTCGTGTAATTCGCTTCTTTTTTTACATGGGCGTCAATTAGTTAAATGCAAATTAATGAATCGAATTTAATTTTCTAATCAATGCTGATGTATATGGGAACAATTTTATTGGATATTTCTATTGAAGAGATTCTACGATTAATATTCGGTTTTATGTACAAAAATGTATTTTTTTTTTAAAAGCTCAAGCGTCTTTGAGTATTTTGTTGGGCGTCTATTAGCAGAATTTTTGAAAATTTGGTGGGAAACTTTAGTCCCTGAAGAATATTTTTTTTACACTTTAAGGATAAAGAGAGATGAAATCCGTTGAGGATTTTACGCTAAATAGTTTGACAGAGCGAAAGCTCGAGTAGTCGAGTGGTCAGTGTAAATAGGGTATTGCCTTCCTGATCTAGGAGAGCTTTTCGGGATAGCACGGTGTCCCTTAGCCACGCTTAATTTATACCATTGCAATTTGATCCTTGCACTTTGCTTCTAGACTGCTTCCGAATTCGTATTACTATGTCGATTCTTCTCGAATCATACATATATATATATATGTATGTCTTCAGTGATAATTTAGCTCTTTGCTTTCTTTTTCCATCGACTCATCTTGAAAATTGCGCCAATGCAGACTCTACTGGATGAAAAGTTTCAACTCGATGTCATTACTGCCAGCCCTTTAAAATCAACCTCATTAACAGTGACAGCTGTAGTCATAGGTTCGAATTCTTCAAGAGCTTTCGACTAGTAGGCTACCTTCTCGTTTTTTCAAATATGCTTACATAGACCTCATCATTCAGTCTGACTGGTACTATTGCACATAGAAAACGGCACGACAAAGCTCTGTGTGGCTGGCAGAGGATCAAAGAGTTTCCTATCGCTGAAAATTTGAAGTAGAAGCTTTTCTGATGATGAAGCTTCCATGCAATTGATTTATTAATCTCAAAGGGTGCGACCGGGTGCCAATTTCGTTAGGGGGTATAAACCTGAATTATCGTTACAAGGCAGTGTAATCGCCTTACTTACTTACTTTAATTATGAAAAATGAATTAAAGCAAGGAAATATGGTTCTGGTTACGTAAAATAAATTTGAAGCTTGAATCAATCTTGAGACGAAAGCTCCCCCCGATGAAGATTGAGTCTTGATTAAGCTCGCAAAGTTCACAATCTGCTCATAAGATATCGTCGACCTGGCACGATAAACTTGGAACTTCGTCATAGCTTTGCGATATAGCATTAACGGAACTGACTATGATAATGTTATCGAGGGTGCCATTATCGTTATCATCCTAGGGAGTTGCTCCAAAGTGCAAATCTTCGAGCCTGGTCTCTCTTGGCGCAGTAACGAACGAACGTCATGCGTTGGACGAAGACGCCAAATGTGCGGAATGAGCTTGCGAATCTTTGTCAAGGATAGTATAGTCGAGGTCGTTTTTCTATCTGGTGGACTCTTGAAGCCGTTGAAACGACAAGAGGGACGGAGGGAACTTTGCGATCGAAATTGCAGATAGGACGGCTCGTTTAATTTCTCATTTGAAATCCAAACGAAGAGCAGCTTCGTGAAAAGCTCACCGCTAGAACGAACGGCGCTGGTGTGCCACGACCTTAGCGCACGAGTCTTTCTCGCATATACTGGCCATTTATTCGGGATCTCGAGCCAATTCGCTTTTTATCGGGACTAGATTGCAAAACTTTTCAGGTAAAAAGGAACTCCACGACTATTCGTAGTCACGTCTGGTTAGGTCCCGTAGGTCCCACAGGTAAAAAAGTACGGAGCTTTAACTTGCAGCGTGTACGCCAGTTTTCAACGACTTAATCCTCATCGGCCTCTGGTACGGCATGGGAAAAAAAGCTTCTGCACTCCCCGCGGCGAACCTCGAATTTAGGAGCCTTAGGAGTGTCTGCATTGTATAGCTCAGCAACTTTGCTTTCTACGTTAAGCTCTTACCGTTTTCCGTTGCGTTTTGGTCAAATGGTTAAAAAAAATATACGAGCTTCGCGCAGAGCTTTTACCAAGCTGCGGTTGTAACAGTCATGCCGAAGCAGTGCTGTGATGTTTCGTCAAAGCCACCGCGTGATCTTTGACCTAAAGCTTGCAAGCTTTCGTTACTTTGACTAAAGCTTCGCTGTCTGGTCGAGTTCGCCCTCGCGATTGTTAGGTACCTCGACGAAGCTTTCATACACCCACGTGAGCTTTTTGTCTCTCTCAACTTTCAACTTGTCGCAGACCGGTCCTCTTTTTTGATCGAGCTTTTGTGTAAGCTCGTGCAAATTTGAATTGTAGATTTTAGATTTTCCATAGTTTATGGCGTTCTTATTAATATTAATA
Organism: Trachelus iudaicus; assembly: GCA_030142595.1. Taxonomy (NCBI): domain Eukaryota; kingdom Metazoa; phylum Arthropoda; class Insecta; order Hymenoptera; family Cephidae; genus Trachelus; species Trachelus iudaicus. The sequence continues at coordinate 277,922 of JARQTH010000526.1, forward strand.
ACAATTTTTGTCTGAAACTTAAGTATCAAAATTGTTCCTTAATGCTAGTAGTAATTCCCATTATGAAATTGAGGACTCTTCGAGGTCTCCTACCTACGACTGGGACTGGTGCGAAGATGACCCAAACAGAACCTGGATTTAAAAAAGAAAATTTCTACTAGGAAAAGCTCGAGTTTAATAAAACTTTATCGCAAGCTCTAATCTGTTAATTGTATATATACCGTACACTATTGCTTATCAGATACTGCTTCACTCGCATTGTCTAACTGACTTCGAACATCCATATATCTGCATTCTGTTATCTGCATTCGCGGAAACACACCGCCTGTTACTATCAGATCATCGCCAAACGATAACGTACAAATGAGCTTTGTCCGACGCGTGAGCTTTTCCCGGCATTTTTTTTAAGCGATTAACGGACCGCGCGCCACCCGCTGATAAATTATTCGAAACACAGTTTATCCAGTTGTTCGTCACGTGACGACCTCGTGCAATCTGCTGGTGCATTAACTGGGAGCATGCACGTGGTCGAGGTTACTCGTGGGAGCTTTAAGCAAGGTGAAAAAAAATAAGTAGAGACAAAGAAGGAGGAAAACCAGAAAGGGTGAAAAAAAATAGGGGATACGCTCTAGAATTAATGTTGGCACGAAAGGGTTAATAGTTTGCGCTGACTATATTCGGTACTCTGCAAGCTGCCTTTTCCACTAAAGAACCCTTTCACCCTCGTCATCCCCTTACTGACTCATTCAAGTTTTACCGGCGGAGGGCGAGGGCGGGTACCCTGCCAATTTTACAGCAGCTGACTTTATTGTCCCAATAGAAAATTATATTCAGTGCTCATCGAACAAGCCCCTTTTCCCCATCGTAAAGCTCCTTGTGGTTTTTCCTCTGTTTACTCATATCTGTAATTGTATAATATAGCGTTTCAACTACTTTTTGTACATTTACATTAAATTTCTTTCTTTTAAATCTTCCTACCCATTCATAAGACCGTTCGTGAAACCACACACGTCTCCCTTCATTTCACGAACCGATTGAATAATCTTACGTAAGGTGTACACGTAATCTGGACACACATCGTAAATATCGTAAATCGTACGGGTATGTGCTTTTTGACCCTGCTCACTTTTGAGAGTCGCCTTTTAATCCCAGAGGAATACAGTTATATTTACACGTACTGTACAACCGACGCTGGCAGTTTTATCCATTTTGGGAAATAGAACCGCGATAAACATCGCCAGATAGGACGATCGGATGTTAATAGAACGAAACACATGCGCGAATAACGTCCGCCAAAGCGTTATCGGTCCTGTAAATTAACTATGCCAAAGGGGTTCCGGCCAGTGCCAAGGGGTTAAGTACACTTAAAACGTTTGAATTGAGAATATTAAGGGATAGCCGTATAGCCACTAACCATATAAGCTACTGTGTCTATTTTTGTAAATTGAAAAACTAATAAGGTAAAGAATCGACAATATTTTTAAAAATTATTGTAATTTCTATTATCAATAATATATTACGCGATGATAACGTAAACCTCCTGCATAAATACGTCATCTAAACAATTATCTATATGACTTATTATTTGTGCATTCGTTCGACGAGCCTCCTGCCTAGGGGACTCCTCTACTTTTAATAGCCATAGGAAGATGACCCCTCCAAAATCTCATTGATTCGTTCACGGAGTATACAGTGTTTTTTATCTACTTGAATCTAGCATATATGTATACATATCTCTCCATATTTCCTGCCGTACAGCGAAAAAGGTCGGCGTTTACGTAAATGAAAAAAAAAAGCTCGTTCAATTTTGATTTAATCAGCCAAAAAGCTCCGCATTGACGCTTTAACCTTTTTCGCGGTCCGTTAGCAAAACATTACCAATCCACATACATATATCCGCGAATCGCTCCGATAGGTTACTTGAATGAGATATACCCAATCGGTCGACCTCGATAGTGGATTCTTATGAAACATCCACTATGACGTACACGATCGATTTAAGTCGTAAGCGACCCTTCGATTAATTAATCTCACTGTCACGCACTTTTTAATCATATACAATGGTCTGTTTTTTTTTTCTTATCCACTTGCCCTTATCATTATTGTATCCGGCCGTCTCTAAATATTCATTCTTGATAACAGATAATACCTAGTGTTACTTTCACGTATAGTCAAGCGCACCACGATCCAGAGTGTTTACGTATCCTCTGAACGTTATACCTATATATTATACAGGACGTTACATATCCACCTACATATACATAGGTGCTTACGGTTAATTTCAGAGGATTCGGTATCCCATTCGAACATCAAGGAATATTCCTGTGGGACAACGGATATTCAACATCAAATGAGCTTTTGAAACTTGACTGTCATGCGAATACGAGATAAGAACCTTTGAATCCACTTGTAGATCTGTATACATGTTCGGGTTTGCTTATAACCAAAGCACCTGGTCAGACCATGAACTGCGTTAACCATAGAGATAATGAAATTTCATAAAGCCGCTTTTCACCAATACTATTTGTTATGGCGATAACCTTCGCTCCTTTTTGGATTTACCTTTAGCGTGTAGCCACATTAACGGATTCTGTGTGTCCTGTGAACATAAAAGCAGTATGGCTGTATATACATGCAGTACACCATTTCATGGGTATCACAAATTACATTATGGAAAAGCCTGTAGTGAAAACGCGTCGATACGTATTAAAATAATTTTTAAATGTATTTCGATATGTATCGCGAAGCTTTTAATTTTTGAAATAGCCTTTCACCCAGAATGACCCTTTTACGGGGTGTACTTTGTCTGTATACGTATATAGGTGTAGAGACTTGTACCGTGTCATGTATATTTATATATATTGCTTACAGTGGGTATCCCCTACAGCTTCTTCTCGCAAAGCCTAGGATTTGTCCCGAGTATCCAAGGGTCTCTTCCCCATGTCACGTGCACGCAAAATGACCTCCTTTTCACGGTGAAGTAACATCGTCTATATTTAATGCTGGTACTAAGTAGAATACACCTGTAGTATTATGTTATACAGGGTGTCTTCTTGTATAGGAGCAATACGGCTAATACCCCAATGTACCATTTCAGTGTAAGATGGGCCCCACGCATCTTGACCTTGTTTTCGGATGCTGTTATCTATATTTGATGATGGCTACTGGAGGCAGAGACCCCCTGGCTCAGTATCTTCTAGCAAAATCCTCTGGCCTCCTTATTCCGCTAAGGGATGTCCATTAAGACGACCGGCGCGTCGAATCGATCGTAAGACAGAAGAAAATTAAGTGCTCTTCCGATACTATTTCGACACTTTCTTTCCCTTTACTCGTGACAGTCGGTTACTTTGAGTAGGGTGTCAGGGGGGTTGGAGTGTCAGGAACAGATTATAGTTTTATAGGATTGAGAAATATGGAATAGTAACCTGCAAGAGTATATGAGTGTGTCAATTTTCTTACGTAATATTCTTCGATCTGAGAATATAGCTTATCCGTGAATAAATTAATTTTTTTGGACGGATCTTAGGCAATGCAATTTTTCGGAAAATACACGTGATTTTTTCGGAATTTATTGAACATAAAATAAAAATATATAATTATACATCCCAGGAAAATCTTGCACGTGGATACTTTGTAAAAGAAATAAGGCGTGCCAAGCCGTTACAAAGTTTTCTGTCAAAAAAATTTATTTTTCAACAGACTATATATCCACTTGTGAATAACTATTTTTGATGTGTAAAAATAGTATATTATGATACAACTGCGGAAAGTTGGTGATTCCTGACGAGTGTGACGTTTGCCGCCCAAGCGAAGCGAGGGTGACGAAAGTCACACGAGTAGGAATCACCAATTCGCACGCGTATCGTATACTATTTTTTGTAACAATGTACGGAAAGTTCGCAGTATGTGCACCAAAAAGAAGCACGAAATGGTCGACTCTTGATGAGTTCAGAGTGTGCGGGAATATTATGAGTCGACTGATATATCGTACGGGAAAATTCTCGCACGGAAACTGTATACTTTCCGTACGGCGTGGCAAAAAATTACTTTTTTCCCCCTGTTCAAAAATTGATTACATTCCGCCCACGTTTCAAAGGTGTAATATGGTCATTTTATCGTAGTCGGGTAAAAATATAATTTTTGTATCGCTGTACGGAAAGTATACAGTTTGCGCACCAAAAGACAAGCACAAAATGGTCCATTCGTGATGAGTTCAGAGGCGACCATTTTGTACTTCTTTTTGGTGCACATACTGCGAACTTTCCGTACATTGTTACAAAAAATAGTATACGATACGCGTGCGGATTGGTGATTCCTACTCGTGTGACGTTCGTCACCCTCGCTTCGATTGGGCGGCAAACGTCACACTCGTCAGGAATCATCAACTTTCCGCACTTGTATCATAATGTACTATTTTCGTAAATAGTCTGTATACATATACGGAATCCAAGTGCCAACGAGTGTAGCCAGTATTCAGGTACGACTAGAGAAAATTTGAAGCTTAAGGTGGTTGGGTCATCGTAGGTGGGTCGAAAGGTCGTAGGACACCCGGAGATTGAGGTTATGCTAAAAGAGAAAGAGGTTGTGTAATCAAAGTTACGTTCCACGTGCGGCCATAGGATAATGACGCAAGACCGACGGGAAGGCATATACGTAAACAAGTTTAATCGTCAATTTGTAGGTGCAGAGGCGAATGTCGAAGGTTCATTATGAAAAGGAACGTGGGGTGAGACGGGTCCAATTAGAAACTTGATTAAAGCCCGGACCGTACTGACTGCGACGGGTTTGCAACTTGCGATTCGGCACTCTCGACACTGATCAGTAATTCACGCGTTGCTCTCAAGTGACTCCTGTATCCTCTCGTCACATCGCCCAACTTCCCACGGGTCGTTCGCTATGACTGAATTGTCTAATATTTATGCTACTCGGTTAATTATCCCACGTGCCAACTTTAGAACTCAAAGTGCTCCAGTCTTATGTTTCATGCGCCGTTATGTGCCTCCTCAATTTCTATTCTACCTGCTGACTATGGTCCTTACGCGAACTATAGCTCGTATGTACATAGGCAGGTTTTAGGTATTACACCAGTCCAGCTGCGTAAGGGTTCCCTGTCCTGTCGTCCTGGCATATAATTCCTCAGGTCATAAAGTGCCTGGCGCCTAGTGACGACCAGGAAGTTTTGGCATCCTCCGGAAATTGGTGGCACAATCCTTCTATCCAGCCTCCACAGGCTAGAATTTCGACGTTTCTATCGTCAAATACTTGATCCTAACGATTAGGCATTTTTGTTGTATAGAGCAAACTGAGCATTTAGATGATACCAATCGATTACCCTGAATTTCCTGTATCATAAAATGCTGGTCTCCACTCTTCAAAATTTCGACGATTCCATCGGTAAATGCTTGGCAAATATTTTTGAATTTTAATGATACGTAGTAAACGGGGCATTTTTATGATACGATAATTAGCCTAGAGTTCCTTTATCGTGTCGAGCTTTAACGGAAAGATCAATCATAGTCAGATAAACCGTTAACGTTAAATCTAGAGTACAAATTGAAATTTCCACAATTTCTTGTATACTTTGTTAACAGTAATATTCTCGTGTATCTTATTAATTTTGGACGAACCGGTAGCCTCGCGTATCGCTCTGAAATTGCCTATCATATTGTAAATTGCGGAGGAAACTGTTCGGCATACATTACATTGTCAGATTGAGAGTTTTCAATATATAATTTCGAAGCTATAGCTATACTGCTTAGATAGGCCAGAGTTATACGAAATGCCCCTTACGTAGTACGTACTTCTCTATGCCTTCGTATCTTCTCGTATACCAAATCGTGTATTCACATATGGATAGCTGTCTATGCAGCATGCCTAACGATCCCAGAATGAACTGGCAGTGGGTTCGCGAGCGACGCACGTTCCGAAGATTCCTGAGAGCTGTCGATAATGGATATAAGCTCTTGACTCATCTGAATGCCTGGCTTCCGATTTGCAGCTGCATCTTCGGCGAAACGTGCCAAACTGGAAGATGTCTAGGATTTGGATTTCAGGCTGAGAGCCCGAGAAAGGTTTCAGAGACTGTTCGCGTGGCGTGTACAAGATGGAACCTCAAAAACGAAATTCTTATTTATTTAAATATTTCACGACGCGACCGATGTATTGCAGTTGACTTTTTCTTTAGGGCTGTTGACTTTTTCGTATTTCACGACGGCCTTCGTTCCTGTTATTGTCTGTGGATCTTTCGACTACTCTTCCCACGTATACATTATAAATATACTTACGATTAGAAAATTACTTGTGAAAATTACATTTTATGTCTGTGAATGGTACAGTTTTTATGTTAATTAATTTTGCGTGCTAATTTCAGGAAGATTATTCCTACGCGATTGTCTTGTATTCGTCATACCTGGGGTTCAGTTAGGAGGAATTTATTAGCAGGACGGAAATTAGCTCAGGCTGCTTGTACATTGAGAAAATGAAATTTCTAGGGACACAGTGGCGTATCTAGTTACGCTGGGTACCATGGGGTTCTTACGTCCTTCCTTGATATGAAAAATGAGACAGTCACGAGCTGCGAGTGTTTACTTGTAAATTTTTAAATCCTTTTAGTGTAATGTTCACGCGTCACACTGGAAGGTGATATATGCATGAGTATGTGATGGGTACTAGGGTGACTACCCTTGCAGCGGAATATTACCTGAAGCTTTTAAATGACCCGTTTTTATCGAGAGAAAAAGGTAGCCTTTGTCAAGGCGGGAGTTCATTAAAGTTTCGAAATTATTATAAAGCTTGAAATACTTTAACCTTCCTTTAGGTACTTGTATTTTACTGAGGAGCTTTCGGGTGCGTGGTCTACGATTGTAGGGCATATTAATTATCAAATAAAAAAGATTATTTTTTTTTTTCTTTTAACTAGGTAACCAACACATTTATGGGATCGTAAATAATCGTGTAAAGAGACACTTGACCTAATTATTTGTTCTTTGATCGGTGTGGTGAATTGAAGTGAATTTTATGGGCAAAAATAGTCGTAACGTCAATTCTTCTGCGTGTGACTACTCTTCTGGGCCTACCTTCAGACAGGTAGTCGGGAGTTAAGAATAGTAGACTACTTTTGTAAAGCGCATACTTAACTAAGGGTTAAGTGGTGCGGCTTTTATTACAAATGAGTAAGACGGACACTTTTTTTAATTACTGCCAATAATTTATAGATAATTCAACTTATAATGTCCTATCAACATTAATGACATAGTTGAGGATAGGGGTAAAACGCATGGATGCACACATAAATTGTGTAGTACGATCGAATATTTTAATTTAAATTTAATGTGGTTAATGTTTCGTCAAATTTGAAACAGTTGATTACGTGTTGTTGAATATTCACGTAGACTCCTTTTTTTTCGTAAAATAATCTAGTATAAGGATACCGAACCATACGAGACGTGAAATATGCGGCAAAGAGGTTAACGAAAAATCCCATAAATTTTCAAAAAATAAACTGCGCGAGTCTAGCCGAAAAATGTCGAACTTTCGCGTCCCCCCGTCGACGTAAACCACGAATTATTGTCAGTCCTCGAAGAAGAAGTACACCCGAGGTAGCTGTAAAATTTACGAGTTTCGAGCTTCGTAAAGCTTCGCGAGCTTTCGGGCCGTTAACTCGTGACGCATTTCTTGTTTAGCCTCGCTCGGACCAAAAAGCTCGACGCGAGTTTTTCACTTGGCGATTCTAATTTTCTGTCTATCCGGTGAGCCGTTCTTGAAGCCAATTTTCATAGCAACGTTCATCTTTATTTATACGGCTGTCTCCCCGTTCATTACGCCAGCTTTATTTCACGCTTGTAAAAGCGTTCTTTCGTTATCGGAGTCCTCATATGCCGAAGGCACGTACGTACCTATATACGTTTGGAATCCAGAGATACTTTTAATATGTGCATACGAGCTGTGCTTTTTATCCATTTCTGGGTCAGCATTGAGCTGCTGGATTTTTGTATTAAATTCTCAAAATTAAACGCGTTTCACGTGTTCTGGGTTTTTTTTTGCGGAACGAACACGCAACCTGTGCGCATTTGCATAATACCAGACTCACGTTTAGTGATTACAATTAAAGGGGATGGGATTTTTTTAACCAAAAAATTCAGGGATGTCACGGGGCAGACGGCGGGCATTTATGAGTGAGATTTTCGGACTGATTTAATGCCTGGCTTACTCAATAAATAAAAAGGTACCAAAAGCTTGTGCACTCTTGTCGTATTTACTTGGCTGACAGTTTGGTTAAAAAATTCTGGCAGCTTCTCGAATTCAACGCATTTCACTGTCGCATATCTGTACACGTGTTACGTAAATATATAACGTATTAAATGTCACGTAATATTTAATTGCCAGCTCTTGTTGCCACTAGACTTTATTTTAATTTATATGCAAAGTTTACTATTGCCATCAATTTCATTTTAGGTTAGTTATACGATATACGCCTGGAAAGTAACTAGTGGCGCAGCCCTCGTGGCTAGTTTTGGCGATACTCAGATCTTTTGTCGGCTGCTAGTGATAGTATGGCGGCCACCATTTGTATCAGCTGTTTGCTTCTGGCGTTTGTAATGCAAATTATGGACATCAAGTCCATCAGTGTATCCGTTGGTGTTGGTTTGATTCGACTGCTTAAGTCAAGTTACGCACCTTTGGGCAGGACTGACAATTAGTGTGACTGTGCTGCTGCGATCTTATTGAAATGCACTCGTTCATTGTATTAGACCTTCTCATCAATTAAGTTGAAGGTGAGCGAAGTGGAAAAGTTGGACGAGCGATAAAAGAAGGAAACGTAGAATTAAAAGATGGGCGGACGAGTTAGAGTTTCAAAGGCGACAAGAGGGTTAAGAGGAAACGTATAAGAGCTGCAGAGGAAGGAATAAAAATTGAGGAAAAGGAAAATGAGAGATGTGGAAGAGCGGATGAAAGAGACGGAATAAAGTACAGAGGGAAATGAAGAGAGTAGAGGGGGACGGCGAACAAGAAATACAAGGATAAAGGAAACACTGGACAAAATGAAATATAAGGTAGCCTAGTAGGTCCCAGCTTGCTTATATCTATAAGGCCCTATTATGAGGAAGCTACGACCTCGTTGTAGTCCAATTGTGGACTGGGACCTTTTATTTCAGGTATGAGAAAAAAAATTCTCGGATCCTTAGACCTAGAGTAAAAGATCTTTTGAAGTATTTTTTTTTTCAATGGCTGTCAGTTCATTGAACTACTAGGCCATGCATTAGTTCGACATTTCTGTATTTTAAGATGCAGATTACAGAATCCTGCAATATTTATGCCAGTTTCAATTTTTGGTTTTTACAGCTTGCTGGTGCTATACTTTCACGAATACGAAAGTCTAAAGCGAATATAGTGAAAAGTCAATCCGATTGCAAAAAAAATACTACTTTGATCAAAATAGTGACAACCTATCATTTACCGAATGACGTCCACAGTGACGTATTCCCACATACAGGCTAGTGACACGCAAGACTAATTGATAAGGGCGAAAACTGATAACAATCATTTGAGACTTTCTGATAATTCGTGACATGATTTTTGCGGTAAAGGGAAAGGAAATGACTAAAATATATACTCGCGCTTTGCGAGTGACATAAAACAGTAGCGTTACTGGAATCTAATAAAATGCAAAATTCTCTAGATTTCCCATGGAAAATCTACGCTCCAAGTGTCACATTTGAAATTTGCATCGTACTGAATTTTTCGCAATTAAAAAGTTTTAATTTTTCTCTTCGATAAAACAAGACATTAGCTGTCATACACTTTAAACATATTACGTCATCTGTCATCCGATTCATTGTGCTATATTGATTCCAAAACATATGCGAAGATAGTACTTCTTTGTAGCAAGAAATAATTATCAACTTTAAGCTCTACCTATAATAATATTTTTCTGGCACTACCACATATATGCTTTTTTTTTTACATTTATTACACTTTTCCAATCTATATCTACCGGAACCATGTAATATGAACAAGTAATATTTTGTAAAATTATCCTTGTAGAGTATCGAGTATCCCAAACCGTTAAGCGGCAATTAATTCAAAATAGAGGAGACAGCGCGGTTCACCATTGTTGTTCGTTTACGTGCGAAGCGGATAGTCGGTGAGGTAATTCCGTAGTCAAAATATTCCCGAGATATTACGGTTACTGGATGTAGATTTAGAACGCATTGCAGAAGAATAACAGAACGACGGATAAAAGACAGAAGGACGCATCGTGCAAGATGTAGAAAGCAGAAAACAATTTCTCGAAGAAAATGGCTGGCAAAGTACGTGAGTTTCCACCGCGGCCCGATTTCCCATAATATTTATACTGCCGAATGCCGGAAGTTCTTCCGTAAAATCAATTGTTTTCCATTTCCAGGAAGCTTCCGGTCGAAGGACTTTTCGGACTTTTGAACTCCGCGCGTTACGACGCGCTCGGTCTGACACCGCCTCAATTTCCGGTTGGGTGACGCTTTTGGATTTGCTGAGCTCTAGATTCTCTAGGAAGACTATATTGGTCCACTTTCCAAGTGCTCCGAAAGCACTTAAGCTCGGCAAAATGGCGTCGTGCATTGAAAGATTCTCGATTGTGTCTACGATGGCGATTTCGATTATCGATTCATTAGAAGTGAAGGACTGTAATATATATATCCTGTCAGTTCGATTAACGATCAATCGAAATAAAGGTAGGTCGGGTAAAACCATCTCTCTAAAGAAATATGATCGCGTCAGAGTAGCTATTTCGAAAGGTATATCATAATGGCTCTAACGAATTTTAGGGGTAATCAAGTCTCGGACCTACCGGGTTGATCTGACCCCAACTACCCCTGTGGATCGTAACGATATCACTATGGCTGATATATTTGACCCATAGTCATCAATTTTTGTTCAAATAACTTTTTCCCGAAAACTGGTCCTATTGTTTGTGTTTCATTTTAATCCGTTCGACTCAACCCTCCAGACTGCTTTATCCCGAACAAAACAAATTGGCGCGCCTGGTAACGAGTCCTGATCGACTAATTAATTTCTCAGTTACTCGTTTGGAAAATCCTCGAAGCAAGCCCGTATTCGTCGACGGCAAAACCCATGGATTCCCATACTGGCGTTTAGCTCGTCGCCTCTGCGAAAACAATGGGAACAATTTGAATTGATATTCCGATCGGTGCCGATTGAAAGCTCACTTCCGGGCGGAGTATCAACGGGAGCTTAATACCTTCCAGAAACGCATCGGCGATCCTATCCCCGAGGAAGGCTCGTTCGTTTGTCTTCATTATTCTCCTATTATGACGTCACGTCTGCGCCAACTTCTCGAGCTTTCCAAATCCGTGACCTCTCGATCACGACCGGTCACGTTGATTGCCTGCCAAAGTATGATACGCCTCAAGAAACTACTACCCGGACTTCTCGTTAAGCTCCGTTCACAGTTATCATTCTGAGTGAGGAATCCTCGGGCAAGCCAAATAGGATCTGGAAAGAAGTGGGCATGAGTTTACTTTGCTTCGACGGGGGAACGAAAGAAAAGTGGAAGAAGGATGGGATGAAAGAAAAAAGAGAGAATAGGTTGAAGAGGCTAAAGAAAAAGATAAAAGGAAAAAAAATAATCTGAAAGATCCTTCGGACCGGATGACGCGCCATTTTCCATCCCGCGGATCATCCTTAGACGAAGCGTGTTTTATTCACTGCGTGCTCCATTCGGCATGCGAATAATGCCTAGGGGTTGGAGGGGCCACCAAGGTGTAGTAGTACAGAATAAAAAGGGACGGTGGAAAAATAAAGCGGATGAAAATAAAGGGAGAGGGTGGAGAGGTTGTGTATGTGTGTATACAATATATTATATATATATATATATATATTGTGTTGGTAAAAGGTAAATGGGAAAAGGTAAAGCGATAGTCTCTCGTTCGCTCTCATTACCCTGGGCTTAAAAGCCAACCGCTCTTGGGTAGTCAGTGCTGCCATCCTGCAAAATGTGATTATAAGCAAAACTGAGATTTATCGCTACCGCCCTGTTTTTGGCATAGTTGAGAATTATGGGCACGGCGAATGTCGCCATATGCGTGCAACGATTTACCCGGCGCAGCTGCGTGACAAACCTACATGGATCTAGCATAATATTACCAGCAATGGGTCAAGTAATGAAGAATTTTTTTTTTTGTACAATACCTTAGACACTTCACACATCTTATATAATTTTTCTATCGTAAAAGCTAAGATATAGGTAAAGGTATTGCGTAATATCTTATCCGTTTTCCGTTTATTTCTCTTTGACGCATAAACGGAGATTATGAGGAAGGATTTTGAAAATTCCTGAAATTTCCAACTTCCACGTCTCCACTCTGTGCACGAGGAGAGAAATTCCAGAGATATTCTCGAGGTCGTTCGATAATCAGTTACCGGCTGTTTACCGAGAATTAAACTTCCGGTACAGCCTTGCGAATTCGTGCCTTTAATTTATTGCTACGTTATAGGAGTTCTTGTCTCTTTATTTTATTCAGTCGGCAATTGGACCCTCGCCACTTTCCACGTATCATGTTTCTTTGCTGTGCGTATAAGAATTGAGATTTTTTTTTTCCTTTACTGTACTTACGAAAAGAATGCAATTGTCGATATGGCATTCAATATTCGGCAAAGAAGAATCGCAACCTGCTAGTCATATTTCCAGCTTGATGCATTGTTGCCGTTTAGCTTCCAAGCTGTCCGAGTTAACATAACCTGAAAGTGATCGACCGTTCTCGCTACTGTCAATAGATACATGCCAGATTCTCTTATGTATCGTCAACTGTTTGTTTACTTTCGTAAAGTGTAATGCTCTCGTACTCTCTCTCTCTCTCTCTCTCCCTCTCTCTTTTTCTCTCTCTCATTCTCTCTTCATGCTTTGAACGTATATTCGTACTCACAGTAAATTTGCATTACTCGCTGGGCGGTCTGCTACTCCTAGCGCCATCACTATCGTAGGCGGCAGTTCGTGATAACAAGATACATTGGAGGATCAGGGTGACCGAGCGTGAGAAGAGGGAGTGAGAGAGGAGCAGAGTTTAATATGTATGAAAGCCTCATCCAGAGGTATTATAATGTATGAATATCGATGGTCTCTGCTATTTAGGCAGCGGGAAATTCAAATTTCTTTCCCAAGTGAATAGCAGCGTCTTCCCCTTACTTTTGCGCTTTTGAACTACCAATATAGCAATCGACCCCCAGGCCCGATACCTAACTACGAATAATCGTAATCCTCAAGAAAATGGTATTGTCGGAATTGATGATGAATTCTGCTATTTGGCTGATTCATAAGTTTACGGGTTAGCAGTCAAACGACGGAAGACCCAGCCTGATGTTACGGAGAACTTTTAATCACTCGGAGCTTCGATGGTTTCGCGCAGTTTTCGGAGCGTCCTCGGAACATGGGTGATATCGTATAGATATACAGAGAGGGAGTCGCACGCTGGGGATTTCCCGTAGAAGTTGTCGCGAAACTTTGCTGGCCAACTTTAAAGCTTTAAGAATTTTGCTTCGGCGATGATGCGAAATTTTCTTTGCGCTGCTCTAGGGCCTCAACGTGCTTCCTCGAATTGGATCATGGGTAATTTTGACTCTGCCAAATATTCTCTTATATCCTTTTTTTTTACTTTCTTCTATACTTCCTCGCTGACTTCTTTCATACGGCTATGCTTACTCTCCACTCCAATTACCCGTAGGTCCAATTTCAATCTTTCATTGTGCAAGATCTTTAAAGTTTTACGTAACTTTCGGCAGACTCAATTCCGGTTTAAATCATTGATTAGGCACTCGCCGAACAATTTATGGAAAGACGCGGGAATTTCGTTAAATTAATCATAAGTTTAGTTATTCTGCTTTCGACCTGGTCAGTAGGTCAGGAATGACCAATGGCAGTAGTAATATCTTCCTTTACGTCAGACCAGACATACCAATTCGTATTCAGTCGGCAAATAAGGCATCGCCTAACCATTATTCCTTTCTGTATACACATAACCGCAGACGTATTACGTCTTACCTAAATCAAACTTTGGAAATTCTCGAGGACCTCAGAGATTTACATACCGAACAAGATCAGTTATTCTCCGTGCTGCCTTTCCCGTCGTTAATGTTTACATATATTCAAATGGGAATATACACGTTTTTTCTGTTTTTCTTTTTTTCCAAAAACGAAGTTGACGTTATTTATAGAAAAATACACGTAAATAATGTTAATCATACGTTAATATATTTTCACACGTGTCAAACTTTATCTGGTTCACGTCATATAATAAATTTTCTCAAGTAACCACCTCTGGGTAGGATTACACGTGTGACTGGGTACTGTAATCTGGCTGAGCGCCGATTTATAAAATACCAAATGGGGTTTCATTTTTTTTCTCATAATAACGGAAAATCTTTTCTTCGTCCCTTTTGCAGAAATACGTCAGTGAGGGTTCTACCGTGAGGGACTGCGTGACGACCTGCGTCGAGAAGGGTGAGTTGCCAAATATTTTATTCTCACTACCCTATATATACACATACGCTATATGTGTGCGGTTTTTATACCAAAAATTTCAATATGCATTTAGAATATCTTCGTAAACGTTTTTATACGGCATTATACATGCACCTATATAATATTGATAAAGATAAAGAAATCTCAAGAGAAATCTGCACTTCGTACGTCATTCTTAAACTTTATCGGACTGACTGAGTCGTGATTGTATGATTCTGAATAATGCCCTGAAGAGCAAGCTTTGAATAAACTATATAGCTCAGACTGAATATCAATAGACTAGACATGCCCGTGTAATTTGTGTCACACGATTCTGGTATATGCATATATATATGTATATAGCATTTCAATAGGTAAAATCCGCTTGCGGGGGTCCGCAATATGCAGATTCGCGTGTCATTATATCTCATAAGGTGTCCGCTCTACTTAGCTCTTTAGTCAGTGCTTACAGACATTTTTTTTCAAATGATGTTTTCCCATTGTTAATATACAGTGTCGCCATCTTTTCACAATTACAAGTATCGTACAAAGTGTATAGCGGGTTAGTCAACCCAAACCTGAAGTTAGCGCCCAATTGATTCTTATGGTAAACTCATGTTCAGACGGTGAATTTGGACGAAATAACTCGTTATATTAATTGCGTATCAATTCAGATGATAATTATGGAGCTTTTCGTCCTAGATCGCATTTGAATGCTTTTATAGGCAATTTCATAATTTTTTTTTTCAAACTTCCCACTCACTCGGAATACCTATTTTGAATATACTCGAACCCGACCATGTCTTTTCAGTTACATCAGCCTTCGCGCTACACGTGTCTCGAGTCTCTGGATGGAGCCAAGTACCACCTACTCCTTGCTACTCGCTAGAGAACGGCAGACTCCTCATGTATTATTAGTCTAATGTAAAAAGTCTAGAAAGTACCGAGAAGCGTCCAGAACTTGTAATTCCTTGAATTCCTAAAATTTTCTCGAATTTGAATTTGACGATTTTCGCATCCCGGTTCGCTTAACTCTCAAGATTGTCCTCGAAATTCAGTGGCTCGTCTACAAAGAGAAGCCGAATGCTTCGTCTAAGAGTGCTTTGAAGTCGGAAGCTGTGAGAAGCGTTCTAATATACTTCTAATATGATATATACATATATACATAGTTAATATTCAGGTATCTGTAAGCACATGCACACATACTCACATATTGGCACACGTCTCCACCCGATCTAATGCCCGTGCCGGAAGTGAGTCGTGTTGCTGTGGAAATAAAATTCCTTGCAGGAATCTGAAGTCGTGATTTCCTTTATACAGTGAAGAAAACCGCATAGAGAGCAAAGGTTTAAAGAAAGAGAAAGCAATTCGATGTAAGAGGAAAGAACTAAAAGGTCATAGGATATTCTTCGACGATCATGGATTAATTTATCTTCTTCGTCGGAAGTCCCTATAATCCGTAGATTCAAAGAATTAAATCTTCAATCCCGTGGCGAAAGTATTAATTCAGGTGATATCTTCAATTATATCGTAAGAGATAGGTCAATTGATTTTAACGCCAAAAAATCCTAGGAGCCGGACGATCGCTTAGAATATGTATTAGAAATTCTTATCGTTTATAATTAATCGTGGGAAAAGTGCAATGTGGGCGTAGATTGTTAGTGGCTAATGCGCATGCGTCGTCTACGTGCACTTTTTCTCGGTGGAGAAACATGTTAATGTCGTACCCTTGTCAGACAGTGAGTCGATCAAGTTGCCTGACATGCAAGGGTAAAAAAGGGGATGTAACCGGAAAAGAAGAATGGAAAAAAAAGGCAAACAACAAGGTCCCAAATGGCGACCAACTTTCCAGCAAGCTGGTTAAACCCGAGATGACGCTACGCGATTAATTGCGCGATGTAAAATTCTTCGGTTCTTTCAACGTTCTTTCTCTTGGTTCACTGCGACATTTTGTACGTAACGTATTCGTATCCACAAGCACTTACAGCGAGAAACTTTTACAATTCCACGAAACTCGACGCGCAACTACGGAAACGTCGGAAAACTCGAGTGGCGCCGCCTAGCGCTTCTTTCCTACACTAACCGTAACTCGCAGCCCGTTTCTTTCCAACGTGTGCCTTTCGTGTTGATCGCATTTACTTTTTTTTTACTTTTATTCACGGTCTTTCTAAATGGTGCGCATTCGGGTTTTTTTTTGCATTCAGAAGCCTTTGAGCTTAGTGCATCATAAACATACGACGAAAAAGTTTTATTTGACTTATGATCTGACTGTATAGGATTTTCTTGTAAAATTACAGTACTATGGAAATTTGTATAAAATAATAATAATCTACATTTTTTATTTTAAATTATACATGTTTGTTCAACGGGTGTCTTGTAAGTAGGTATGGACTGTACTTTTCTTAGAAATATCTATGTAGATGCTGACCGATATTGTCAAAGAGAACAGCTTCCGGTTCAAAGCTCAAGGTTGTTAGTTTCCCATCTCAGAGACGTATCGGACGTAAACGCACGTCATCTTGCCCTGAATAATTGATGGGATGGATTACTCCCCATTCTACGTCACACTTCCTATAAAATGACAAGGGTTAAATTTCCCTTCTGGATTACCTGACTTTCAGGAGACACCTTCTCTCGACCTGCGTAAGCTTCGGGACTCTTTGATGATTTTCTGGGAAGCTCACATCCGGTCGAAGAAGAGTTAGCAGTAAACGTGGTATATTACCTACGTATAATGCAACTACCCAAGATTCGTTTTACAGTAGAGTCATATGTCATCAACGAACCGGAAGTGCGTTCAACTGTTCTGAGAATCAAGATAATCTATCAAAAGGGACCTTTACTCCCTTAGAGGTTATCCTTACCGTTACTAGATCCACCTTAGATTCTGAGGTCGTCATTGGTCCTCGTAAAGACTTCCATCATCCCCTAATCTCCATTCGGGTTTCGGACAATATTCCTAAGTGGTTGTAAAAGAGGTTAGGCTATTCTTTTCTATTTATTTTATCCATATACCAGAAATAGGAATATACTGTTATCGGTTTTGAATTTTCATAAACGCTGACACTTATGTTACTCATGAATATTTCATATGTTGTTTTGACTAACGTAATATCGTATATAGACATTTGGTACAACGGCATCACCTGATTGGTTGGTTCTACTATATAAACTCAAATGGACAGGCCAGCGCCAGGTGGCCCAAATAACCCTACAGACGGCTATTCAGGACTATTTGAGAGAGTTCTATTAATATCCACGGTGAAACCAACTTCAAGTGGCACAAAAGTCCCGAATAACCACGTGTATCCTGAATAATCATATATAATTCGCACTATACGTGCGTGAATATTTTTCTACATAAGTAGATCGGTGTTTATCGTATATGGATAAAAATATATGTCCTATACGAACAGGGTCACAGAGGGTTGTTGATCGTTTTACGAGCAAACCATGCGCGACAACTCGACTTTATTCGAGCTTAAGGGTTAGTAGTTCAACTACGTGATTTCAATTTATCAACTTCCTAGATTCCCTTTGCGTTTTTTCTCTCTTTCTTTCCCATTCTTTTTCACTCTTTTTGTCTCCCTTGTTTGCTCCACTTTTTCCACGTTCTTTCGACCGGTACACTGTGACGATTTGTCACAGAGTCGATTAAACGCACCGATTGAATGTCATCGATTTCTGGTTACGACCGTCCGCACGTAGAAGCGCTGCGCTCGCGTCCGCCTACGCGACTCTTCGGGGATAAAGGGGACACGAAAAAGAGAAAAGAAAAGGATAGTAGAGATATGAAAAACGGAAATGATAACAAGGGAAAGGATCTCGAGCTTTTTAATCTTTCACGTTGCTTTGTGCTTTCGACTGTCGTATTCATAGATTTTTACTCGCTCGACTAGGTATATTTTTATTATTATTTATCACGTATAACTTGATACATTGGTATTTTTGAGGTTAGAACGTACATAACAATTTCCTGTGTGAAAATAATTTCGACTTACGTTATTTCGTAAGAAAAATGCTTACGCAGTCACGCGAGTTAATTAAGACTAGGCAATCAAATAAAAAAGTCAACCTCAACCGACTCGCAAAACCCAGCGACTACGTTAACTTTAAAAACTGCGGGATACAAAAAATGTAAATGTAAGATACCATAATTCCCCATGGGAGAAAGTCTCCGTGCACGAAATACTTTTTCCCCCTTTTTCCACTACTTGCAAATTAAAAATAAATATCGTTACTAGAAGTTGAAGGATTACGTATATATCTTGCGAGAAGAATAAATGTCCAAAAAACACATTCGTACAAGTTCAACAAGATGGAAGGGTAATAATTTGTAAAATTTAACGAAGCATTGTCGTATGTAGATTATGTCTTTTTTATTGAGTAGCAAGGGTGAAGTGCCCGGGAGGAGGGGGAGGGGGGGGGGGTTAAAAATGAAATTAGATTTCCCAAATGAAACTAATAAAAAAAAATTTAAGCAAGCCTGCGAGGCAAATCTAATAACGAAGTAGCTATTAAAAAAAAAAAAGAACACGCTGACCGATCGCTGTGCACCAGACGAAGCGGGTAATCCGTGGAAATTGAATGAGCCTTCACGAAATGTTCCAGAAACCTGGAGCACGAGGAGCTATTGCTGCAACGAAGACGGATGCAACTCTGGACACTCTCTGACATCCAGTTCGGCCACTATCTGCGTCTTCGCAGCGGCTCTCATCCTCCTTGGACACAGTCTTCGTGGCTAATACGTCCATCCTGATGAGTGACGATCATCCCCGATCATCGAATCCCATCATCAAGTTGAAGTCCTTCAGCGAGTAGTGCCACGAGGTTGAGTTCACACTAGACATTTTATCTCTGACCGAGATAGGCCACGTTCAGACATTCAACAATCTATATATAGGTACTTCCTGTAGGAATTAAAAAAAAAGGTATCCCTTTGTCTATCTCTGTTCTTCCTCTTCAATCCTGGTCCAAACGTTTCGTTTGTGTTTCATTTTAATTTTTTTTGTCATCTTTTCTCTACCTGGGCTAACTGTACGGGTATCCGGGCGGAAACCGATGGAACGAATTATCGGACGAACGATTATATAAGGGAGACAAGCCGGAAGGATTTTCGGACGGGCCTGTACCTACAACCTACCACGTAGGTACAATTGAAATCAGAACATTCGGCAGAGCTTTTTCTGAACGTGGAGAAAGCTCGTCCAGGCAGAATTCAATCTCGCGACAAGCGAACGGCTCGCCTGGGTTTATTCGTTTTTGAGTACCTTCTTCACTTTTAACTTGAAACTCTTTCGTTTCCTTTTTTCGATTCTGCCATTCCTTTGGACGGTTTTACGACCAATGTCTGTAAGGTAGATAGGTAGGGAGGTACCGTCCGTCTAGTTGATTTTTAAATATCTTTCATTTATATTCGGTCAACTTCAAAAGGGCTGACGTATCCTTATTCTTGTTTGAATCATGATGCGTGATCTTGTTTCTGGACCCGAGTCACTGCTTAATGAGAATGTGCAGGCGCCAGCATCAGCATCATCACCAGTATCGACACTCGCGGCAATTTCATATCCCATCTGTCTCTTGAACCGCCCGGGTTTATTCAATTTGTTCAGAAAGTTTTTTCTCTTGTTTTTTATGTAAACTCCCTTTTTTTTACTGCGGCCGGCTGCTGTATTTAAAAAAATGTCTTTACTTCAAAAAGGGAATGGTAACAAAAAAAAATCTAGGGTCGATAATACGTTGGGAATTGGTGTATCTGTAAATAACGTGATCTCGGGTTTGGTTAGGATCAATCGCATAAACTTTTGTTTCGTTTGGTGTATTGGTATAGTCGATTTATGCTAAAACGAAGAAATTCTCTAAACTCTTTTATATACGGAGCTGTGAAATGTTGGCACCCTTGATAAGATACTCACTTTATGGACGGACTGTACTTATACGATGTAAGTATAGTTATACGGTGTAGGATTATAGGCTCTTTGTCATTTTCAAAATTGTATATCTTTCGAAACGTACAAATTCAAATGAAAACTTGGATCGATGCTTTCAGGGATTTATGGAATTTAATACAATACTCTGTTTTAGTAATTTGTCCAGTTTCGTTAAACGCGACTTGTGCGTCTCATAGATATACAATTTGAAAAATAGAGAAAGGCACAGAAAAAAAACGAACTGCAAAAAAAGGACAAAAAATATATCAAGAAGTTACGTCAGAAGCATGACGCACAGATACGAATATAAAAAAAATTATGCTTGATAATTTTCAATGTCATTCGAATATTTTTGAATGATAAAAAAAACTAAGTAAAATTCAAAAGTACATAATTGAACACACGTAATATCCTCAGGCGAATTTTTACAGCTTGAAACGAAATAACATTCGACGTTCCACAATCGGGACCGATTCGTTTACTTTGTTTTTGCTCCCTTTCCTCTTTTACTGTCGAATTACCGTCTTCATCTGCGTAAAAGTCAACTTTCGGCATGATATCTTAAATCCCTATATTTTTTTTGGTAATTCTCAAAAATAAAAATCATCCTGGTCATACGTGATTTCATTATGATATATCCCTGCGTAACAAAGACATTGGCTGTACCTAAATTTGTAGATCATTTCTTCATCGATAATCCCTCTCTCGATATCATCATTGCCGTATCAAGGAGGACGCAGTTGGTCGATAATAACAAAATGTAAAAGAAAAGTCTGATTTTGGAAAAGGCACGGGAGCACGTTTCCTCGGCGACGATGTCAAAGGTTCCTCCGCGCGATTTCCTCGCTTCGCATCACACAAAAATCCTGTATAAAGAATTACTAGAGAAGCCACGTAGAAGCAGAGGAAGATTTTAATTAAATTGCAAGCAGGAATGTGAACCATGAAAAAAAAATTCATTCAATGATTACGAAATCTCTGGTAACGTTCCTTCGTACATACGTGGAACCCTATAACCTACAAATAATTTAAAAAAATCTTCCTCTCAAAATTGTCTCCTGGGCAAAAAAATCGTTGAAGCGTCGCGACGCTTTTGCACGTACGTATACGCGCGCACCTGCGAACGCAAGGAAATCGTGACGATTGATAATATTTAAATCATTGCGATACGCCCCGAGAGATCTTCATCGACATTTATCAATCATCAGGAGACAAGCGGATGACGTATTTCTTAATCTTAAACTTAATTGAACGTGGAATACCTACATACAGAAAATATTAAAAACGAAGATACTTATTATTATACAAAAAATAGTAACCTTACGAATACGATAATAATGGAGATTAAAGAATTATTATATAAAATCGATAAATCGCTTAAGTAGCATTAATTACTTGTAAACGAGTTATTATTATTATTGTCATTATTATTATATTATTATTATTATATATTACGGGCGCGAATGAAGATGACACCGCGTGTCGATTTGCAAAAATCGATATCGGGATGCAAATTCTTTCATCAAGTAAATGCAGCATGTCGATTTTGATTTTTGCCGGTGCGAGTGTGATCGATCAGGTGACTGTTCGATTGCTACGAAATAATATCGATTATATCCATTCGCAGTCCAATTCACGGATCCGTGTGACTTATAAAGGGGGACACACGTGTAGCACTTACTTCAATATATAATAATACAGAGTTTTACGTATTATTCAAGGCTAAATGAATACTTTAATCTAACGATAGTTCAAAGAGCTAGGGTCAGGGTTTATCGAATCCGATTCCTCCTTATTGCCGGTGATAAATAATCCTTGTCGCGTTGTTATTGTACTTTGCGGAATGATTTCGCCTTTAGAGAAAAGGAACGAGGAATTTCTGAACCACGGCCACTTTGCCGCACTGGCCTTTTCAATGTACGAGGATCGTTATGTATTTTCTTACGTGTGTGTACCTACAATGGACATTGATTTATCATTGGATAGTCATTGGCTGGTGAGTTTTCATGAAAACGGCTCGATAAACTCTTTCGATATTAATTAAGAAAATTAGTCTGGCTACCGTTTTCAATTTTCCTTTATCCCTTCCATTACTTTGCTCTTTGTTACTTTCATCCAAAAACATAGATATAAGATTTAAAAAAAGCATCAATCTTGCTACCTTGTTGTCACCCCGTTTAAGACGAGATTCTCTGTAAAAATCATTCGAACAATACCATCGATAATTGTCGACGGATAAATAAATAAATGCGTACATACCTTAAGGATACATAAAAACAACATACATATTAACTTTAGGGAATTTAGGCTATAAGATTTTATTATTGTTATTATCATCAACGCAGTACTATAAGGACAAGACAGTTCTCACCCATCCCCTTCCCCTCCTTTCCTCCCCTCCCCAGCCAAGCTTTTCCTAATTAATCCATTCGTACAAGTGTATACTTAAATGCATCCTCTTTTGCATTCTCAAAGGTACCTCACACGAAAAGATCAAAGCTCCACCTAATTGTATCTCTGGTTGGCAGACTCGCAATTTTTATGAAAAACAAAAATTATCCATATATATAGGACCTTTGTGACTCGAGTCACGTTCCTTTTATCTGCACACAGGATACCGAACGTATCAGAATACAGTCTTGCACAAAGCACTTTCATATCCAACGACGATTAAGGGAAGTACAGGCAGAGATAGAAGTATCAGAAATTCGACTACCTCCAGTAATTTACGCTAATGCTCATTACGTCGCTACAGTGTGTACTCACCGTACGTATATAGGTATACTACCTATATTAAAGCTCCTACACCTTAATCATTTATACGTATAAGAGCTTTTGCGTAAGCACGCGTTTAATGCAAAGCACCATCTTGCGACTTGTAGCCGAGCATTGGATATAACGATTCCCGACGTTACAATATCCACCAGCTGATCCTAGGCTGAGGGTGACGTCGGATGCGCGGGGAGTCGTGAAAATTGTATTTACAGTCTGGTCGTATCAAAGGGATGCGATGCCTCGAAGGGGAAGACGGAAAACAAGGGGAACAGAAGGAAGGTGGGTTACGTGGAATGTTAAACGAAGGACTGTACGATCGGGTTGAACGAATTTTATTCATTTAAAGATAAAACAAACTTGTCAGCCCTACTAGAAAGACTTTTTTTTATTTGTGTACCTATTGCCTATTAAAGCTTGTCTGAAGCCTTAATTGGAATCGTTAAACAAATTGCGTGTTTAGTGAGTGCTTTCACTTGAGCGCGTACTTAAACACTTCCTTTCTTCAAATTAGACGGAACTTTGCTACCTAACCTAACCTAACCTATAATCCTAACGTAACGTAACCCGACGATCGGACTACCAGCGGAATGACTTATTAACACTTATTAAACTATATTCACACTGATATTGTGCTTTCTAGGCGTTGACTTTATTATATACATACGTAATAGGACCTCGTTATATCCTTATATTAGCATTTTAGAGTGAGTGAAAGAAGCGCCACCACGTCCCGTCGGCTTAAAGAAGTACTAAAAGGCCGATAACGTTTCGTTAAAGGAAAGTTCTTTTTCATTTCGTTTACGCATTTTTCTTAGATCCTTTTCTTATCACATATGACTTTCCTGTTGTCCACCCGCTGTTTCGATATACATGCGTACGTACCTTTTTCCACATATGACTGTATGTTGAGTCAAGTGTGTACGTATACCTATATGCAATTTCGTCTTAGCTGACGATTAATTGGTCATGGTCGACGGGACGTCGTTGAGCGCTGCAGTTTTAATATCGGCGCTCGTGACAACTAAATGCAATAAGAATACGACAAGATAATGACGACACTTAGTTACGTAAGCAGATCATGTATGACGAGTTGTACATTTATAATAGACACGCAATAAAAAAAAAGGTAATCAGAATTCGACATTACGTAATCTAGTATTGTTTCTGCGTTGGTCAGCTCGTTTTGTTGTTTATTTTCAGGTGAAAACAATTTTCGAAAATAGCGAGATCTGCTAGGTTTTTAGTTTCACTCTGCCATTTCCCGCGGGCGGGAATTTTAAATAGCGGCCGTTGCGATATAATTAATTTGAAAGCAGTCAGTGCCAAATTCATATAATATTCAGTTTGACTTTCGATTAATACAGTCGGAATTTCATACCGTTCGCTGTAGCTTCTGTACGATAATCCGCTAATTCAATTTTCTCGAAAACTGACAATTTTTTTATCTTTCTTTTACGCCTCATGAAAATTCCTCCATCCCTTTTGTTTATGCAGTCGAACGATGCATTGGTAAATTATGCAATACCCAATCAACGCTTCATGCAATGGGATTTCATCTATGCTGGATCGATCGGACTGTTACGATATTTATTTTAGAATTTGTACGCTCTGTTGTCCCAAATCATTTCACAGAGCGTACCGATTCTTTAATAAGTGTCTCTAACGATGAGCATCACTGCAGGCGTCCTAGGAAGAAAATTGTTAATAAATCTGAACCATGCCAATCGGGTAAGTCAGATCTACTCTTAGGTAAGATCTACTCGTATTATAATTTAAATCTAAAATCATGAGAATCCATCTTAAGGAGTCGATAAGTACGAGCCCGCAAGGCAGATAGGAAAAAAAAACACTTGGGGTCTTGATAATGCAGAAGCAAGTACGTGAAGAGCCCATTATGCGGCGCTCGTGACTTAACAAAGATTAATGTCCGCTGATTAGAAAAGCTTCACTTCAAGTTGAAAAGTTGAACTTCCGCTGTTCGCATTGGGGAGGACCCGGAGCGATGTCAGCGGGGACGGCCGAGGACGAACGAGCCGAGCACGACGGAGGAAGTATAAGGAACGATGACATTTTTTAATCGGCTGACGTGGCGACTTCCTCTTTTTTCTTCTCACGAACGACTACTGCCCTCGGCCAAGATTGATGACACTTGTTCCTGGGCCTAATTAAAAATTCAAGTTATAATCTCAAAGTTTTCTACGCCCCAGGGTATGCCGTATCGGATACAAGACCGTAGTGTAGTAGGCATATACTATATTGCGGGAGTAAAACATGTGTACACGTACCGAAGTCATATATGGCAGCTTTTACGTTTGCCAGAAATTAATTATTTTTTAGTAAACGAATTTTTTGGGGGGGGTTTATTCGATTTGCGAAATCGGTAAGGGGTTTTGGATCAGGAGGGAAAAAGTTTCGACGGCTTTTACGGAAAATAATTTGATTACCTGGGTCATACCTGGGGTATCTTTTGCTGGGGGTCGCTTTTGACGGGAGTAGAAAATGAAAGTGGTCTAGAAACTGTCAAACGAAACAGATCACTTTGGGTCGACGTGGGAAGATGCTATCCAATTGGGGTGAAGTAATTATGTCTTCTTGGTGGTTGATCCGTTGGTTTATCTTTAGGGGTAAAACGAAGACGTGTAGTTGGTATTTTAGGTCCTGGGACGGAGCTATGAGTGACGTTCAATAAATATGCTAATATTCGTGCTCGAAACCTTTAAAGATTCTTGCGGAATATTTTGCTGAATCTGCTGTGGATTTTCTCAAAATATGCAAGTGGACGGGTCCTGCATTGCGGCTTTTGAATACTAACGACCGATACTGGCTACGTTGTTATATCGCTACTAAAAGTCATAGTATTATATTTTGGTATTCTTTGTTTTATAGAATTTGACATTTTTTATTTTCCTTGATTGATTCTATTAGCTTTTTTACAATTTTACTTAACCCTTTTATGGGTATTTCAGAGTGAGGATATTAATTATCTTTATTAAAATTCTATTCTCTTTCGCGTAAGTATAAGCTTAATGGATGAACGATGCTCTAAAAGTAAGAGTATCGATTAAAAAAGATTTGAGTATCCGTAATATATTTTTAATTGTTAATTGTTATCAAGTTTAAGAACACTTTCAATTACAACTGATTTTAATATGGTTTTGCTTGTAACACATTTTATTAAGTGTGCCTAGTGATAGTTTCAGTGGTTGCGTTTTAATGTGATATTTATTAATAAATGGGACTAAATTTATGATACAGCTATTGGAAAATATTTGTCTGCGGTATAACGCCTCTGTATATATGTATATGTATATTACGTTGTGGTTTAGAAGTCTAAATATGATTAGAAAATTTTAATTTTTTTTTTTTTTTTAATTCCTATACGTTATTGTACCTATTCAAGCCTTTTACAATGTCTATATGTTCTATGCAAAGTGTATCAGCTAAGATGCATGTTTGCGGTTTGCGGTGAAAAGATGCATGATTTCGAAAATCTGGCGTGACAACCTTTAAATATTTTTTGATTATGGATCGATTGGACGTATTATTATTGTTCGTTTAATTTCCGTAGGCAATTAAAAAACTATCTTTGTCAAGTGAAATGATAACGAAAAAAGTTAAATGCAAAGTCATAGAGCAGAAAAAGATGAAAAACAGTACATACGGAGAACATACATAATAAGTGAGATATCTGCGTTTGAAATTTGATAACTTCTTGACAGATTTCCGATACTGTCGGAACGCCTTAGCTTCGTGCTGCAGTTCTAAGCCGAACATCCGATTCGCAATTGTTTTGAGGTTCGCATTCAGTTAGACGCAAACCTGTTCACGGTAGCTAAAATGTATTGCAGTGCTATTTTCTTACTGGAAGTTGGAAGTGTACATATTCCATTTTAGATATTATCCGTTCCTCACCACAGATTTTGTAGTCTACGGGCGTCTTTGGGATTTGAAGTGTTCCTAGTCGTAACTTTTACAGCCTTACGTGCTTCTGCAGCATTACATTATATACTGTGACGTGACATTTTGATGCACGTCACAAAGTATGCGAATTCGGCTACGTCGTGGTGCCTGATGGGTTACGAAGCGTTTTGCGTGACTGTGGACTGACTTTATTTCAAGCATTTGTATTTATTTCCCTGTGCGAAATGTTTCACTTATTTTTGAGTTCCTTAACCGGATACGAGAGGATTATATACAATTTCTAGTGAGACGGGGCCCGAGAGAGCCAACTACGAGCCTGGCGGGAGCGCTGTCGTGGAGAGGTGACGTCAAGACCAGAGCACACAACCTGGCGGCTCAACGCGAAGCAAGCGGCGAGTGTCTTCAGGATCAAGGGCACAGAGGGGTTGCAGAAGCGGCGCGGAGCCGCTACAGTCATCCTAACGTAACGAGATGCCAGGATCTATTTAATCGAGATCGTCAAAACAATGGAAGATCGCGAGCTTGCTAGTGGAGCCGATGTAACAGCGAACCTGATTGGACCAGGGAGTGGTATTACGTGGCGCTCTCGGGAAGGTTCCCGATTTTAAAAATTCGTAGCGTCGCTCATGACGTAGCCTAGCTTAGGGATAGACGCGCTATCGTTTAGTACCGATTTTTTATTTATTTTATCGTATCCTGATCCGTTCGAGAAACCTATAATCCAGGAGAGTGTGTTCCTGCGTAGCAGTCACTGGGCAACGATGAGTGACGCTCCAAGGGTATTCTGGCTGTCTTTCAATTCACGGGATCGACCGATCTTTTCTGTTCGACGTAATCTCACGCGTCATCGTGCGATTTCATGGTTGCTACGAGTCCGAGGATAGTTGATTCGGTGACAAAGACAGCATCATCGGCCTCTCAATTTCTTCTTTATCTTTTTTTGCGTCGTAAAGTCCGCGCCTCGCGGAATCGTCTCTCTAGCACACGGGTGCCCGAGTCACTGACTGTCGTACCGTTGTTATACCTGATTGCTGTGAGGGCGCACGTGCGCACACAGGCCAATACGATTTCCATGTAAATCGTCGTTTCCTATTTGTGTTAATGTTCATCTGCCCGGTGTGTCTCTCAGGAGATCTCGGGAAGAAGAAACGCTGGTTGAATTATTTATTTATCGTATACATATACATAGTGAAATATAATCGTGTATTTATTAAATCCTAAGATAATTAAAAAAAAAGATAATGACCGAGTCTCGAATCCGAAACTCTGTATAGAGATCTATTTGTAATTTCGAGAGATAAATTGATTTATGTACAAGATCATAATAATCAAATTTCATACCACTCTGTAGAATTCATTGGTACTGTTTTCCCATCACCAATGCCATTGATGCATTACGATTCAATTACTTAAAGGCACGTTTAATTACTCCACGTATCGATCTTTCAATAATATTGTTTTTTTACGTTATACAATTGTTTTTAACGTAATTGAAAATTTACATTATCTTCAGAATATTTTTCTAAAATCACTTAACTTTGGTCTTTGCTCGCTTTGGCTTTCCGCAGGATTTTATGCGTCATAGATTTTCTACCGCAACGCAACCTGGTGCGGCTAGGTACAAACGTAACTTATATGCATACAGGAGAAACGTATCGCGCGGATACATTCGTAGGAGTTTCGCGAATGCGGTCGGACTTTGCGGACTGCCTTTATTGCCCGTTCTATAAGGTCTTCCTTATTATACCTAGCCATTACTTGTATATTAACCTTACCATGGACTTAGACTGTGCTTGTGATTATGATTGTGACTGTAGCTGCGTGCGCATCGCTCTGCAATTCTGCAGTGAATTCTGTTGAGCAAAGTATTATTTTATAGAGCGGAACGGAACATTAATATAAATTAATTTCTGAAGATTATAAACAATTATTAGATGAATATAAAAGCCTCATTTATCTCTCAAGGGTTATAAAGTTTCATTACCCCGCGCTCTTGATAGTCGTGTCGATTTATAATAAAATTAAAAAAATTCAAAGTCATTAATTTTAATCAAGAATTATGATCTGGAGCAAGTGTGACATACCTGACGCAATGTTCCACCCTTAAATTCTGTCAGATGAATCGACTGAATTCTCAAGTGTATCTTGAAATCCGCAATACCCAGTTTCCACTGAGCGAACAAGTGGCCATTAACCACGCGGTAATTACACGGGACGATTTATTCCTGGAGTCGAAATTCATTTCACGAGATAGCATCTTTTTTTTTCTCCATGTTCCTCCGAGAGCAAAGGTCGTTATGTTATTTATAGCAGCTATTATTTTGAGCTACAACCCAGTAACCATAATAGGAGTCTGCAGTTTTTCTTCTACACGATTTTCCTTCTTCCATTATTTGTCCAATTTCAGAGATCTAAAGATCTCAAGAATTACAGACCAACCAAACAACTCGAAATCAAAGGATTTCAAATTTGATAAGGCAAGTCAATTGATAAGCAATTGAATTTTTTATACCAACCAAAAGTTCATGGCTATCATATAGACTGGATTATCCTATCCCGCATCTTCCTAGTTCCAGTACTGTCCTTAATCCTGACCAGGGACAGTGATCACCTGGGGACCGACATCAAGGGTTATGAATACCAATGTAATTGTCCTGCTCAACGAGAGCGCGTAACGCTCTCGGAGATTAATCCGCATTGAATTCGTGGTCGTAACACGAGCCTCCATTATCGTAAACAAGGTGCTAGCAAATTAATTTGAAATCCCGCCGATTATATCAACCGTGTGTCTGATGACGCTTAACGTGCTTCAATGCCGTTCCATTAACGTTAAAGTACTTGTCGAGTGACAATGACGTAGATACTCACCGTCGAAGTCTTTCTTGACATCCGTCAAATTCGATACTCATTCGCAATTTTTCCTGCGTCCACAAGTACGTCCATCCAGGATGATAGATTGTGTTTTACGGAAGTGAAAGGATGACGTGCTTTTATGTACAGGACGTCCAAGTAGCACACGAGACTGTGGATGAAGACGAGGTGTATGTATCTATGTCACGTTATATATTGTATAGAGAGCAAATATAAGAAACTCTTGAGATACACTGGGATGATATATCATCCCAAACATTATGCACTGACTGTTACATAGTCTGTAGGAAGGAATTCAATTCTCTCTGCTTTGGAGGTTAGGTAAGTACATACGAAGCGAAGCTATGCACGTGTGCCACTGGATGTTTGCATAGAGCACGAATGTAACTCGCCGAACGGTCATGTAGGTTAGGTATACATTCAAATCCGCTTATCGACGAGTGACCATAAATTGAATCGCAAAATTTCATAAAGAGGACAGGAGGTGGAGAAGCTTCCGTTGCCATTAGCGGCGTCACTGACTATCGCTCCTCGATCACAAATTCGTTTACGCATAATGACTCTCTTGCATATTCTACGATAAATATCAATTAACGTTACATAACTAAGGGATGAATTTTACAAAGTTCGTTGGCTAACGTAACACGATTTTAATGTTGGATTTGTAATGTTTTCCTATTGTCCGAGAAGAGAATAAAAAGGAAATTAAAAAATTTCACGATACACGTAACACTTTTGAAATTCGGTCGACTGTGTAAAATGACAGTTATATTGAGCGAATAATGGAGTTTTTAAAGGTGACATACTTTGCAAATGGGAGAAATACGATTATCAGTCGCGTGGATTTAACCGCATATGGTGATTCGTTTTTCTTTTATTATAGCGAATATGGACAGAGTTAACGTAATTGGACACCTACCTTTTTTGAGACTGCGAATTCCTTGGAGAAATTCATGACAATTATCGTGATACGCGTAACTAGGTTATCTAGGATAACTCGTCGAAATACCTTGAGGCTGAATGAAAAAGAAATTCGTGAGAGACGAAAATTAGGTGGAAGTTCTAATTCGAAAAAGTAATCCTCTTAAATAAGGGGTGAAATTTGTTTGTCAAGAGTCTCCGTAGATGAGTTCTCTGTCTTTTTTACTCTTTATGAAATTTATTTAAGTACATTGGCAGTTACAGACGGCAGTAATTCTGTGTACAGTTAGGTATGATGCGCTTTTGAATGATTTGAAAGTTCAAATGAAAAAGATTGCGTATTACATTCCAACGCTTTCAAAATTTTTTTAAGGATAACTAATTATTGCGAATACATGCCCATTGAGTTCTTACTTCTTAATATGTCATTTTCTATTTTTGTTTTCACGCTAAAGAAACTATTTCTTTATGAGAGGACACGAAAAAGGAATGGAAGGTAACGTATGTTTGCTTGCAACGTGGCAAAAGAAATTCGTGCTCTCGTAATTTTTTTCTTTCCATTTCATTCAGTACTTACAATTTTCTATTATTCACTAGCGATATTACAGACGACTTTTAATTCGCGAAAAAGTCACTTGCAAATACGTTCTTCGTTGATTCCAATGCTCGCGCAGTAGAAGATTTCAAGATATATCTCAGACACGTTACCAGAACCGTGTTCCATTATCTCGTTAGCAGGATTGTGTGCATTTCTTTATACAGTATATTACTCGTCCGAATGCTTTAAATGTCCGTATATTCATTCCTATGCATTTTCCCCTAAACAAGTGTCACAAAAATTGGAAATAAAGTCCTGACAAAGCCTTGTGACTCTCCGTGGGGTCAATGCAAAAATTGAAAATTCATGTCTCATCGGAAAGAGGTTGAGTGCGGATCACGTTTGCGGATAAAAAGTTTACAAGATAGATTAAAAATTTAAAAAAACCAACAGAAAGCGTAGTTACGCAGGAGTACGAAATTGACAAATGAGACTTTGATTGTGGAACGTAAATTCAGCGAAAGGATTGTACAGGTCCTTTTGTTTCTTTATTTTTCTTGCTGCAGCGCATTATATATTCGATTGCGGAATTCCATCGTTTCTCCCCTTATCCGAATTCTTGTCCAACGAAGACTTCCGTCCCCGACACAGCGACTTTGCGATCCAAACGGATCGTTCAATTCAGCGCGACGACAACAAATTTCTTTTATTAAACCATTCTCGACATAATTTACTATATAAAAAAAAGAAGGAAAATAAAATAGAGCATTATACAAGACAGTGGACTGTACAGTGGTGCTGGCTCCGCTTCCTCCAAATCATTCCGCGTCTCTTCCGGTGCTTGCAATTTCTACCGTTTCTCTTCTCTCGCTCTGTGTCTCTCTCTTTCTTTCTCTTTCAGAACCTATCTGTCTTCATCCGCATTAGGTTACTTCTTCGTCTGAAAGAGAAGAAATTTTTCAAACATGATAAAAAATAACACTGCTAAAGAAAGGTTCCCCCTCAAACTAGTAGATATATCCCAAAGGAGTGCCGACTGATAACACCTTCGTCCCGCTCGAGAACTTTCTCAATTAACCGGAAATCGATCATCCTGTAATGATTGCGCGAAACGAACTCGAAAGCCTTTCCAATAAAATGAGGCCGTGCCGAGTGAGGGAGAACACATTATACCATCCGCCACAATTCCACAGAAGGAGCAAGCATGACCAGGTAGAAGGGTGGTTGGCGCAGTTTGGTGGCGTCGTAAGATTTATGTTCTATAAGTAGTCTAAGTCCTTTTTAACGAGGTTACCAGTAGGTACCGACCTGGGAGGAATCTCCACCACCGAGGAAGACCAGTCCCGTGGCACCGGCGTAAGCAATTAGCGTGTCAACAGCCTGCTGCGTCTCTAGGAGGATCCTGGCCTCGTTCATCCACTCCCTGGCCACGCAGCGTGGTGCACCCTGAAGAAGGTTCATGTACCGCAGAGCCATCTTAAAGTCACCGCGATCGACCCAGTATCTGCGAACAAATAGAAGTACATCCAACGGTCAGGCCAGGAACTTTTGAAAATCCCTTGAGAAACTATGAGACAGCCAAGACTGGACAGCTGACGCGTTGGAAATTCCCTAGATGCCAGCTTGGTCCACACTTCATTAGTAGTTCCAAACTGGGTACCTTCTGCTAGGACTCACCCGGGTATTGTTTTCACCTAGGGAGGAAAGCTTACTAGTTCTCCTCTAAACTGCATCCCACTCTTCCAAACAAGAGTTTCCAAGCCTTCAGGGGGGTCACTGGGCATACTGCTGCGGCTGGACTCCTATCTCAAGTAAAGCCACTAGGACGTTTTGTACGTGCAGGACGAATTTTAGCACAAGATACAACATTGTTATTACAAAACGTTATCTCAGCATTGACTGTTATCATTTAGAAACGTGGGCTTCAGTTAGAACATATCTGATATCCGACGGAGATCTTATAGGCAGAAGGTATACATATACACATAAGCTTATCCTCCCCTACAAAAAAAAATAAAAAAATCGAATAACCTACTTTACTGAATTATACAGTAAAATTTTTCAAGGGACAACAAAAACGCCATTTAACAGATAAAAGCGTATCATCGCGTTGGTAAAGGTATAGATGTGAGGATGGAGATAATAGAATTTTTTTAGCCTGACTGAACGAGATTGCTGATACTGTACACATAGGCATAATGTATCGAACCATCACAGGGAGTCAGGCTGGATGTTTTCACGCTCGATCAATTACCCGATTCCCAAAACAAATTAACGCGGCTACCACGTCAATGTTCCGCGTCACCATATTCAGTGATAGGACAGATTGGTATCTATTACGTAGATGTATGGTTCCCCGTAGATATAGACCTGAATGAATAAGATTTTTTTTTCCTCATCGCTAACTCATAGGTGTTCCCATCAGGTTATTGGTGGAGAACCGCGATGAAGTTAATTATTAAAACTAATTACCGAACTCGCTAGTCCGTTAAGTCTTCGCTATCGTATTTCTTTTTTTTTCCCTCGGTCGGCCACTACGACCTCTGCTACGTACGGGTGCAATCCGCAGTGCGCTCAGTGCGTTTAAAAATTCACTAGATCTAACGGCTCACGGCTCTTGATTCCGTCCTCTGCCTTCTTCCTTTTTCCTTCCCTCGTCCTTCCTCACTCACTCCCCTTCCCTCGTATACTTATACCCACGAGTACGTACACACGTACATGTACCCAAGCCAAAGAGAAGCTTCCGCGTCTTCCGCAGCAGTGCAAAGTAGTTTGCTAGTCGGTTCGCACGTAGCAGTTGTCAAGAATGAGTCGTGATGCTGTTACGGAAGGAGTGTAAAATGTATATATGTGTGAGGCCCCAGGAAGATCATTACACCGTATTTAAGGAACCAAGCGTATCTCTGGTTCAAGTCCAAATATATGTGTATAACGAGGTGTCTCTTTGTTTCAAGAATATGCCAAGAATGATAATGGTTATTCGCGATTCAGGTATTTGGGACAAGATCAGAAGTGAAGAAGAGCTAAGTCAAGAGACGAGACCTCTATGACGTAATAGCAGCTCCCTAGGGAAATATGAGATTTTACCATGCAGCACTGAGCTGAACTCTGTGGTGTAGTAATATTCGGAAATTCATGGTAGTCTTGGGAGAAGGGGTAGAAGGAAAAACAGTGAATAAGAACCAGAGAAACGTGCTGGATGTCGTTACCGATGATCTGTTAAGATGAAAGCCCCAAGAATATTATGTATTAAGACTAGAGTATCTTCACGCTGTTATAGTTCCACGACTAAATGCATCTTTACAATTGATCATCGAATGCGCTACTATCGAAAGAGCCTTAAGCGACGTGTTCCACTTCAAGTTAATCGATTTTATCATTGGCACTGAATAATACCAGCATAGTAGGGTACAAGAGGCGCTTCCCTATGTCTCGAGGGAAGTTGTAACGATAACTATTTTCCAGTCTCCTTCAGCACGTGAAGAGTTTTTCAGGCTCCCGGTGTCACCACAAAAAGTTCCGAAGCATTTTTTGATCACATTTTTTCCTGGGTACCTTGAATTTCCTTTTGTCTCCCTCCTATCCTTCCTTTAATCCACGCGCTAACGTCTCCCAAGAAAGAGATTACCTTGCCTGCCGTATGAGCAAGATAAGAAATGTCGAACCTACGTATGTATATGCTGAAGGAATGCAGTTTTGGTGATTAGAAGAAAAACATAATCCTCTATTTTTTATCCCATCTCCACCGGGAGCCATGAAACAAAGAGAAAAAGAGATGGTAATAAAATTATTCATGACTAACGCACAAATAAAAAGAGATACATCTACGAGATGGCGATTGCGGTTAAATCCCGATGTTACCGACGGAAAAATTCCCTGGTAAAATGCCAGTCCCGAAGATATTACTGGCCAGGTGTTTTCATCAAGGTTGATCGCCCACGTTTCGCTTTATTGCAGCAGGCGTGGATCGTTCCCTTCTTACAAGGACAATTTATATAGCCTCGTGGAGCACGAGAAAAGCGTGCTAAAGTGTGCCTGTCGGTTAGAGCACGTGTCCCAGAATGGAATGGCGCTCGCTTTAATAAAATAAAGGGATATTCGGCAAATACGAGAGGTAAAGCTTCTCCATCCATTCTGCTCGTAATCAGGCAGACCAGCAAGCTCACAGCGAGGCAGGTGAGGTAGACACGTAGGTACATCCCTTAAGTAAATGTGAATTTTGTACTAGAAAGTTGGAACCTGAATGTAGATACTGTTATACAAAGTATATAGACAGGGAAAAGCATGCGGAGAGAGGACTGGGATGATCCTACACTTCATTTAATAAACGGAAAGGGTGCTATGTATTTCAGCAAGGTAAACTGAAATACTCCAAGTTTACGGCT
Source organism: Trachelus iudaicus (assembly GCA_030142595.1). Lineage (NCBI taxonomy): Eukaryota > Metazoa > Arthropoda > Insecta > Hymenoptera > Cephidae > Trachelus > Trachelus iudaicus. Next base: position 313,757 of record JARQTH010000526.1, read on the forward strand.
TCCTGAAATGATGCAGCGTTACCCTACCTGGCGCGTTGCAGAATATCATAGGTGCTCAGTGACTGGACGTCAATTGGCTCGTCCTGGAGTTCGGTCTTCGATATGGGACTGATTGCCTTCACTAGGAGGAAACTCTGAAGGTAGCTGAGCAAGTAAATCGGTAACGAGGCACCGTTTTCAGGTACCAGTGCTAACCTCCTCGCCATATTCTCCACCTGGAAACGAGAATTAGGTTGTCTATATGAATCTTATCAGTTATCGTTAGTATGTATACAAATGACTGGATGCTGTGTTATCACCTTGAGGAATCTCTCGCGAAGAGCATCCTCGGGGAAAACGCCTCTCTTGATAGCTTCCTCGGGGATACCTTGGATGGCGGCACGAACCAGAGCATCTTCCTTGGCTGCGACAAAATACAATGAACGATTTTAATAAAGACACAGGGCGAGTTTCGAGAGGAAAAGACCAATCAATCATGGAAATGACTGCGGTCTCAAAGTGGAAGACCCTCGAGGCTGTTTGACGCTGAAATTTTTGTTTCTAAAAAAATAGGGGTTAGTTAGGACACACCAAAGGTTGAAGGAAAACAAATCGACTAACGAGTAATCTCCATTTTTCTGTGAAAGCGACGGAAAAAAGAAGAGATTTTTAAAAATGGTCAGACAGAATACCCGCGCAGTTTTAGCCGTCACAGGGTGACAGAGATTCGGTACTGTTCATAAAGGAGGACGGAGTAAAAGTGGCACATAGAGACAGAGAGGGGAGGGGGGAGAGGGAGAATGAGAGTGGGAGGAAATGGAAAGCAGGAAAAGAATAGGAACAATAGCGAGAGCGAGAGGGAGAAAGAAAAAGCTAGAGAGAAGTGAACTTTTAGCATCAGCATTTCAATTACGAGATGTTCCCGTGCGCTATTTCGTATAGGCACGCGCGTGTAATTGCCCGTGAACGCGACCGCACGTTATCTACCGAAAGGGTGAAGGGTCAAGGGTGTGCAGAAAGTTTCAATGTGAGCATCCCTTTGAAGGTACTTCAAGATCCGCATGACGACTCTTCTCTTTCTCCATTCCGAAGCGACCCCTTTCTCCGATCTCCCGAGTATACTCCACTCACTTAAGGTCCAATCTCTATGGACCGCCCCTATACTCGTCAGACACTCGATTAAGCCGTAATTTGACTACGACTGTTAAAAGCGAGCAGCTTCTTCGCCGCGTTAAAGACGTCTCAAACGCCATTACTTTTGCCCAAAGAAACACCCAGGCGAACAATGTTTAACGGCTCATCAAATTCTAGCTATTTTCTCTACCCGCCATCTAGCGGCAGAATACACGTACTATCTCGTGTATTGTATACGACGATGGGGTAAGAGTCCGAATTGGCGGCTGCAGAGAACATTTACTGTGGATATAATACGACCAGACGGGAATGTCGAAACGATAAGACGTCGTTGGCTCGAATTCCGCAAGGGGTAAAAAAGGTTGAAGGAAAATAGAATGAGAGTGCAAGGTAGGAGCAACAAGAGAAAGAAAGACGAAAGACAGAGGTTCGAAAGGAAAAGAAAAAGAACATAAAAGAAGACTAGCAACCGGTCTTATCTCGTTAATGTCCTACTCACGTGCTGCTTTGGAAACCGCCTTGATCTCTGGTTCCAAGGGCCTCAATGCTTTCTCAGCAGAGACTCCAGGTGGCGCCAGCTTCAGGGCTCTTGCAAGGGTCTGACAAGCTGCCCAAAGCATCTGAGCATCCGACGCACCCTTTTCCTCCTCGAGACGCGCTGCAAACAAAGGGAAACCTTTATTTAGTTTCGTTTTCAGATAGATTAGAGAAACCTCCTTTACAATTAATTTAATTAATGGCACACTTCGCGCGCAGACGGTTTTTTCCACTGTCACGTGATCTCGGCGTGAATAACCTTCAAATTGAGTCAACCGTGGCGCCACTTGTCTAGACTTCAGTGGAGCGGGATCACCGAGCTCATGTATATCGTTGGGTAGAAGTTGATCTTTGAATAATTAATATCCACTGCGACTGGTCGATTTCTCCCTCTTTGTGTCTTTCCGATAAATAATCCAGTGGAGAGGAAATAAATATAGTTAGCCCGTGTGAATAAATTATTATGGAACGTCGAGCCAATGCACGTGTCTCTCTGTAGACATTCCTGAGATTTTCTACTTGCCAAGAAACCTGGTAGGTAGATATTGGAAATTCCGTGATCGCTTATCTCACGGCCTGACGCGTCATTAACTAAAAGCAGAAACTTTTCCATGAATGAAGATGCGGGAGGAAAGTTGAGGATCGGCAATTTTTCTTTCGAAATTTACGGTCACGAAATTTGTCGTTGCTCGTGAGCTGTTGAATAATTGAACACGATTAAGATATTGGTTCAGAATTGAAAAAAAGACGCGATTTTAAAAAATGGTTAAATCCCTGGTCTACTTTTATTTTTTTGTACAATCTTTTTTTTCCAATTTGTACTGAAAAAAATCGCACGAGACGATCAATACAGAAATCGTAGCCCTACGGATAAAAATACTCTTGGATTTGAGTAAAAATTGTATAAAAATATTTTTTCGAAAATTAAGCCAAGTCTCTATTTCGTTTCGGCTGTCCCGAAATTCCTTTACTACCAAGCAAGTAATCCAATTTGAAAATTTTCTTGTGCAATTCGTACTCTGGCTTCACCCCTGAACACACATAGTCCACACCTAACTCTATACTGTGAAAGCACAGGAAAGGGCGCGTCCGTATGATTGTACTCTTTGTCCCGAAACACAATGGCGATGCTTGGATTTCTTTTTTCCTGAAGTGCTAAGAATACGAGAAAGATAAAGAAAAAGAAAGAAACGAGAAAGGGACGAAACTTTCACGCAAAAAGGATTAAGATAATGCGATATATCCTTCTTGGGAGAAATCGAAACCCCAAATCGACGGTTCATCCATCTCGACAGGACATTTTAAAAGATCAAACCCATGAATTCCAATTGGCCCAGTTTACCTAATCCGTATGAATATTTTTCCTCATATCTAACCCACAAAATACGATGTAAAAAAAAAAAGAAATTTCATCCACCTCCTCTTATTACTATCTCTAAAAGTGCGACCACCTAGAAAACTCGTACTTGTCTTCCTTTTCCTTAAATCTCAAACGCGACCCATCGCTTTCGCCATATCACTTAAGGGTAATCCGATATGTCAACGCAAGTACACGAACCCGCCGTCCAGATGGCGTATGTATAATCGATAGGTATATACATACGTAGAAAAAAAGCGGCTGACGGAAGATCCGCGGATTGCGGCTGACTGGTCCAGAAGATAGAGCTAAGTAACGAGGATCATTCTTAAACCCTTAGGATGATCCCATAATCTGGCCACAGGGTCCTAAAGCTGTGCCGATGAATTTTATTTTTTTTTCATTTTTTCCTCCCCTCGTCTTGGTCCCAACTGAGCGATACCTAATTTAATCTGACTGAATTCGGAATTATGGGAAAAATAATGTATACAAAAAAACGAATAAAAAATTCTATAATTTAATTTTTTTTTGTAAAAGGCACATCATCGAAACGTTCCAGGATTAAATTCCCCAAATCGAGTACCATATTGGCATAACGTTTCACGCTTCGAAAGTGCAGCGTGTTTCGGTCTGTGTACCCTCTTTCTGTTTCTCTCTTCACTCTCCATTTTCCTATGATTGTCTGCCTCTCTCTGTCTCTTCGTTCATCCGAATCTATTGGTATTTCACTCTCTTTGGTTTCGCTATGTAGCGACCAGCGTGACGTGCGGTCGTCTCTCGACAAAAGGCCGGATGGCAAGCGAGAGAAATGCTGATTGGTCGGTTCTGTCCTTCTCCACGAATGCGAATTTCCGTTTGAAAATCAGGATTATAAAAAAAAAAAAGAGAGAGAGAGAGAACAAACGAGTGGCAAGAGTCATTAAGCGCGACCCGATGAAATGCACTAGGAAAAGTTTCACGAATAATTTTACTCTTTCGGATACTGGATGAAATCCATACAGAATTCATATATTCCATGCAGTCTAGTTTTAGTGGTTTTGTATTTTAATCGAATGAGTTAATCGAACTGGATTCTACAGATATCCTGAAACGACTGACAGCAAATTGCTTTTCACCCGATGGAAAAGCACATGAAGAGTTTCCTAAAAAATAATTTAAGGCATCATTGGCAGTCTTTCAATTTTACACGATGAGATTTTTCAAAAAGTTTCAAGATAACGTCAATATATGTATACACAACCGATATAACGACGACGATTCTCAAGTTTCGGTATAGTAGAAAATTATAAAAATAATATAACTTCAAAGCATAAACGAAAAAGTTGCACTAAATAAAAATAATAATCTCACGCACTTAATGTAATTACCTTATAACTGTATCTCGTGAAAACTTTTTGTATCCCTGTCTCGCTATAAAGTCGGAACGCGACACTTTACTTAATAAGAAAAAAATAAAAGAACTCTGACAAGGAAGACGAGACGACGTAGTCCAAACTAAATACATTTTATTTTATTACAGAAAGTCGTAATAAGTCAATTTGAAATTAAGATGACTTCCCGCCAAAACAACCATCTCACCGGAAGACCATAACGGCTGTCTAAAACGGCGACACGGTGAGAGTCAATTCGTTTTCAAAAGTTCCCTAGAAACTTAAGAGATCGTCCAGTTGATGACAAACCTGACAGTGATAAAAAAAAAGTTCCAGGGTTAATCGGCTCGGCGACAAACAACCAATGGAACCGATGTGACTTTAGCGCTTCTCATTAAACAGCATAGGGAGGACTGAGTTTGCTTTACGATTCGAATTACGAGCAAAAAGCTCGTAGCGAGCTCCGAACACGATGCGCCGAGTAAATGGATACCTTTCTCTAAAAGCTCCGTAGAACGCGAAAGCTTTTTTTCGTATGCCTCACGACTGTACTGCTACTTCTTTTCTCGGTTACCGATGCTAGAGTTATATTCAACCCCTTGGAAACATTTATGTACATAAGTCTCCACCCGCTATAGGGCGAGCTTGCAAGCATCGTCAGAGACAATACATTCTCGACTTGCTGCTTTACGATGTCCTTACACGGTTACGCTATAAGATGGTGTGTCAATATATGTACCGGAGCTTCAAGTAGAGCTTAAAGTGATGTCAAGGTATTAAGGTACAACAAGCTCGATAAGGGTTGATTCTTATGTGATTAAAGTGTCAAGAGTTCAGAGGTTCCTTAAGACGAAACTCCATCCCTTGTTATCGATCGAAGTCACTGCAATAGGTAAACAAGCTTGAGAACGAATATAGAGCAAATGGGATCGTGTGCAGGGAAAACGGCAAATGTTGGGAAATATTCGCGGGATATTTGAGCTAGGGTAATTGATTGTAGGAAAGGAGAGGGAATTAAAAAAAAAAGAAGAAATTCGTTGTTTCTTTTATACTTTATCGCCCACGAAAGCTCTACAAAAATTCATTATCAGCGCTTCGCGAGGATCCATGGGCAATAAAAAGCGGCAGAAAATTTTATGGGATAATTAATCTGAGCTTCGCTACTATCGGATGGTATTCTGATTTTTCCTAGGTCATACTTCGTGTATTCGCGTAAGCTTTAAGATTGAATAGTAGGTATATACGGTTTTCAAATATTGTACTGCAGAAATATTTGTATAATGGCGATTTAATGGCGGGGCTGCGATTAAAGCTTTAATCTATATATAGTTTTATGGATAAACTGGTCAAAAAACGTCTCAATTCTTCTGCCCACTTTGTGCAACGACCTTTAGAAATGGCGACTGCATCACCGAGGGAAGCACGAATTTCCAGCTGAAACTCGGAAATGGATGGCAGACTCTCTAGAAACACGAAATAAGCCAAGCATTTGTCGAAAGTTTTCAACGAGGCATTCGGACAAGTTTTAAAGTCACGACGTTGCAGATATTTCGTTCGTTCAAGCTTGACGACGTTTAGGTCGAAAAAATTCTTGGACGCGAATTCGCGACAAGCTACAGATTCTCGTAGGAATTTATCACTAGGCATTTTTAACGCAGGAATATCGGGCGTTTTTTTTATGGTGTGCAGGAAATTTTTTATTCCCGCCACGACCACTAAATCGAGAAACAAGCAGATTTCAAGCGTTTTTGGTAAATCAGTGCCAGCAGGTCCATTCCAACGGTACCAAGTTGGCAATGACATATTACCGATGTATACGTCACAAATTCACTGACAGGGCACCGTCCATTTATTTCTCCACGAATTTTCCCTCTTGGCTAGAGCGACATTAATTACACGCGAAGGCAGAGGGTGGAATGTGGATACGAAAAAAAAATTGATTTTATCATATCAGCATCCAGACTCTGGATACTGCCAAGGATTGGAAATTTGGCCGTTTCGTGCTGCAAGAAAAGTTGCTCATAAAATCAACACCTTTGACGCTTACGAAAGAGGCTATCGAATGACATTATCGTAGCTCACACACACACACATTATCATAGCTCCTCTGAATTTTGTTTTTCACTCCTTATAACCACGAAAGTAGGGAAACGACTTTTAAAACTTTTTGACGATCCGACCGAACGGACGCAAGATTTTGGTAACGATGGAAGGACGAAAATAAAAAAAAGATCCTTTAAAAAAAAAACAAAAAAAAACGAGACGCAAAAATATTGATACATCGGAAATAGATACTCCGTTCAGTTCTTTGGCAACTTTTAAATACCAGGTACCCCGTTAGGAGTAATAATAAAAAAAGAAATCTAACAGAAAGAGATACAGCGATCGGAAAATAAATGGAAAATATCTTTCGTGAAAAGGAGGTCCTGACGGGCCCCTTCGTATCCTGTTTATCCGATAGTAAACCAGGACGAACCAATCCTCGTACCCTAGGCGAAGATTCACAGCTACAGTTTTATCCCCCCCCTAACATCCTTTCCCGTCGCACGTCCACGTTGCACCCTATTGGCTTCATCCTCCAAGCGCAAGGACTTTATCAGATTTCAACCGTCAGAATATCTCGGATCCTGTGGCTCCATCCAAGAGACGTGAATTACTGCCAAGAGGGTAGCTATCAATTTCCTTTTTTTTTTTCAGAGTGTCAAAACACGTCCCCGTACAACGATGACAACATCCTTTCCACTCTGCCAATATTTTTCCTCCTACAAACACGAAAGGAAGGAAGCCAACACAACCGTGATATATCTTCCTATGATAAACACTAATTTCATTAACGCAAACCTTACCGTCAAATTCTCGGATTACAAGAAAAATAAAGCGCTCGGTAGCCAAAGGTCTGAAGCTCGAGTTAGAATGCAATACTTTGCGTGTACGCATTAACACCAGTGACGTAGGTTACCTTTGAGTACCGTTAAAGGCTAAATAGCTCATATAGAATCCTACAAATGAATCGTGCATCCAACGTATATAAATCTTAATAAATAATTATAAAAATATAATACGCGTGAGATGTAATCGTTATACGAAGTAAAGGAGATAAAAAGTTTAGCACGATGAACCGGATGTAAACAGATAGTTTCATGAGAGAGGAAGATTGAGTAGGTTGGCGATTAATTTCATCCTCCCTACGGGGGGGGGGGGGACATGGAAAAAGATTGCTCGTTCATTATATACCAGCTTTTGGTAGTGCCGTAATAATATACGTCACCTGAGATAAATGCTTGAAAGTTATAATTGCAACAGATGCTGCATCCATTATTTCAGGTTGCATAAAGCTCAGTGAAAGCGCAACCCCATTCAGTGTCCCAGTCCTTCCAACCGTACCACCTCAATGGGCGATAGGCTAAGGTACCAAGATAAACAGTATACATAAGGGGCGGAATGACGCGTCCCTGAAGCTCTTCCGCGAGAGACTCTGGCACAGCCCGTAAAACACCCGAGTACCGGCAGACCTATTATTGCTACTAATTTACTGCCAATGTTTTTGTCGCAGAGTCTACGCATAGCTGGCGCTAATTTACAAAGTTGCTCGAGTTGTTAACACGGGGAGCAGCACAAGCTCGTATACACAGTTTCCTCTCAGAGCGATTTCCAGTCGTGCTTTATTAGCCAGCGGTACACCCAGGACTCGTTGCGCCTCTGGCACGAGGTCACCGGCACTATTGCCACTAGCCGTATCATCCAGTCCAAAGATAAATGTAAGCCGACTCGTTTACCTAAACTTTTGAATTAATTGAACGACTGTGAAAACCATATATACGCTATCGAGTACGCAAAGGGTCTGAAGGGAGTGACAAATTATACCGATGGCTCCTAAGGTCCTCCAGGCTGTTTAACGAGAGATCAAAGAACTTCATATAGAAGAGATAGGATCGTCCTCGTGGATAGGGGGGGGGGGGGGGGGTAGCGATAAAGCTTAGACCGATTTCAATTATGAAGGGTCAATGTGGTGTTTAATGACCGGACGTAAAGCCACCATTATACACCCGCAAGGTTCTAACTGAATGATGCTTTTCTGTAATGAATTATTTTGGCCCTTTGATGATGTTCCCTGATGATTATGAGGGACAGCCAGTAGTTGGGTCGCATCCGTGATCCGACCGCTAATCGACATTTAATGTTTTTCAAGCTCGCAGCCACGGACCCTGGATCTGATTATCAAGCCGTTCAAGGAATCAAGTCGAATTATCTCTCTCGGAGTAATGCCAGATTAAGCTGAGGCGTTCCGGTGGATTCTCGTAGGGGATGAAACGGTCCCGTGAGAGGTGATTGTGTCTGTCTGCGGAGGAGGGTGGAATGAAAGCACTTTTCTGTGGCGCCATAAGCTTTTAACCTTGAAAGCTTGTCTCAGCGGGGTAATTAAATGCTCCGAATAAATTTAGTAGGGCCAATGCATAGCACCGCGATGAAGAGGATAGGCGAGAAACACGCTCCGGGAACATCCTTATCCTTGAAACAATTGCCGGGATTGTCCTGGATCCGCCTTGAAATAACGAGCCAAAACAACGACTACGACCTCGACATCTTCTCTTGGATAACACGAAGCGTCTTCCCTCGTCCTTCCAGGCGTATCTTTTACACTTCCGGTAATTAAGCGTCCGATCGTACACACATACAATGGGATCTCTTGCACTCTAAAATATGTTCCTTGGTCCAGAGCTCAGTGATAAATTGAAAATAGCCAGGTGATTCAAGATTCTCTCGAATTATAGCACAGGTACCGATAAACGAGGTAAAATCGTTTTCGTTTTATCATCGCTCTTTTTTTTCGGCATCTTGAGGGAATTTCTGGACTAATAGCTCCCAAAGGTGCGATCGGCCGAAAGTCGTCCCACTTTGGGAATCCCATGTACGCTTAAGCACAGCGCGTGACCCGAGTTTATCTCCCGATTTCAGCAGCCGAAATATACTTTCTCCAATTCAATCCCTTTCACATGGGATAACGAAGCAAATCCGTCAAGTTGTCTAACTTTGAGGTTATGGTTCCTTGTCGAGAGGACAAAAACAGGATCAGCGACCCTCGCGCGTCTGGCAGAATGATTTCGGAGGGGACGCTGAAGCGAGGGTCGATTATATTAAGGAAGAAAAAAAACAGAGAGAAAAAAAATTTTCTCACCCTTAAGCGCATGGTCCAATCCCTGCATTCTGCCAACTACAGCAGCCAGCTTCATCTTATACGCAGTGGATTCATTCTCGGCTTGTTCGCTCAGGGCACGACTGACCGTCCTCTGAGTCTCAAGTTCCTTCTGGTGTAGAGCCTCCCGCAGATGATCGGCATGAATCTGCGCCTGGAGCTTCAGCTGCTTTCGCATCTCATCGTCAAAGCGCTTCTTCTCTTCCAGCAACTAAGATCAAAGAAAAAACCGAAAACGTCAATTAAGGACCCACGATATAAAACACTTAATAAAAATAATCGATTCGATAGCTCCGGGGAAATCCTTAAGCGAGAAAACTTTCAGGAAGGTCCTGACAACCCTTTTTTTTCGGCCGAACGGTCGCATATGTACGTAAGGGTAATCGCATCCATAAATAAAGTCACCCGGGACACGGTTGGCCCACAGTGCTCGTAAATCGATGTATTGGTTCCTCCAGAAGGAATCCCAGTACACAGAAGCAACGAGCGAACGTTTGATATCGGCTGCGACAATCTAATGCGGGAAAAGCTATACCGGCCCGTTTCGAAATAGCGATCCTGGTGCAGTATTGAAAGTGTCCAGGTTAGCCGAGTATCGGTATTCAATAGAACTAATGAAGAAGGGCTGGATCGGTTATGGCTAATTTTGGTTAACGACTCGTCGCCCAATTTAAGAGAAAGTGCTCGGTTAAGTTCATGCAGGAACATTACTGTAATGAAACTTTGATTAATTATCCGCACTTAAAGCACGATCGAGGTTGCCCTCATTGGGAAGTGACCCAAAGCCAAAGGTATCTCGCTCTCTCTTGCTCTCCCTCGTCTTCCGATGAATTGTTCTCTCTCTTTCTCTTTCCCCTCGTCGCTCTATCTGTCTCAGTTCCTCTTTAGCAAAAGCCTCGGACTATGACAGGCAGGTCTCTCCTATGGCCTCTGGCATTCGCTCGCACTCCTGTGTAGGACCGACCGCTGATGTATTTTGTGTGCAGGACGCCTAACAACGTTCCACCTAGTACAGTACGTCGGCTCGACCTATGGAGGTCGCCACACCTGGCCACTGTGTACGGAAGTCCCGTGTCAATAATTAACGCCCTGCGGACCTGACAACCCGCTTTAGGATCAAGAACACAGGACGAACGTGCCAGCACTTTGTCGGGTATGTAGATATCGAAACCTTACACGACTGCGTGGGTAACCGGGACTCGACGATTAAGGTCAAATCCCGCATGGCGCAAAGATCACAGATACGTGGGTACGATGAAAATTGATTATGTATAATAATTTAAATTTTTCAAATGTATAAAATAGCGCGCAGAAACTTGATGATTTCGGAAAAAATTAGAAAGATCATTGTTACGAGTCGAGGTCTTATCAATTTTGTATTTGTGCCTTTTTATTAAAACAATTAGCAAGCCGTGGGACCAACGACCTATAATCTGTTTCACGATAAAAGTACAAAAGTTACACGGGGAACGTATAGGGACGGCATTTCGGGTAACCGCATCACGTTCGTAGATTGGATTAATTAAAAGCCGCAGAATTCCCGATACGTACGTGTTGTTGCTCTCAAAAATTTTTTTTTTAATTCCCTTCCAAACCTCCCTCATTCATATCCCTTGATTCTGCAGTTTGCCTCTTCTGCGAAGTCAGCCGTATTTTTATATTTTCCTGAATTTTGAAATTCATATGCTCACCTACAGTTGACTCGCCGCTCACATTGACTGGGATATATTACTTTTGAAAATATTCAACTTCACGTCGGTACCTTAAATTTCGATCAAAAAAACTCCTGATACAGAAAAATAATTAAAATTATACAAGTTATTTTCGATATCGAAAAACCTTCATCAGAAATCCAAGTTCAAAATATCTTTAACCACCTTTAAAATGTGGTTTGAACAACAATAAAGATATGCGAGCACCAGTATACTAATTTGTATTCCCATTCCAGCCGCGACCTAGCGAAAGAAAGCCAAAATGGTCAAAAAAGAAGTCACGAATTCCAAAAGAGAGTGTTACCTCGAATGGAATATAGGATCACCATAAACTACGTTCTACCGGCTGGACCTGATGGTTTATTCGTAGTCAGAGCAATCTCGTCTATTTATAAAGAGGGTGTCGCTGAATGACGTAGTAATTACACGAGGCAACGCGGCTCTACACTTCCGGTTTAGGATGCAATCGAACCAGACTCATCATGATTATTCTATAAAAATGACAGAAAATCATAAGCCACCCTCCAATCCTCTTCTAGATATTTATAAATTCCTCTTCTAGACCTAACGATAAATTTCACATCCTTTTTATCCACACCGCGAGACTCAAATCCTGGCCAAAAATAATCTCGACTACAAAGAACTCCTCTTCCGTGAACTAACGACAGAAAGGAAGTGGTGCACTGCGGGTGAGCAATCGAGATGATACTCGTAACGAGCCCACGTGAATTTTCACTGTGGTGACTGTACACGTGGCGAAGTGTCCAGAAATTACGCGAGTGAGCCAACCAAGTCTAGGCCCAGGTAAAGTCTAACTAGTAGCTATGCGTATTTGCGTAGGACATTCTCCCCGCTAGGGAATGAATATTCTCAAAGTTGGTAGCCATGAAAACATACAAAGCGACAGACCCTCGCGAATGTGTCGATAAACAACATAAGAATCGCTATACGAAAAGTATTAAACAGCTTTATAGCGATTGATGAAAAACTTATACAAGCACAATCGTTTCTTAAGAGCCCTCAGCCGCTAAATGGGCATAATTCGTCCTTCCAGTGCCAGACCCATCTACGGAGTAAACGCGATGAATGCCCCGGGCCGATATATCATATCGGAATTTTTTTTTTTTATAAAGCTATTCGCAGAAGCGCACACGTGAAATCGGGCATTTTTCGCACAAGTACCCAAGGCCGATATATCGGCCCTCCGGCGCTAAAAGGGTTCAGCCTATTTTATATCCGCCGGTAGCTATTACTTCAGTCCTCTAGTGTATTTATCGATACGGCCCGGAACTCCAAGGGACAGTATTATTCTGGATACGGATGATACCGGTTAAAGTTAGGATGCTCGACCTAACCTCAATCGAAGAGGTTCGGCGTCCCTGGTGCATTCGATTAATTAGACACGTTCGGAAGGATCGGTGAACATCGCGAGAGGACGAAGACGAATTGTCTGTAATACGGTATACCGTATACGGGGGATACGTTTAGGTATAGGTAGATGTAAAACTGCAACGGCTATGGTTCGATTCCATCTGTCGCTAATGTGACCCTGATCTACGACAAGTTTCAAATGCGCCTAACGCGACTGCTGGTTTATACAGGATGACGTAACAAATAATATTCTTCCAACACTGACGTCAGCCATTGTTGTGATGGGAATGATGTGTGATAGTCTCACTCTACTTCTCTCTGTCTCTCTATTTCTCATTATTTGTCCCTCCCCCTTGGACATATAAGTACGTACGTCTGGTACAGGCGATTAAAAAATCCAATATTCCGATAACTGCGAGTCCATACTTCATCGTTAATTGGTTGAAATTGAATGCGAATTTTATTCCTAACAATTCCTGCCCCCCTTTACCGGCATAATATTCATTTCTCGTTCGTTTAACTACAATGCTGACACCTGCCGACAACTCTAATAAAATGTATCGAAGAATAAATGACGCTGATACAAAATCCTTTCGTACTGGATACGCGTTCGTATTTATTTGTCTATAACAGAAACGCATAACGAACTACTTTGTAACACAAGTTTGCATAATTATAAAACGTAAGATTAATTAATCAAAGTTCCCAGGCATGATCGTTTAGGTACCTAGTAATTTTCAGTAGCCCCTAGGGCGCTTGATAAGAAAGAATTTTCTCCAGGTATACTATTCGAGTCCGAAAATTGAAGAAAAAATTATATCGCGTTGAATTTCTATGCAAAGATTTCCTTAAAGAGTCACAGATTCAAAATGATTTCTCGTATAAAGCTACGTACAAGTGTTGTTCGATTTTAAAGTGTCAAAGTTTTGTACAACCAAGAAAAGCATTATGAATAAAATATAATTAGACATTTAAAAGCACAGCAAACGTTGACTACGCTTAAATACAACTGAGAGTCACAGAGCAAATTGACGAGGTGTATTTGCATATAAAGATTCGCAGCGCATAGGATGTTTCGTTAACCCGATATATATGCGATTGGCACGGAAAAAATTGTACTGTCGGAAGCCCAATAAAGCATGGTCCAATTACAGTAAACGCAGCGACAGCGATTAAGAGTTTTGTTAAATTTTTACCAAACGAGTATTTTCTTTTTTTAACTCTTGACTACCAGCCTACTTGTTTCTCAAACTCCAGACACGCACGACATTTCTTTTTATGAGATTCCGAATAAAATATTGACTATATTCGTAAACCTAAAATTCGATACGTTCTTATGACGTAACGGAATTGTAAACTTTCATTGAGCGTAACCACGTGTTCTGAGTTTAGCAAATAATTTTTTTTTAAACACGTGATAATTATACGTTACGGTCATTACTTGAGTCTCTTGATGAAATTTCAAATATGCATCTTTGCCTAATAGATATATTTAATGAAGAGCCCAGAGCAGTCATTCGTATTCTACATCCATTGCAAGACCATTCGAACAAACGAATAATTGCTTAAAACGTATATAAACTTATCCTTTGTCAATAGCGATATTCAGCTCACATAAGTGCAAGTGATCACGTTGATATTTGACAGTCGAACGGTCTCATTTTTAATTAAGAATTTCATTAAACTAGCAAGCTCCGGTAAACACACCCTAGCAAACGTACCTACCCAAAGGTAAAGTAGGTCTCGTCATTGCCGTCGGAGGGAAGAGAGGGAGACGTTACGAGATTATAATTTTTGGCCTATCACTGCGGTCGTAACGGCGCAATAAGGAAACGAGAGTCATAGATTTGGCGGACGGCGGTCCCTTCGTATCTCCAGTCGATATTATAGGGAGGCAGCCACACATGGGTAATACCGCAGGCTAGTCTAAAGAGATAATATTGCCTCCTGCTACGGAAATATTGGCGGTGGGCCAAATGGAAATAGATAAAAAGCTCACGGGGATAGGTCGGAATGGAAAAGTAGGGAGGGAAGAGAAACATTTCTATACTAAAAAGAGAATATGGGATACCGCACCGCGTGTGTAGGCATACATAATGCCTGTGTGTTCTTCTGAGTATGGTACGTATAGATGGGATCTATCCGTATGTGGAAAAACTCGGAAACGTCGAAAAAGTACGTGTAGGTCCAGAAGATTTTGTAACAGTGTACTGGGAAGCTCTGGAAAGCTCACGGAGTTACGCTTACACGGATATGATTGGAATCTGAATGTGGATATGTTGTGTATAAGTATAAAGCGACACACGGTGCAAGCTCACATATTATTCCGGTGCCGTCACGAAGCTTTTCGGAGATCCGTGATTTTGTTCCTGAACATTCGTAGGCTTTGGGTTCGTAGCTACTGCCTACTGGATATACCGACTGGTAAACGGATTAGCTGTGACCGGGTTGTTAACGAAAGTAAAAAAAAAAATTTGAGCTTATAAAACGGAATGAAAATATATCCTTTCACTTAAAATTAAAGAGCACTCGGGTGAGTTTGATTTGCGACGTGAGGTTGTATTTCTTGCTTAGGGATAATGAAGAATTTTTTTATCAGTGACGTTAATAAAATGTACCGTTGAAGTTTTGATTGAACTATCTTATCATTGGAATTGATATTTATGATATTGTAACGTTTCGCTGATGTTTATGAAAATTGCGAAATTTTAATAGTATTGCTTCAGAAGGAAGTGGTGCTGTTTGTACGATTACTAGTATGATTATAATTAGCATCTTGTAAGAAGTGTTTCGATGGGTATTTTGACTTAAAGTTATTAATTATTTATCAAGTGTATACGTGCTATTTTCATTGAATTTGAATTAACTGTCTTGGGTATCCGGACGCCGATTGAACGATCTTAACGAAACAAGATGTCAAGATTGTGTGCGAAGGAGTTGACGTCAGAGCTAGGGGTTGTTGAACGGAAGTTCGTGGAATTACTAAGCCAGTCGTCTAGTGGGAAAGCAGGGGAAATGTGGTTCCTGAAAGGGGACGCGTGGTTCCTGAAAGGGGACGCTAATTCGAAATGTTCTTTGTTTCTCCTGAGTAAAGACTTCACTAGTCTGAAGAGAACTGCTTGTGGCATTTAATTCCATATCCAGAAAGGACTTTGTGCGGCATCGTAAGATTCTGACGAGAAAAACTTCGATGCAAAGATACCGTGACGTGTCATTTGTTTTCTTTCGTGCGACTGTGTGACATCAAAATAGCCTAAAGCATGGTAAACCGTACAGAGCTAATGTACCGTCGAGAAGGGATGAAAGAAATGCTTGTAATTCTGACTCATTGTGACCTACTACTTGAGAAAGTGATGGTTTACTCCACGATTCTCTGTAGTCTGAAGAAATATGGATTCTGGGCGGTTCTTACCTTTTTCTCGAATTCTTCTCGTAGGTATCGCTTTTCTTTGTTCACCTCGGCACAGATAAGAGCCTCAATCTTCGCTTGATTAGAATCATCACCCGATGCCTTCAGTGCATTCTTGATCTTAGTTTCTTGTATCGTCTGAAACAGAGGAACAAAAACAAAGGTCATTTTTTATCTGATGTGTGCAGTCAGGTCTAAAAAAAGTTGGATAAAGTGTTATTACGTACCTCGAGTCTCTCTAGGTCCTTTTGTAAATTGTTGATCTTGTTGTACATGTGAAGGACGAAGAGATCAAATGAATCTTCGTTAACGGATAGCTTTTTTTCATGGATGTTGATATCCGGGAAAAGAATCTGCAACTCCTCGTTGAAGTTCTGCCGTGCTTTTTCCACTTGCTTCCAGAACTTCTCGGTGATCCTTGACGACTGAACTTCTTCTTCGTACTTCCTCTTGGATTCATCGACGTCGTCGAGAATCTTTTTCACGTTTCTCCTAGCAACCGTTTTCATAACGGGTGGGGCATCGAACTTGGGGTCGTCGATGAGGTTGTACATACGTCTCAAAGAATCTACCGCCTCCCCAGCATATAACTCTGCCACCTTCAGAGCCTCCTTCCTTTTTTCCGTGGCTTCCTTTAATCTGAAAGAGAATAATAATACTAATTATACAGAAATTAATTTAAAACTATTCCTTACTACTCTACAAGGTGCTTAATTACAAACCTATCGTGGATAGAACCGCCTATCGTGCCTCCAGCACTCTCCACCACCTTTATTACGTCTTTATTGTAATCTTGAATTGCACAGATAGCCTTATTATACGATGCTATTGCTTTGGATGCAGCCTGACCACAAAATGCCTCCAGTTCAACCAAATTCGCGGGCATCAACTCAGCAGGTACATCTTTCGGTGGGGGAAGTGGTTTTTCGGCGACTGATTAACACACAGAAAAGAAAATTCAAAATTTATCCGGATTGGATCACCTAATAGTTTTTTCATGGGAAAAATTGCCGTCAAAAGAAATACTTATGTTAAAAAGGATCTGTTAAATATACGCCGCCCATACGTACCGACTTGGATTGCTTCTCCTTTTTCCTTACTCAACCGGATCTCTGAGTATGGTTCGTTGATGGGTGGTTCCTTCTTATCAACCAACGGTTCAAAAGCTGGTTTTGGCGCTACAGCACACACGAGTGGTTTTTATTAATTGATTAGTAGGTACTGTTAATAATGACGATAATTGTCAAATTTATAAAGTATTAAGCAACTAGCTGAGGCCAAATCTATTATATGTGATTCTTTGAATGAGAAATAAGGTCGTGCTTGTTTATCTAGTATCTAGAAAATACCACTTTTGTTCTTAAATTTAGAAACTAACTATTAGTAAGGTTTGGGTTCGGATTGAAGGATATTTAGACATTAAAGGTAAAAAGGAAGGGTCAGGGCTCACGTATGTAATCATCGATAACTTTCGTGCAGTCTATTTTCTTCATAACCTGACCTTCTTTGGATGGTGGTTGTCCGAAGAAGAGGTCTAGTATCCTAAAACAGGCAATAATGTAATATAATCAATTACGTGGCTATAATATAATTTGTGCTTATTACAAACTATGTACTTACGTCTGCTTTAGTGTTTCAAAAAAGTTGCGAATGAAGTCAAAATAGGTAGAATCTTCTTGGAAGATGATTTGAATAGCGTGATCTGTACCAGGAATCCATTCTTCCAAGGTTGCTCGGAACTCTGGGTTCTTCTTAGCAAATGTTAAGACACCTATGGCGCTTACTGTTACAGCACCCAAAGTTATCAAAGTGCCAGAGCCTCGATTCTTCTCACTTTAATTTCAATGTAGTAATAAGAATATATATTGGGTTGGCAACTAAATGATTGCAGATTTTGTCGATAGCCTTGCTAGTTAAAATCCGCAATCACTTAGTTGTTAACCCAATAGTTGTGTATAGTTATATTATAACAGCAAACATGCATCTGTTTACTATAATTACACTGCAGAGTAATGCAATAAAAATGAAATTAAAGATATTTTGACTTGTATCTAATAGTAAATTAGCATTGACTAATAGAGACATGAAATAATGTAGAAATAGCTTGTTATTAAATACAATATAGACTATTCCGATATTTTGTATAATAAAAATGGAACTATAGAGTTTGAACTTCTACACTAGAAAGTGCGACATTTAAGTCATTCAAGCAATTACAATAAATTATCAAGTAACAGAAATGCATTCATGAATTTCAGAACTTATATTACATTTATATACATATATTAAAAATATTAATCACAATAATATCAATTGCATTCCTTTAATAAAATCCACCACCACTTCAATTTGCAAATGAAATACCTTTTCGACGATTGGGTCGAATACTTAGGTCCAGAAAATCTGGACATAAGTCTGACATCTTTGCTAAGCCTAAAAAAGACATCTTTAATGTTTAAAAATGACTAATTTTATTGTATAGTAATAAGAACTTGTCTTTTCATTAGCTGAATTAGCTAGATATTAATATTAAAAAATAAGAATATCAAAATCAATAAAATCATTCTTATAAAATGATGATGTAATTATTCATTAACAACTTCATGAATGACCTTTGAGATATACTTTGTTTCTATAATCTTCATATTAGGTTCAATAAAAATAAATTAAATATAAATTATATATCAAAGAATATAACAATACTAGTCTTAGTAAAAAATAGTAGAAAAGAGTACACAAAACTATGAACATTTTAAAAATAGTATTACTGAAACTTGACAGATACCGATGCTCGATAGATATAAATATTGACAAATTTTTGGCTCACCTGCCTTCTGGTTCACATTTAACACGGGCACGCGTTTCATAGTACCTGGCCGTTAGATAAAGTCTTGAATAACCGTGTTTTTTGACCTGAAATACCAAAAGTATCAATCATTCCTCCTGGAATTATGTAAGCTCCTAATTATAAGCCATCTTGTCACATGAGATGCAACCTTGCTAGAATTGGCAAGATTATTCACTGACAACTCACGAAGTTGTCATCAAACATGTAATGAATGTCTGTAAAAGTAAATCCTTAGTTTTATTCGCATCAAATACTCAAGAAATGTTGTAAACCTCGAAAATAAATAGCAAAGTTTCTACGAAAGCGATGAATGGCACTATGTCGTGAAGTAGGTTGTTAAGCATTTCTTGGCCGTGTTTGAAAAAGAAAATTTATACTGCACTCTCAGTAGAACTGCACTAAGTTGATAAATACCACAAATAATTATTTTACATACCCGATTTAGACCGTTGCACGGAAATTTTAATCCAATTCGGAACATCTTTCGGGTGGCCGGTCAGGCAGCCAAGGAAAAAAGGGAACGACGGCACAAAACAGCTGGTGACCGGCGGAACTCAGTGAAAAGAAGAATGTTGCGTATTATTGGCGCAACGTTTAGAGGTGAATAATTACTTAACTTAGGGAAAATCTTAGTTAATTTTTATATTAACGTTAAAAGAAACGTGTAAGTTTCATTATTGCTCATCGAGATGACAAATTCACATCCCGATTCGTCCACGTATTAACGATAATCAATGTATTTGAGGTTAGATTTTATGAAACCAGACAACCATTTTCTCCTCCTGTCAAAAGGAATCGGACTTGAACCGTATATGCAAGCGCTTTTTTTTAAAACTTCGTTGCAAATTGAATAATCTCTTTCGTTTGTTTTTCTTTAACAACTTGCATTCCGTGTCTTGTATATTTTTCGAATTTGTTAATACTATTTTTCTTTTTAGTTTACAATTAAAGTTTATGTGAACAATATTAGTCATACTGTAACTAAGTTTATATATTTAAAATTAATTTTCTTTTCAGAGGCGGGTGTTCGTGCACTAGGAGTGAGTTCCAAAGCACTGGCACCAGTTAACGCGAATAATTTAGCGCAACTTCGATGCTTGAGTATATTTTCTTCTCAGATACATGCTCAATCCAACACCGTTGGAAATGCTCAAAATAAAACTTTACTAAGGTAAGGATCGATTTTTCGAAGCGAATGATATTAATGTATGTTATTCTGTATAAAAATTTTTTAGCCCACCACTAACATGCAGAATTTTGCCGGTTGTATCGCAGCAAATGCAACCAACAGTGAGGACAGTTACAAAGTTCTCCTTGAAAAAAGGAAAGCGAAGATCTGTAAAGACTGTCCTTAAAAGATTTTTTAGGTTACACTGGTATGCCTGGTATTTGATAAATTCTTCAAGTATTTGAAATTGGTTCACACAATAATTACTTTCAATTATTTTTAGGGGCATATGGATCCGTACGAAAGCAGGACGACATAAAAGACTTTGGAAAAAAAGTTACAGCCAAAAACGTCGCTTGCGTCAACATGTCTTTACAAATTCTACTCAATCCTATTTGCTTGATAAGATGGTTACCAAATTTTGGAAAAGACCGAAATATTATGTGGACGATCCTTACGCTCCTTATCATCAAAGAGAAGAATTTTGGATTACTAGAAAAGCTCCCAAACCCTAAATAAACCTGTATTCAATTTCGTCGACAATACATTCATGCAAAATTATCTTTAGTCATATTCTTTAATTTCTTACCTTTGTTTTAATCGATTATGTTTGTATTTCAGTGTACAAGGGGATACTATACAAATAAAATAGTGTCAATATTAGTAGTGGATTCAAAAGATACCACAGAAAATCAGTTTCAGATTTTAAGACTTTATTGCAAAAAGACATCCGATTAGACAGCAATTGGAGCTGGCGGAATAGCGTCTGGCTTTGAAACTTTAACGTCCGAAGTTGGATGTAACGGAAGAGCTTCGTCCTTTGGTTCAGCCACTGAAACATTGTCTGGCAGTGGCCTTCTTGGTCCTGTTTTGCCCGTCTCATCCCATGGCAACATGATCTTTACTTTGATTCCCAGGACACCTGAAATTATAATTGGTAATAGATATTGTTCTTACATAAAATTGGTATATCAATAGTTTGTTATTGAGTTGTTATGTGGAAACTCACCCTGCCTAAGAAGAACGTGTCGAGTAGCAGTGTCTACATAGTCATTAATGGGTTCACCAGAATGGATCATTAGACCGTCGACGAACTTCATGGATTTTGCACGCTGACCACGCAATTTTCCACTAACAACTACTTCGCAACCTTTGGCTCCAGACTCCATTATGAAACGGAGAACACCATAGCAAGCCCTAAGAAAACAGAAGAAAGATCAAATGATTAGGACAAAATTTACCTAATAAGAAGAATAAAAAACTATTTGTTGAAGATAATGCACATACCTTCGAACAGCCAGACCTCCAATCAGCTTGTACCGCAGAGACTCAGCTTGTGCAATGGCACATAAACCTCGCATCGCAACCTTTTCTGCATACAATTCTACAGTGTGCTCCTTGAAGTTGAACCTTTTCTGTACAACGGATGTCAATTCCCTAATTCTCCGTCCCTTCTCTCCTAGGACACTCTGAGTATGCGTTGCCATCAGAATGATTTCTGTGCGGGTAGGTGTTACTCGCACTTCAACACCTGAATAGCCATCTTCAGCAAGCTCTCGAGTAAGGAACTCATTGAGCTCAGCCTTGAAGATACCATCTCCTACAAACTGTAAACAAATCATGCATGAAATATAATAGTAAAGATTGAGAAGTTGTCTTCTATATTTGCACGGCGTTCAATGTATCAAAAAGACGCCAGCACATACTAATCAGTGACACTAACTCAATAATAAACATTCTGACATGCGTCTTCTATTGAAAATTTGAGAATTATAAAAATCCAATATTATAATCCGCGCCACCACCTTTATTACGTAATATGAACTGAAAGAAAAGAAACAAAATGTACGCATATATTCAATAAATACATGATTAAGAAGGGGTTATGGCCGACTAGTAGCCATGCCGTCTACAAACTCCACATGAATTTTTGAAAGATTCGTATAATAAATGTGATATAATATTTGGTGCGAAAGAGCAGTAAAATTATATTTATAGCAAAACACAGAATATAATAAGGAAAACACTAACCTTTCGTTTCTTCGAAATCGAACGTGCAGCCATTTCTAATAGTGTCTGACTTCATCCAACGCCGGCATGGAAAAGACATTCCACAGTGCTGACGCCTAGTACTTCTCTGGTAAATAAACCTCAACACGTGATAGCCGCCATATTTAATTAAAAATGAAAATAAGAAATTCGTGAGGAGTTTCAAAATTTAGATTTTACCTTTTCTATAGTCGAAATATAATATCAATATGTTATAATGCCACATGCTGTATACAATATTTTATAGTACATAGCGCTCAGAATCCTAAATAGAGAATTACACACACTTAGATTTAAAAAAAAATATACAATGCTTTAAATATACCGCCTTAATGAAATCACATTTGTATTTCAGGTTGCGTAAAACGCGGTTCTATTAGAATCGTTTTAGAATCACTCGAGTAAGAGGCTGGCGAAAGAGCATTTGTGGTAGTGTATACGTGTATTGGGGCTGACCGGAAATCGGAAAATTAACTCACGCGGGTAAATTCAACTTTTCATTCTATCGGTACCACGTGTAGTGAAAGATTTGTACAAATTTCTTTTGAAACGTCTAGATTACGTAAGTAGAAAACAAATTCTTATATGTTCGTAACCTGGTACATAATATCAAATATAATATGATATAACAGTTTTGGTTGAAAATTTATTATATAAGGACTTGTAATTAAAAAAAACATAGAGAGGTTATGTTAGGTTAAAAAGCTATTGCGTAGTGATTCCGAGTAAGAAAACAAAGAACTTACATAGAGAAGGTTGTTTATCAAAAATTGAATTGGGTATACAGTGAAGGTGGACGCTGCGTACTGAACTGCTCGAATTTTGCAAAAAAAAGGATTTCTTATGTTCCGGATTCCACAAAATCTCGTGAAAAGAAAAGCGTGTTTAGAACGAATAAATATTATTTTATGTCAACATAATAATGTAATAATGAAAATATTCATTGTCATTCATTTCTTCCATTAATTGGTCATAAAGTTATTCGCGCCTTTTTTTCAATTCGGTTTCCAGTTGGCCCCACACGACTGCACCAATCAAAACGCGTCCCCGCTTTCGCCACACTCTTACTCGAGGAACTGTAGGTTCTATCACTGTCTTCCTATAGTTTACATAGTCATAATTAAATACACTAAGAAAATCGTGCGCCGAAATAATTTGGTTCTCTCTGAACTTAATATAATAAAACAATAAGTTTTCGTATGTAATTTTATCATCAATCCTATGTAAATCAAGGCCAACATCTTTGAACGGATCACATATATTTTAGTAAATATTATATTCTATAATAATTAACTGTGTCAATGACACATCAATATATGTGTTTTATAAAATAATATCTTCCATTTATAAATCAAACGTAACAATCATTTTTCATCATTTTTCTTAACGATTCTTTTAATCGCAATTGTTGCTCTATTCATAAGCATTTACCACAATAAATTGAATAAGACAGAAACGCAACAACAAGGATAAATTTTAACAAATGAATCAAGCACGTAACATTAGAAATATAACCTACTTATACAATCCATACAAATGTTAAATCGTTTCACAACGAATTTCAAAATCTTTAGCTAATCATCCACGCAAACATCCTCAAAAGGATCAAGCCTTTATCAAATGAATTGATCAAAAAGCTTCCACATCTTTATCGGGTACCCTGAGGTACCCCTTCCAATTCTAGCGAAAGGCTAGAACGTCGTTACGGCTTCAGTTCGTGCTCGTCTTTCCCGGCGAGCGTTTCCGGCCTAACGTTATATATACGCTTTTTACTAGAGCCGAGCATTGCGTAAATTTCTATTGAAACATCACTGGTCAGTGAAAATGCCACTTCGCGGAAAGTTGCGACTCTTAAATAAAGCCATCCTAATCTCAAGAGGTTCTCTTAGTGATAAGGCTTCGTGTAATGGGTCGTCGACGCAACTGGCCTGGATTGCTGTTAGGCATTTTTCACGCAGCCACACGCTCGATATGCGGTAAGTCGAAGTCGCTCCAGACCGGCAGTATTGCGCAATGGGCGTACATACCGACATACTAGATTAGTAACGTTAAACTTTTTCTTGACATATGTCAAAAACAGTTTGTTATAGCTTTAGTTCGTACGACCATTAAAAATAATTATACGATTTAAAAAATATACGTTGCCATTACGTTTAACAATTCAGTCTGTAGGAAAGTATATGTGTCAAGAGAAGGTTAATCAATTGAAACTAGCAGTTGTCATAGGTTAACTACGTTACCTGTATTACTCACAATGGAATTACGTGATCCAAATGATATTTGTAGGATCGGTGACTCGTGACTTTTCTAAGTTAGTCTGTTATCGTGTCTGTCGTGAAGAGACTTAAATCTAAAAGACATACGTGTTGCCTACCAACTGTTACAATTTTACTCGTGTGGGGCCTCTTATTGGATTTCTCCATCCGATCTAGGTTTATGTTTTTTATTTTTTTTTTGCATATTAGATATATTACCTACACTTTCTAAAACTTTTAAAAAGGACAAATTCTCATTGGTTACTTAAAAATATCATCCAAGAATTTGCACTTTTTGAAAAGTCTACAAAGTGCAGGTAACGAGAACAAACCTATTGTATGAATAAATTCTATGTTTTCACGTTATTAATATTTATACAAGTGTAATTAGTTTTAGATGACAATCATTTGTCGGAAATATTCAGTGTGATACGTATTATAATTTATTACATAAATTCATTATAGCTGCTGATAAATCAAATAATGATATCAGACCAGTTACATATCGGTCTTATCGTTACGTGACATTTTTTTATAACCCAAGTAATTTGCTCTGAGCTACTGAGCAGTTATTGTTAGTTTTTTTTATAATGCTAAAGGAAATAAAATGTAGTTTACCAACAAAACTAATTACGTGGAATTGTGTTTCATAAAGTATTTTATTTGCAAGCATCGAATGATTGGAAAAGTTCGCGTCGAGTTATCATGCATTCAAAAATATTTTGGAAAATGCGTATTTCGGGGAGGAATCATGTATTAAAAAACAAAATCGAAAAAATAGTATTCTATTATTAATAACAATAATTCATATTTACAGATTCGTTCAGTTCGTAAACAAAAATGGGGGCGGTCCTCAGCATTTGGGAGTGCAGCTCAAACAGGGTGGAGATATCATCGCAATATCGTCGATCGACTCGCAAATTCCAAATAATTTAAGAAAATTCCTAGAAGGTGGAGACGATCTCTTGAAAAAGGCTAAAAGGTAATCACATCTCCGATAACTGTAATTTGCCATATAATACGAAAAATTCGAATTTGAAACTAAAAATAATTTTGTTTAAATTACAACGTCGTGCCGTTCGATACTTCGTATCTTGACACTTTGATCGCAAAATTGCAAATAACAGGGAAAGTCGTAAAATTGACAGCTATGATTGACAGTTATTTGCCATATCCCTCTACCATACAGTTTCAACAAATCGCACATAAAGTTCATAAAGAATAAATGAACGTGATTGGTTTATCCAGTTTAATTTAAAAAAAATGTTACATGACAGAGACGTTATCATGTTTTCCTAAAATACAATTTTCCAAAATATGTGGAATTCGTGCAATTAATTGAAACAAACAAATATTTATCGGTACAAGATTAGCATGAAAATGATGGCCTAATTATCCTCATTTATTATCAATATTTATATTTATGATTTATACGCATTTCCCAATACGTTCGCATCATTCGTTCCGAAGCCTCTCTTGAGATCGTCATGCGGTTTACGTTAAAAAAAACTACATACATATATAGGTATAAATAAAATTTGTCCTATAAAATATCTTCGTTTTCCCAGGAAAGACGATTTCGACATTCATGCTGCCGTAGAGAGGTTTGTGTCTTGAGTACAAAGACATTTCCAAACCTATTTTCATTATTGGTTGACTCTTTCGATTCTCGACTATATCAATTCGTACGTTAAAAAATACATATAAAATAGATACGATTATCTCGATACAAACTTTCCCATATAGAAGTTTAACCTATAAAATGTCTTAGGCAGTAGTGTTTTATTTCCACAGCACGGCTTCCGCCGCCTTTTACTGTCCTTTCTTTACAATTATGCAATGGGCCCCCTAAAAATTCATGTTCACATTATCACTTTATCACTATATGTATAATCTCTTATCAGTATACAGATGGTGTTTCACCTTTTCCATTTAAACTTCTGCTCTTAATTCTATTATACTTTGCGCTTGTTCTTACGTACGCTGATGGCCATTACAAAATGCCATAAGCATTTTCAAAGGCACAAAATTATAGACTATTCTACGTCACGCAGGAGTCAACCAATAGATATTCTTTTGACCTTACTACACGAACCTCCCCTTATTATGTCTGCAAGGAGGGTACCTGATGTTTTTGAAACCGACTCACTAAAAATAACCCCCCCCCCCCCCCCCCCCCACCCACCCCAATAGTACTTTTTTGAGACTACCTACTTTTTTTCTATAGGAAAAAAATTCTTGCTGTACAGAAAAACACCGTCCCGTCGCATTTTGAACTACTCAGAATTTAGCGTAACTTATGAATATAAACTGGTGGAAAATGTCTGTCGGTTATTTAGCTTTTCAAAGTCGTAACTTTAGTCGATTAGTATTCAATTTGAGAGTAATGGTTACTTTCTACCAAAATCTAATCGTAAAACAGTAGCTGATTGGAGTGATAAATAACAATGATTTATAAATATTTAAAATGAAAATTAATGTCTTAATTAATGCATTTTCAAAATTATCTGAATTGAAATTTCAAAAATTTTTTATAGTTATATTGTGTTATTATATACAGAGTTTTAATGAGCAATGTTTATACTTTTATTCAATTCTTGCATTCAGATATCACGTATCACTGTTGATTCTCTATTATCATATTTGTTTTGATAATACTTTAATTTAAAAAATTGATAACCCAGATAACATACAGTATATTACACGATAACGACTAAAAATTATTTAATCTTAAATAGATAAATCCATAATAACGTGTTGTATTTTCTAATACATAATATCAAGAATGTTTTTAATCCTATCGATTGTATCTCTCTTATTTATTATCGTTCAAAAATCCAAAGAATAAAATTATCCTCGTGTAAAATAGTCAGTTACCTTTTTAGTTATTATTCCTAACAGTAAAGAAGACGTGTCTTTGTTTCAATGAAGGTAGTCAGCGCAAGTGGAATATATTAAAAATTTACGTAACAATTTTTCTTATCGTTTGTATATTGCACATATGTGCCACGTATCAATTACAGACACTGTCCATATACATATTGATAAAGTCTTCAACCTCAGACTAGTTTCGCTGAACTGTATACCTCTAGCGTGTAAAAGAAGTAAGACGAAGAATGTACAAGAGCGAATGAAAATCTGTCAGACATTTTCCATAGAACTAGATAAAAATTTGATTTACAATGAAACTAAATATTTCAGCATGTTTAACAATTTTGTTTTCTTACCTAACAATAGTTACAATATGCACGTATTTATGCATCACTGGTATTTCCACAACATGACAAACGTGCAGTAAATCTTGTTTCAATGGCTTTCGTAAGAATGTTGCATGACATTTGAAAAGACTATACTAACGCAATAAGCAGAATGAGATAGAGGTTAAAATAAAACAGTTTTTGTTTTTGAAATAAAATTCTTGTATTTTTTTCAATGCTTATATATAGGAATTATATATGGCCTTCCTGACAAGAAAAACCCATCGCGTGTCTTTTCGTGGTCAATGGAAATAACGATTCAGTTATCCTTATTAGAAATAATTGTTTTTCAGAATAGTAGCTGAAGGCCGCAGTGTGATACCAGAAGCAGATGTGAATTTTCTAGCGCCAGTTGTTCGAATGGACAAACTAGCCTGCGTGGGTCTGAATTACAGTGGACACTGCGCAGAGCAGGGACTGGAAACTCCAAAGAATCCTGTTATATTCAATAAATTTCCCAGTAATATTATTGGTCCGTACGACGACATACATTTGCCAAAGATATCCGACGTGAGTATAAGATAAATGTGTCCGATAACGAATAACAAGTGGATAAACTCGTGTGACATGCGTGCACTGCGAAATGATGTTTTATTGATATTTCGGCAAAGTATAGAATAACGTGCTACGTTCGATTTATCGTTCAGCGAAGTAAACACGAGGCAACTTTGGCTATAGATAAGTCATGGTTAATAGACATATACATTCGTGAGTTCAGAACAGTCTTTGACTTAGCGGTCAGTTATTTTTAGTTGACTCTTCGGCCAAAACGCAGGTTGCACAAAGAGTTAACGAACTTTTGAACTAAATACTGCAGCGCTATTTTGGTAAATGGCTGTAGTTTCGTTGAAAACAATATTGAGTTTAAAAAAAACTATTTATATTCCATACAGAAAGTCGATTGGGAGGCAGAATTGGCTATTGTGATTGGAAAGAAATGTAAAGGATTGGACAATCACGAGGCTGAGAATTATATATTTGGTTATACAGTAGCCCAAGATATATCGGCGCGTGATTGGCAAAAGGGAAAACGTAATGGGGGTCAATTTCTACTTGGAAAAGCAATGGACACTTTCTGCCCCTTGGGACCAGTTGTCGTCACCAAAGAGGCCGTCTGCGACGTTCATAATCTCTCTGTAAAATCCTGGGTTAACGGAAAGCTTAAACAGGATGGAAATACCAGCGAGCTCATATTTAAGCCTCGAGATATCGTTGCATATCTCTCGCAGTAAGTATAAATACATCAAGTATTGATATAGAAGAGATAAATGTATCGGTATTAAAAAAAAAGACATGAGCTAAGTATATTTTCTATTTTTTTTATTATTTATAGATTCTTCACTCTTCTGCCAGGGGACGTAATTCTCACTGGAACACCGGCAGGAGTGGGATTCGCGCGTAATCCACCAGAATACCTTCAGGTATTGTGCCTGATGAAAAATATTAAATGAATCACGTTTCTATTTTATTATTTGATTCGGTTAATACCTGTTTTTCTTTTTCCTTGTATCATTGCAGAAGGGAGACTGCTTAGAGACTGAGATAGAAGGCATTGGACGTCTGAAGAATAATGTTGTCTGATAAAGAGTACAGCCATAACGTAATACGTTCTGGTTTCTTGTAACTGAAAGTGTATTCTACCTGCGAGATATCATGAGGATCTTTAAGTCCAATGACCCATGGAAAGATCTCGTGTTTGCAATACAAGTGTTTGAACTTACTAAAGTGGAAAATTTAATGCGATTTTAATGGCATAGCTTGAGTACCGTGTATCATGTGGCAAGGAATACATCTTGGCACGATCGCAGGTGCTAATACCAAATTGTTTTTGACGTTACACGTCTCACACACACTATGAAAGATAATTTTTGTAATTATATATATGTATATATGTAATAATAATATATATATAATTCGTACTGTTATTCCCTCGTCAAAAGCGTGTGATTGAAGGTATTAATCTTGTAGAAATAATTGTAAACCTCCAGAAAAACACTTAGGCGTAAAGAAATTATGCCAAGTACAGGAGTGCTGTTAATTTCTCTGACAGAGTATTGAAATCATATTATTAATGCCAAGTACGTAAGTCACTGCGTATCTGCTTATATACATAGTATATTCTACATATGAGAACCGCACGACACAAATCACACGGGCATTTCTAGTCTGCATCATTTTAATACTTTTTCTTAGAAGAATTCACAGCACGCCTGTATGTACTTCGCCTTGGATGTACTGCCGGTTGCTTGTAGTTCGCGCGAAACCCGACTGAGTCTTGATAGAGGATTCCTACTTGGAATATTTCTGTAGCGCCATCCGACGTGGAATACGTGAACTATGCAGTCGTCAAAGTAGATTCTCTTTTAACAACTAGACACTGTCGGTAAAGTCACACCATTCCCTCCGTCGATAAGATACCTTACGAAAAACAGCATCGCGTATGTCGTCACAGTAGATTACCCATTACGAAAAAAATGCAGGCAAAGACATTAGTTTAAAGAATGACCGCTATGTTGCGTTACCAAATCAAAATGTTCAACGATCCCATTGCTCAAATTGAAGATATGTGAATGAAAATTGCAAGAGCCGAGTAATAACAGTGGTAAAAAGACCTTTACAAAGAATATCAAATCAAAGCTCTATAATTAAGTATATTTCTTATGCAAAACAACCCGGATCTGGCAACATTCCCATTACAATGATACGCAAAATTCAAAATGCAATATGCATAATATATTCTAATCCATATTAAAATCAGCGTGGGTATCATACGTAATCACTTCTGGAGATCAATCTCAACGAACGCAATCTCGTGAAATAACCGCTTTAAAGGACTAAGAAAAAAAAACGAAACAAGGCTCCACTCACACCTGCCAAAGCCAGAAGACATTCGTTACGTCAAATTAAATTCGTTCCAGTCACACATTTACAAGAAAAGCGTCCAGGAGAACAGGAAGATTTTCGACCCTTGGACATAGAGGGAGCACGTGGTCAGGTCGGACCCCAAGAGACCGAATAAAGTAGCGACCACTTACAAAGTTCATTAAAAGCTCCTTGGCAGTACTGACTGCATGTGACGGCCATTGCTACTGAAGGAACGGGCCCCCCGTGGATCCCAACAAAGGCCCGTTCAATGGGACCTAATTCGCAACAATGACTCCTTCAGCCATATATTAATGGTTAGGAGGGTATTCAGCGGGGTGCATTGTGCGACATATCGTATGCTACACCTATATAACCATCATAACCAACCAACTACAGATGCGACTGGTTTGCAACGCGACTCAATTCCGGGATGACAAATCGCTCGTGAAACATTGTCCTGGGTTATTAAGGCGCGTCATGAATTTAATGGCGCCGATGATTTCGATAGGGGTGCGAAGGTAATCACTATGAATAACGTTAATAAGGGCGGATAGTTGCCTGCTCACTTTTTTAAATTTATTTATTATATCTGCTCCTCTCATTGACCGGACAAAAAATATGAGTTACTAACGAAAGGTAGTTTATAACTAAGGGTATGGTCTTGGATGCACCTCTAAGAATTTTTTATCGTGTACTTACCACCTACCCCTCATCCAGCAGCATTTTCTGACCAATTTGGAAACATCTTATCGGTACTCGGTGTGATTTATCGGGCCAGACCCTACGGAAAAATTTGGTGATATCATCCAGCGATCTACCAACTATGGGGGTGATCTTATCTGTTACTCTATTAAGAAACATCCTGATGGTATAATCGCCTTGTTAGATTGCATTATGTGACAAATGATGACATATTAATTTAGATAAGACCGGTCACATGTAATTAAGTAAAGGGGTTGTGTGTTTGACGTTCTCTTAGAAGCAAGGGTAGTTGATAATAGGAAATTCTTCCACGGTTTTTTTTATAGCTGAAAATTATGACACTCATAAATATAATTGGACAATAAAAAATTGACGAGTTTATAATTTCAAAAATGTGAAAATCTTTAATTATACAATTTCATGGTTCACTATTCCATTTTCTGATGTCTCCAGAGAAATCAGTTAAATCGTATATGATGTATCTTTCAAAATTGAATTAATGAATTTTACCAAAATGATGCGTTTCGTACAATAACATGTGGTTGCCTTAACCCATACATATGGGTCGCCACGGTATACCAGTCGTTCAATCTCTATACAATGGATCTGAATTCGATCAATGAAATCAATTCCAATGCAATCGCTCAACCGGATTCACTTTTGGAAATTGAATTTTCAAAATGGAACACTGAACACCCATCCCAATACACCATGGCGGATAGTTCTGCCTTGTATACCGTATATAGAAAATAGTTAAATGCTTATTAATAAATTTATTATTATTACGCAATATACCAAAATATATTCCATCCAAGTAAATCTTAATGTATTATTAAAAAAAAAAAAAAAATTTCCATGACTAATAAAGTCATAAAAATTGGATAACAGAATTACTTTAACATTAGTATGTTAATTCATTTAAATAAAAATTATATATACACATATATAACGTGTACCTCGATATATCATCAATCTATTCAACTCGTTGAACTTTGAGGATATATAATAAATACGTCACTACAAATTTAAAGACATACAGGATTCCCACGGATAAGATGGTTGCTTAGTCAGTGTCGTCGTTTTTCTCCTTCTGTTTCGTCCCGCTGCTTTATTGCGCGTTTTTCCCCTGGGCACGCTGTGCTTTCCTGTCTTTATCGACTTTTCAAGTGTAAGGACCACGGCGTCGAGGTACACGCCGTAAAAAGCTCTAACGCCTTGTCGAATAACATGAAAAGTACCGACGCAATAGTACAGCTCATAGGTTACGCGTAACGAAGAATATGAGTTTGGTCGAAAGTGAAAACTGTAAAAATTTGACCCTGTTAAAGAGTCCATTTCGCAAAGCGTGAAAACTGTTGGACGACGCCTACATACCTACTCGGAGAACAAAGGAAACGAAAAGTGTGGGCTTTCCCACAGAAGAGACTGAACAATAGCGGAACTGAATGGATACTGGTTACTAACAGTATTACGGGTGTCATTTGTCAAGTATCCTGTCAAGGACCAAGAATGGGCCTTATGTTCAAAATTCGTTAACCCAGATAGACTAGGAATTTTGTGGAAAAGCTTGTGGTTCACTTTTAGTGTAGAATCTTGTATTTTGTTAATAAATTAAAATAATTATTAAACATTTAAAAAATTAGGAAATTTTCCATATATTAAAATATATTTATGTAGCAAGTTCTCAAATTTCATGAGATAAACTCATCTCGAGAATCTCATCTCCGATTGGTCCAGCGTTACGGGTACATTATACAAAGGAAAGATCTGCAGGGGAAAAAATGAAAAAAAATCAAAATTCGAATTCTAGGAAAAAAGGCAAGATGAAGTATGAAAAACTAACGGAACACATAAAAAAAAATAAGAAACTGAGGGAAGAAAATGTGAGATTTACGACGAGCTACCGAAGAAACACGGCAATGAGGTGACGTATAGTACAAAAAAAAAACAATTCCAAAATCGTCTTGATCTGTGGCAGGTTTGAACTCAAACCCCAAAGGACACAAAATGACAATCGCCCGGCACGATCGCATAATTTCGAGTAAGCGCGATGCGACAGTCTCCTTAGCTCTTCGCTTCTTTTCCACGGACACCTGCATATATCCTGTCCACCCAGTGTGCACTGGGCTCGTTTCAGGAAACCGTTACAGTCATCGGGGACAGATTCTACCTAATAAAGACATAATTCTACAAGATAGAATCTCTCCCTGGCCTGGCTCACCTTTTTTTACGGTCCTCCTTCATCCTCCCTTCCAATTCGAACGCCGTTCGAATGCTAATTACACGTTTTACGGTCTCACTATTTTCCCAGGAGAAAAAGAAGGAATGAATAAAGCAAGAAAGAAATATTATACGAGCCAGCACCTTTTACAGTTACAGTTTGTCTAGTGTCGAGAGATGCAAATACCTGAGTACGTAGAAAAATGTCAGGTATGTGAAAACGTACGGAATTTCTACCACTGATTACCCAGACAGCACCTCAATTCCGGAGTCATCTTTGAGATGTCCAAAAGGCAGCTTCTGGGTTGAGTTACGTAACGGAACGTGAAATATTTTCGTTGGGTGCATTTTTTAGTGTCACTCGTTCATATGCGAGTTCGTGAACAGTGTACGTCGTTCAGAAAATTGCCAAAGAGGCAAACCAGATGCGTTTACAAATCGCTGTCAAGATGGCAGGTCATTCGCGGCATAACAACAAGTTGATGAAACGATTAAAAGCGTAACGAGGAACTTCGCGGTCGCTGATGGTTGTTGTTATCCCGTTGACGGGATTTTGCCGTGTCGAGGGCACTCGTAAATTTTCCCAATTCACATGTATGAGCGTGCGTCGTCTCCGGGGAGTGCTTAGTCACGGGGATAAGTCCCACGGGGTCTCATGGTAAATCTGTCGCGGTGGCGTTAACTGCAATTTGGAGGGTTGTAGTAGTACAGCGTTATGCCAGGATCGTTTCCTTCCTATTTATTTGTCTCCGTTGAAAAACCCACAAAAGGTAAGTGCCGAGTGACTTGATAAAATTACGTAGGTAGAAAGAATCGTCTGAACATTCGAAACTAGACAATAAGTCATTCATGTCGGACATGATTGTAACGCACGCGCATCCCCATTTACATTTAATTTCAATGTGAGAAGGTAGCTGCGTAAGCCATTTGTCTAAAATATTTATGTATCTGTCATCGAAATAATACAAAAGGAACGTATAGTCACGTCAAAGTGGCTATACTGTGTAAATGATTTTTATGAAAAATGAAGCTGGTAAAAGCATAGAAAAAAATTAGTAATCAACGGGTGAGACTACGGTACCGCGTGTCCGTCCCATTTGGATCTCATTTGTCACAATATCAGTATTCGTGGTGCTGCCGCGTCAAACATGAATCCCACAGACGAAAGGCACAGGAAGCGGATAAATCCTTCACGGATGTAACGAAAGATCGAAGCAATATCCTTCCGATTCATTGTTATTCCTTAGCAGCACAGAAAAGCAGTGTTCCGTCAACCCGTAACTCAGTGGCCACTTAGAACTGACGTAGACGCGAACAATAAGAAGGCAGTTAACACGTAAACACGAGGGATTAACATGCCCCCGGGATAATGGCGGAAAGCCAATCGATATTTATGGGTGGTCCTTTGTTCACTCCCGGTTTTGTAGAATGGACTGCGATGCATCGTCATGAATATCAATCGAAAGTATACAATGATTTATGGAGAGCATCGAAAAACGTGAGTGCCTCTACGTGTCGCCATAGAAATCCCCCATTCAATCTCAATAAACCTCATATCTCCATCTTCTAGCAACAAACAATACATTTTTCGAAAACACGAGACTCGCGCCATCCACCGTGTATCTCGAATACGGTCAGTCCGTGATGCACGTCGGTAAAGAAGTTCGTGATGGTAAAGTGGATTGTTGGGGTTAGAAGGAGGAGCTCGCGATAAATAAACCTTAACCTCATTCAAGTAAGTGGTTATGTTTTTAACACGTGCTAGTGCCAAGCTTATACACTCTACCATAAGGAGCATAACCAGCAGACTGGTATCTACACCTACCTTCGCAAGCACCAGGAACGGCTCCACCACCAGGCATCGCCAGGAGTAACAGCAGCCACATAACCTATCCAGGTCTGCGCGGTCCCCGCGCCATTCGTAACACGTTTATACACATTTAACCGACGGGAGAGGAGCAGGCAAACAGGCAGGCAAAGCTTCTCTCGTCGAGATGGGAGATGCGCCGACATAACCGATAAATAACAACGGCAACGAGCCTGTCAGACCCTTGTTAAACCTCGCGCTCTCCCGCACACGCTTACGCGAACGCACGCACGCACGCGCACGCATTAGAATACGTTTTAACACACTCGCCTTTAAGAGTTACAGATGCGTGGAGATTGCCAAGAAGGCGTAGGTAAAACCCTTGGGCAGATAGCGAGGGCTATACGTCCTATGAGCACGAACAAATCACGCAATCAGTGAACTCGACGTGAGGTTATGTCTTTCTTAATTATTCTCACGATTTCGTGCTTAACCTATCCGGATTAAGTTTGTGCAATTGCGTGACAATAAACTAAAGGACTTTGATCGAGCTCGATGAACGCGTAAAGGATAATCGGTACGACATTAACGAGACCTGCTCATTCTGTGAGACCTTAATGTTTACTGATATACCCGTATTGCTTCAATTGGTAATTTGTTTCAGACACGCGATCGGTACACTGGGTGTTCTTGGGCATCGATTTCAAAAGAAAACTTCATTCGACTAGTTCTATTGTACTATAATTCCAATTACGTATTGCTAAATGATTTATTACGTCTATATTCGATTGAAAAACTTGAAATCCGATTGCAATTCTCTACATTCTAACCTTAACGTTAATAATCAGTTACAGTACAGATACTCTAATACGGAGTACCTATATCTATACAATATCGGAAACAGAAGGGTAGTTTAATTCGATTAATTTTATATAATTTATTTAACCACTTTAAATACTGCCAATAAGTCCACATTCGAATACCTCTCTACCGACAACATAACCTATTTGTCTACCTGCTAACCTAACTAATATTTTTTTCGATAATTAACGAATGATCAACCGGCAGTAATTTCGACCGATATATTCCTAATCCATAGTATCACAATAATGTTATAGTTTATCCACGATTATCCGGTAACGAACTTTGTTCGGAATAAAATGTAATTTTTTTAATTCATAACA
The DNA here is from genome assembly GCA_030142595.1 of Trachelus iudaicus. NCBI lineage: Eukaryota > Metazoa > Arthropoda > Insecta > Hymenoptera > Cephidae > Trachelus > Trachelus iudaicus. The sequence continues at coordinate 350,175 of JARQTH010000526.1, forward strand.
CTTTCTGAACTAGTATATACACACGAATATAGGCATTCCACAGTTTATCCCATGGGATATAAACGGACGCCTCGAGGAATTGCCGTAATTACGTGGGAGTCTTTCGACTCGATTTTCGCGGCGAAGTAAACCCATAAGTTAAACGAGCTTCTTGCCGGCGTAAACAAACAACCCTCGAGATTGGTTCTAGCTGCTTATCTCACTTAAGTTACAAGCCGTGGCAAAAAGCTGTGCTGTCATCGACAGCAGCTTATTTCAACTGGTACGTATATGACGTGTTAAGACTTCCACTTACGCGATACGACACAAATACGCTTCTGCTGTCTTCGACGCTTCCGCTCTCTGCGCCCCACGTTCAGGTCAATTCGAGTTACGAGAGTGTGCGGCGTCGGTACCCTCCTCCTCCTCCTTCGTCCCTGACCCCTCGCCGTCATCCTATAGCTACTTTACGAAATGCTCTTTATGAATTCGTCGAGCAGTCTTCTTGCAAGGGTTTCGTTTAACGCGTGTTAGTCATCTGTGTCACTTGGAGATACACTTCTTTTTTTATATGTAATTCTTTATGGAGGGGTTTGAGTATTATTTTTTTTAATAGCTTGTTCGTACCTTTTTTTTGGGGGGGGGGGGGTTCTCACGGAAGACTGTCTCATTGTTATTGCTTGACTTTGGGTTTTTGGCTAGTTGAAAATTGAAATTGAAAATTTTCTGAGGTATAAGTGGATGGGTCACAGTAATCTACGGTAAAGGTTTTATCGCGTTTAAGATTACATTGTAAACTAAAATTTGAAAGGAACCGTCTTGTCAAAAATTTTGAAAAGTTAAAATATCAGCGTATAGGCGTGGTTGAGATAGGGGGGAGACATGGAAATTTCGTTTGGAGTCCAGCGAAATGGTACTAAGTGGGCGACATGTGCAGAGCGTAAATGTGTCGGAGACTTGAAAAAAATATAAGTAGGGAAAGGAAACCGATATTGAGAATAAAAGTGAGTAATGGATGCGTGAAAATACATAAGAAATTTACGTCCCTGAAAGAGAGAGTCAAGGAGTGGTTGGTCTGGTACGAATTAACGCAGAGTGGTAAGCGCGTGCCAGTTGTTCAGCTTTTGCGGTAAAAAAGCATATCCATGAAAAGAAGGGAGTTCAGAGATAAAAAGACAGGAAACTGTGCGTACCAATTAAGGATAGTCGAAAACGGCTCAGCCCTCGTTATCGTATTGACACACAATTTTTACGAGTATCCACATAAAATCTCAGCGTGGTAGTTTCTCACGATAAAAATGTAACAGGGTTGTCAATCGACAAGAGGAAACGAAATTATGACACATTTTTCACCATAGTGCCATTCGATGGGTTATAATGCGATTTTACACAGTTTCGCACCTGGCCTATCCGAAACAATATATTGCTTTCGGTACGCTATCCCTGAAATAGGGGTTCGGGGAACCCCCGTGCAATAATATTGCTCTAACACGAAGCTGATATTTACAATGGAAACATGGAGCTCGTGGGAGCAGAGATCGTTGCCATAGAGATCCCCGAATAAATTGACTACTGTACGTCGCAAGCAACCAGACGACAAGACGTCTAAGTAATTCTTGAGAATGATCCAGCGCGATTGCGAGACGTCGCGACGCTATGTGTACATGTTACGATCTTAAAGTGGAACGTCGCCGGTACTTTATTTTTAAATGGCGGAACTTCTCCAACGGGTATCCGCCTCATTTTACCAAAATTCTGGCAATCACCGACCGCATAGATCACCCACCCGTTGGCGTCCGTTGTGCCTTTCCGAGCGTCGGGGATGCTCCCTGAGGCGTCCTATAAAAAACGATCAATTCCCCGCAATATGTAGAACGATTTCTCTCTACGTGCTCGTCCCGTTTCTCGAAAAGTCGACGCTGTCGTTCTCCTCGTCTACGAGGACGGGGGTAGGCGAAATGGGTGTAACAAAAAAAAGGGGGGAAGAAGAAAAAAAAGCATAGCAACTCCCTTTTACCGTATCCTCTGTTACACTTACTGTGTTCGCAGTCCCGTGCCACTCTGATATTCTTTATTCCGTGGACGATTTATGCCCTGTCATTTTTCCGGGTTCTGCGAGGATCTCGAGGAATACGATGGAATATTCTGGGGGGGGGGGGGGGAAGGGGGCTGTTGAGAAGAAGGGCGTCTTTCCGAGGAATGGCAAGGATGCTGGAAAATATGGAAAAGGATGAAAAGTCTAGGAAAAAAGGAAGGAAAGAAAAAAATTCTAACGGGGGGAGACCATCTACTCGTCTCTCCATCCGAGGTTTTATTGGCCTTTTTATGGCACGAATAAACGGCCCCGTTACGCGGATTTACATACCGTTTGTTTCATGATTCACTGCCTTCCATTCGCCACCCTATAGTGTGTACCCAAGTTCTGAATTTTTTGGTATACACGAAGAAACTTATTTTTGCTCTTTTTTTTTATATTTTTCTCTTCAAATATTGTTATTATATTTTTTTAAAAGGGTAAAATTGAATGGCATTCTTTGTGGTTTGTGCACTGTAAACGATACCAACGGTGTGATGGGGATTCGTTGGTGTGACGCAATAAATAAACTTGACGCACGGTCATACCGTTAGACTATCGAGAGTCAAGAGTCAGAATTGTGTAAGGTCATCGCGAGGAGAACATTTTATAATTGATTTGTCAGCGTTTCATGTCAAATTACATAATTAAGCGTAAAATGTGGCTGTTGTAACAGTTAAAGAACTTGCGTCAATCGTGCGAGGAAATTTTTTCTTTTAATCTTTATGTTTTTAGCCTGGCTACCCCCTTCATTTCGCAACTTTAAAAATAACATGTTGTTCATCGTTGATCTTGAAGCTAATGGTAATTTTCGTCAGAATTGCATCAGGCTTTTGACTATCTCCCAAAGTGAAATAAAGTTGGGAAATTCTTATCCGACACAACGTTATTTGTGCCTATAGTCGATCCACGATTTCTACGTATTTTCTTTTTTATCAGAGTTTACAAACAATGCGATTCTTAAGGAATATATACGTGGCTTTTTATAAAGGCTTTATAAAGACTTCATTGTTTTTTATCTGTCAAACAGAAAACATTGAACACGTGGATTGACTTTAGAAACTTCAGATAGTTTATGAAATCCATGTGTATTTTTGACAGATTGAAAACAATGGAGTCTTTAGCAAGACATTCGTGTCACTGCATAAAATATTTGTTACAAAGTATGCATATGCATGGTTTTACACTAAATACGTTTTATTTTTCTACTTTACCATATATTTACGTTACGTTATAGAAAACCACGTGTCATTTGGTCAAAAGTGCGTTGCATGCGAACTGTCAAAAAATCAGACCGAACTCGTGGATCAACTATATATATATTCGTAATTTTCTATCAAAATTACATGAAAGGAATATACAGGAAAGACGATGAAAAAGAATGTATAAAAAACACATGTAATGAAAACAGTTAAAATAATTGGACAATTCCATGCGCACCAGCATGGGGTTGATCCGACGGGAACACAAGTCGCTAAAAGAAGAAACTGTCAATCGGCAAAATGCAAAGAGCACTTTTGAAACGACTGTCAGAATAACTAAAATGAAATTTTATAACCAATCAAATTCGAGCTCCCAATGCAGCCTATACTCATTTCGATTAACTTCATACGTGATTTATTACAAGGGCTGCAACCTGACTATACTTATTTCCGGCCAATACAGTTACAAATCCAATATCGTCCTTGCGTCTTAAAAAAAGTAATAAAAATAATAATTTCAATATTTTGAATAGTATCGATCACTATCGTTATCGCTGGACCAATAACACCCTCGAAAATTAATTTACTAAAAAATTCAACGAACCGTTACAGATCATAGCCGATCGTCACGTGTCATTTGATTTCAATTCCTGTAGGTATCATCCCCAATAGCTAACACAATAACCCCTATTAAACAAATAGTCCTGATCACCAGTATCTACACCCCATATTATATATATCTGCACTCAGCACGCTTCAACTCACCCCTATAACACAATACGCCCACCCCACAATCAGCTTCAACGTAACCAACCCTCCCTAATACAATTTGAGTTAACTGCAGGGGACGATCGTTTATGTGCTCGGTATACCCTGTATAAACTGTAAGTATACAATACATAATATACTCCATGGGGTTCGGTTCGATTCTATGGTGTAGGATATGGTGCCGTCAACCCTGTGTTATTTTAGCCGCACGATACATTACGGCTCGTAGGGGTAGTTCTCCCTCATACAACATTATACCAGGATCTTACTTCATTCATCTTGAACAGTTTGGCGATTTTGAAAATGTTACGTAGACGTACCCGTACTGTGCGTAACTTGAAATTAGGATATATATATATATATAAACTTTTCCAGGGGTAGTTTCTAGGGCATAGGCCACTCACAACGGTAAACCAATGTTTTTTTTTCTAAAAAAAAAAAAACTAAATCTTAGGACATGTGGCATTGAAATTCTAACCTAATTTAACCTTATGAACTACTTCTTAGTCCATCCCAACTCCGAGTGTCTAGCAAAATTTTTGGGGGAAATTCGGTGTGAGTGCCGCTTTACGGTCCTGAAAGTATACGTTACGTATCGAAATTCTGTCAGACCCGACCTGAAAAGCACCACGTGTCCTAAAAACTGCCAATACTCAAGACAAAAAGTCCTGAAAAGTACCCTTTGACATGTATATACATGTATATTATATATAAATTAAGTACATGTATAAGAGTAATAGCATTATGAAAGTGAACCAACGAACCGTACGATATATAAAATCAGTTTAAAAATCTTAGCTCCTTTATTAATGTGTATTAATTTAATCAAACGGAGTTTATATATAGCCGGATGTCAGAGGTTATCTTACTTAACACACGTATCAGGCGTAATTACGGGCTTTTATCGGATAATTTGAAAAAAATTACATAATTACGTTATCAGTCTATAATAATATACTTGTAGTATATTTATCTACTTTACGTTATTTACTAATAACTTTATTACCTCTCCTTATCAGTGCGCTACTTCTCTTCGGTATTTTTTCATATCTTTGACGGTCATGTAACTAATACTTTGTGACATTATTGTGCTGCATTATTTTTCCTTGTATTACATTTTTACACAACTCGTATACTATACTATATTAATATATATATTTTTCTGAAAAATTATTAATGCCGGATTGAAGATTTAATGACAGTTACCAGATGCTGTCAGATTGTTATAAATATAAGACGGCGATACTCTTATGTGATTGGCTGAGCGAGTTAAGTTCACCTGAATATGATTTAAATAAATTGGCGTATATGAGTGATAAGTGATAACATGATAACGATAATAAATATATAGATAGCGCATTCGTAAGAGAGATTATGTCTTTAAGTAATTTAAACAAAATGCTTTATTATAATCTGATAATTATTATTTTATAAAATCCAAGGGCCAATAGTTAAACTACATCCGGTTTCTGAGCTCAATGAACCGATGAATCCGATCGATCTCATCGATCAAGGCGTAACCCTAAATCCGGCTCGTTTTCTCCCTCGGTATACTTTCGCGCCTCAGGAGTTCCTCGAATGGATTAAATTCTTTTTAATTTTCGATTTTCATTCACCAGACCCATATTGGTATATATCTCTTTATTATGTGAACGATAAATTTGACGTATCGATAAATCGATACAATGCAATTGAATCACCATAAAAATACAAATAAACGCATTCGATTATATTTACCACAAAGATATATTTATGATAGGAGAATCAAGAATCACTGAGTATGATTATATCTATGACAAGCAGAAACTGAATTTTTTTTGTTGGAAAATTTATTTTAAACCTTTTAAAAACAATTCCGATCTGCTTCGATGAATCTTATTGTTATAGTCAATGGTCGTCGAGTGGCGACCCAAATCAATCGACTATTGGTACGATATCGTAAAATAATTTCGAGAAAATTTTTTATATGCAGAATCTCTTTGACATCCTGTAACGTAATCATCAAGTAAAGTGCACATCTTGTATCTAGAAATGTACGTGAGGCGAACGAATGACAGTTGCGCGTATAGGTTGTAAGCTAATATGTTTTCTCACACCGTTCGGCCTTCATCGCACGAGCGTGCAAAATGGAGACGCGTGTTAATCCGAAAAATTGTTAACGGGTGTGAATTATTTTTCCACAATGCGAGTGAATGTTTACGACAGACCGTCGAAATAGTCGCGGCTATTAACAATGAGAAGTCAAGCGTCGTCAAGTTTATGTCGTCAAGTAGTAGCGTTTGTAACGTCAGCGCATGCGCGGTAGGCCAGATGCCTGCGCGCGCACACCCGCTCGAACGCGAGCGTTGAATTTTCATGTTGTCGGTAACAATGTTTAAATCAACTGTCAACTGCCCCTTGCTTGTGCTAGTAAAAATATTCTTCGAGGACAACGAGTAACTACGAGGGGAGGATGTCTAGGGGTCGACAGAATTTTTCCTACCCATAGGATAAGTGAGAAATCATTTCTCCTATGGGAATATAAAAGCGTATAGGTTAGGTTAGATTACGCTGCATGTATGTATATATACATAGAGATCGGTCTATAGAGCACAAAATAGTCGTAAATCAGTCTGGAGGTACGACAGACTCGAATAGAGTTCAGAAGCCAGATTGCTTCGCGTAGGAAGCCGGTAGGTTTTGCATTGCCGCGAATCTTATCGTAATCCATACGTATGGCTAAATTGACGACGCCATTAATAAATTCATTTAATTTAATACTTGGCGCGAAATACGAGCAATCTTGTGCGAAGGTCTACTTATTTATCTGCGTATGTGTATATATCTAATAAACAGTAACAATTTCAAATTTATTATTTACATTGTCACGTAAATATCAATTATTACTCTTTCAGATTACAAATTTTCTACGTGTCCTTATCGCTCGACTTGTATTAGACACTATCTGGTACATTAACTACTCACAGAAGTGTTAGATGATTTCTGAACAATACGAAGCAACTCAAATTTTTCCTTCTTTTTTTTCCTCTTCAAGATTTATATTTCCAAATGGAACTATAGCAGGATACGGATATTAATAGATTATGTCTTTAGTAACGTCCGGCGTAAGTTAGTGATGCCGAGCATGGTTGCCTGGGTATACGAACAAGTTGACTAGGGAAACAAATGACTTTTAGTGAATCCCAAAGAATAATCAGTAATGTCAAGAAATCATTTGGGCAAGAAGCAAAGGGTACGCGAGTAATGTTTCTATACCCTATAGATAGTTAGGGGCTCCTTATCAAGCAAGGGTCTCTAAATTCAAGGACCGTTTTAAACTCTTCGTCTTTCTGGTCTTTAGCTTTATGTATAGGTATACCGTATAAGTAGGCACGTAAACAGACTGTATAACGTAGGAGAGAAGGTGTAAAGAAGCCGCAAGTTCAGCACACGCTGCTCCGCATGCCCATTCAGCCGACTCGAGTCTTAAGTGTTGACTCAAACTTGACGCGAGTCTTGACTTTCTGGCCAATTTCAGTCGATAAAACCGCATGAGCTCAGCAACCAACTATCTTTCACCTCGGCTCGTTGCTTCTCGAACAACCTGGCAATTTTCACCTAGCGCTCATAGAACACCGATCTTCTCTCGGAAGGATGGACCCTTTTTTCTCCCAGTTCTTCTTTTGTCTCTGCCTTCCGTTCCCCCTGTTAGGTTAGGTTAGAAACGATCAGGAAGATTGAGGTGATTGCTGCGGACAACTACTGTTTGTTTAGCGCTTTTACCGTCGAGCCTGTGAAATGAGGCTTTGCGAATTTTCACAATTTTTTTTTTAAGATCCACCACCAGGGACTCCTGACTGTAAACCAAACCCATGGGAATTACCGGTGGTGATGCTCCTGCAATTTCGAGTTACTACCAAGCAGTCGGGACTCCAGTCGATGGCGTCAAAACCAAAGCTGCATGGCTGCGTTCACTCTGGATTCCGGTAGCAGCCGTGTTGGATTCCTCGACGGTGCCTCGGCGTAGTCAGCGCCAATATGGCTGATCCGTTCTTACGACTTCCGCCCTCTTTTAGAATCACTTGGGACTTACCCACGGGTCGATGCTGAACAAAAAGGAAATTGTCTTCCTGGTAGATCCTTCGTGGTCTGGCCCACTGAAGTGCGGAGGGTTGCAATTGATTCCTATGAAACTGGGCAATGAAAGCTCACAGTTGGCAGTTACGTACCAATTGGATTGGTGTCTATTGATTGTGAAACAGTAGCGAAACTTCGATTTACCTGAATATTCCAAGTAAAAAGTATTGCTAGAACCTGCGGTAGGCAACATGAATATTTTTGTCGTTATTACGAATTTATTTAGTAACGATTACTTAAGTGCTAATTAAAGAAAATTAATTACATCTTGTTTTTCTTCTGTCACACTAAATCCACTTGGATGAATATGACTAACAAGGAAAGTTACCTTGGTGACGCCTCGAAACATAGTTTTTTTTAATATATTGCAGGAATGTTGTTTTTAATCCGTATGCAAAAAATTAGTCTATATGAACAATTGATGGGTCGAAACAGTCCTAACAAATTTTTGGATTCTCAGTTTTTTCCAATGTATCTCAGAATGTGTGTTTCAGAATCTTTTTCCTTTCTTTTCCCTACGATATTCTAAGATGAATAGTGTTATTTATGCTCAAAACGTTCTAGACATTGTTTCCAGTGGGCTGATAATTTTTTTGCATACGTATCTTGAGTAGGTCTGCAACATATTAAAAAAAATATTCCATGTTTCGGGACGTCACCAAGGTAACTTTCCTTGTAAGTGATTGGAATGTAAATACTCTGTGGTAAAAAATGACATTTAAATAAGAGGAACATACGAGGAAATATCATTAATGATCTCTTCGACCCTCAATGACCTCCGTATTGGTCTATATAAACGAAGTAGCTACGTAAAGAGAGGTTAGAGCTCGCTGAGACTTCAGCCTGGTCGACAGCCACCTGGTCGACTAGCTCCCTTAAAATTAATCGACTGTGCTTTACAAATTGATTTCGAGCAAAAAGAAAAAATAAATGTATACCGACGGAATGGGTCTCTCCGGTTCAGAGCGGATGCCTGTACTGGCTTATACGAGGGGAGACTGGGCTCTTAACGCTTTTGGGACCCCTTTAAGACCCTGAATGACCTGCTACCGAATCACCACGTGGAAACTTTTTAGATTCATCAACCATAATAATAATAGCTCATGCTATGGATACAAGTAGATTATAATTAATTAAGAAATATATACAGTACGATGGTTACTGATTTTCTTATGTCAAATAGATCGTGAGGTACTTCAATCTTGATCACAAGATCGACCGGATGACCTACGTCATAAAGGGCTGTATAAGACTTTTACTGAAAACTCGTTCAAAGTCTCGGCTGCCTTAACGATGAAAAAGCGGTCGACCGTGTGTCAACCTTTTATATTTAAACATTGAAATAGTCACGAGAAACGACTCTTGCAACGGCGTCAATGAAACACGGCATTAACAGTTTCGACACGACCTGTCCCGCTGAGCTCGTTCTCATGAGAACGGCATCGCCGCCAATCCCATCTCCACAGCTTGACGAGATGGTAGAAGATGGTGCAATCAGGATCAGCAAAAATATCCGATATTGCCAGGGAATGCGATAACGAACAGCGAATATCATAAAACCATGCCAAAGATCTAATCATTAGTTTTCGTTACGGAAGACTCGCGCACACGAGTCACGTGACGATAACGATACGTAAGTCTAACCTAAAAAAAATGAGCTAAAAATGGTTAAAAAAAAAATAATAAAATTTTCTCTTAATTAAAATTGGTGTCTTTTCTATACCTCACGAAGTACCCGAAAACATAAGAAAGGAACTGGAGCTTAGTGTGAGAATGGCGAAGCGAAGAGGCGAAACAGGAGTGCGAGCGAGTGAGTAAATGAAGGAGAGAGAAAAAAGAGTATATACGTGCGTGACTCGTTGGAGGTGGGTATAATCGCCGAGACACAACGGCTCTCGGGTTGTTTTGCTGAGATTTATTGGCTCCAGGCCCGCCGCGGAATTGGACAGAATTATAATTGGCTCGCGTAATTTATTAATGAATTTACGACGTTTGCTCCGATTCTCCACCTCGCACTCGCCAGCGACCTATCGACCATCCCCACGGCAACGATACTCCGGTGCACCGAAGCAATCAATCCTAAATCATCCGCGTAACGCGCCATTGCTGATCCACGATACGGAACTCAGCCACTTCCAGCAGCCGTTTAGTCTTATCGGATACAGTACAGAGAACGTGCTACTTGGCTTAATTAGTCGTAATAAATCTACCCGGTGACCACATATTATCCAACCGGATTCAAATATCGACCATATCGGTACTAGGTATCGGTATCGTATATGTCCAGGCACGTCCTAACCTAACATTCCAGATCTGCGGCCATTATCGTATACGGTGTACTGCCATGCCGGCTATCGAACATCTTTTCTTTTCATAACGATTTACATAAAATAAATCTAAGTTTCCTCATCGGTATCTCTAGTCGTGAGCGTCTTGTCTGACTGTTCGCAAGGTATTACGGAATAAAATATTCGTAATTTGCTAATGAGCAACTTTTCTTTATACCAAACGATTCATTGCGAGTTAACCTGGTCGTCATTATCGTTAACCCGCTGGCCCATTTTCTGTGTCTTCGACGTAGCCAGTGTGCCGTGGACCAGGAGTTATTACTCTTGCGACAAACTGCTCTCGGCGTCCTCGCTTTTATTGGACGCGTTACGGAGCTACTGGAGCCTCTCGGTTTCACGTGCTTTCCTGATCCTTCTGTCTCAGCCGTTGACTCCTTTGCCGACGGAAAAGCTGTAAAATACTTGACGTATGCGTTTGACATTTTCCCACTCTCCTCGACCCTCTTCCTTTTTATTTTTACTAGTTCCGCTTTATTCCCTCCTCTCTGGTACATAACCTCCCCCTTCCGCATAGACGTCAAAAACACCCGAGTCCATCGGTTCTGCCGAGTCCATTACATTTGTAACATTTTCGCTTTTACGATTTTACAGCTGGTTTGCATTTCTACGATACACGTGGCTGTACATACTATTATGTATAGTATGGAAGTGGTATATATATAATAGTTACGGTATGGTATATATGTGTTTGTGCGCGCGTATAAGGAAGGCGTCCGTCGACGTCGACGCCCTCTATTTTTCAACGTCGGAAACAGAACCACTTCTAACAATTTCACAAGTCAGTCAGTTGGATTGGCAGCCATGCGAAATGGTCCTAACGTTCTACCAACACTTCGGCGCCACTTTACTGACACCCAAGAAAATCACAAGCTACTACCAAAGGGGGTTGACTCGCTGAAAGCTCCCCCTTAACCTACAAAGGATTCCATTTTCTCAAATAATCCCGAAAACGCGATAGAAAAGTCGTAAAGCCCCGAGGCAATCTTCGCTTTACGAGTTTTCCGGAAACCGACGTGGCCCCCTGCTTCTCGGAGGGGACGGGACCGGATCGTCATCGTTTTCAAACGGGTCCACCTACGTATATGACCTATAACGATCATTGTCATCGTATACGATGTATGTTTGGATATGAGTTATTAGACGTTGGGGGACATTTTCTGGTTGGTTTCCAATGGGCGTGGGGCCCAGGGACCCGTCGCTCGGTCATTATGGTCCCATTAGTTGTATCGAGTGACGAGTTCAGTTTGTTTCATTTTTTACTATGGCTGGTACGACCGACATTTTTTGTCTTGAATATTTTAACGTTTACAATATACCTTATAAAGATACTGATAATGGTTACTTGCGAGGATTTTTTTTTGAAACATTTTTAATTGTAGGATTGGCACCGCGACAGTTTTCAGCCGGTCGCTTTGACTCGTCCGATAATGGAGTACGATACGGCTGACTCCTCTTTTTTTTCTTTCTTTTTATTTCTTACCTTTTTAATTTGCCTCTTTTTTTCTTCTCTCCCTTTATCTTGACATCGACGAGAGAGCACGATTTTAATGGAGTCGTCCGTTTTCATCGATGGCAAAGTTAATCCTTATATTATATCGTAATTGATGCCATTATCATTGCTATGGCAATTATGACTGGTAATTTAAAGTCCTCAGAGTGCTCCCGACATAACGCTGTCGCGCCAATCGAGTCCTTCGATGCTCTTACTTTGCTCTTTAATTGACTGCCTCTAATGACATTTCTTTCATTTATCATTCCCTTGGGCTGCTTTCGCCGTTTATTCTTGTTCTGTCTTTTGGACTTTTATTCTCATTAATTTTTTTTGTTTACAGACCTTTTACTTCTTCGGTTCGTGTTTATCTGGTCTCGTGCAATTTATTATGTACGGCAATGAGCGAATCGCCCGTCCGAAACTTATTGGGAACTCGTTATTGTAAGGAGAGTCGAGTGAAATCGAGTCTGCTAATTTTCAAAGTCCACGCAATTTCTCATTCTCATAACCACCCAGCACGAAGGGACCACGCCTACGTGTCCCGACTCCAAAAACCGTACCAGTTTCGGTTTTATGTGTTTTCGTAGAAAAATGCGAAATACGAGTACTGCTGCGCGGACAAGTTCAACCTAAACTAAACCACATGTCGGGTCCTCCAAGGGTCTGTTGTCACTAATTCTAGTAATTAACCAGATACTTTAGGATCGCCTTTTGGGACCCTCTAAGACCCGACCATCGGCATGTTTAGACTTTTCGCTATCAAAATAACCTTTCACTTCCAAGTATTGGACCTCGTGCTTTTACTAAGAGAAATACGTGGACTTTTATAAAAATCCAATGAAACCCTCGAACCTTTGATTAAAAATATTTTATCGAAACTCACTCATCGGTTTCTATTTACATTATCTTTCAGCGTCGATATCATCAGAGGCTTCTAAATATCCTGACTTCAACTAGATTTCCTATTCCGTCGCGTCAGCTTCGTTAGTCGATCTTCCCATATTCAACCAGGCTTGCCGTTCTCATCCTCTTTCCAATTTTTGTCCTCTGTTAGCTACTTCCGGTTGAGAACTTTGCACTTCCTCATTACGTTTTCTCAGTATATTCACGTATTCCTCAGGATTCTCAGCTGAGCTCGATCTTGCCTCTCGAGTATCGGTATCATTGATTATCTTTCTGCGAGCTTTGAGCCGGATTTCGTTTCCGGTATAACCGGAAACCATACTGCTACGAAGAACATCACCGCGCGAAGCTGGTCTTTTGGCATGAAGGTAATGTCTATTTATAACCGTATGAAAACTCTTCTTCTTGACCGGGCAATCAGTGATTTTCTGATTAATTCCAAATAATTCACCGTCCTGAAAATAATAATAAATAAAAAAACTATCACACGAAAAATGACTGCCGGACTTACCAGCAGAGTCTGAGGTAGGTGCTCTTTCAGAGTTTCTGGCAAAAAAATACTAAGAGTTCCAGCAACCATGCAAACACTACCTAAAATCATCATTGGTACGTTATATTGAATTTTACTGGTATAAGCCACGAATGGGCTCAACATGGATGCCGCGTAACCCATATTGTGAATAAACGCTACACCCTCCGCCCTCACTACTGTAGGTAGCAATTCGGAGGCATATTGAAGTGCGATGTTTGATGCAATATTCACGAAAAATCTTCCAATAATAGTAAAAGTCGCAAAGTACGTTCCACTAGGTACAGCGCATGCGCAGAAGCAGGCTAATCCGGATAAGAAAATGGCGCCGATAAGCATCCATCTTCGACCATAGACATCGAGAGTAATTGTAATGAGGACCTCAGCCGGCAATTCGGTGGATGCTCCAATGGTAAATGACGTGAAAACGTCAAGACCAAGATTCTCCAAACAACGTATGTGAGAGTCATAAGCCATTGCTATGATACTCCATACTATGATTAGAAGTACGGTAAACATCCTAGAAAAAAAAAAGATAAATAGAAAAATCAGCTGATCGATCAGGTAGAGTCCAAATAAAAGATTTTTAAAAGTGCCATCTTCTTACGAATTTTATGGTAACAAAGTCCCCCGGCCATTAATCACGAATCGACTTTATGTAATGTATGTATACCTGAGTCTGGGAGTCTTAAATAAAACAGATATATTGTTATCCTCTTCGAATGAACTTTCAGCAGAGTCCATGCAGTCGTCTATAAACTTTTCATAAATATCTTGCGGCACGTCGGCTTTATTGATCCTCTCGATGCTCCGCATTATTCTTACAGCTTTCTCAATTTTACCCTTGCTGATCAGCCATCTAAAAATAAATTACCAAGCTATGCTTGTAACAGGATTTGTCAATTTTTTTGGCAGACTGTACCTCACACTTTCCGGTACGACCCAAGGTGTCAGAATCACAAAACACATTGGCACTGACGTAATCATGGCTAATGTCTTCCAATTGGCAATGTAATAAGCTATCCAAGTTAAACTCATACAACCCATAGTATAAAATATACCATATGACATATTCCCTACAAAAGTCCGCCATTTTGGACCGATGTACTCGAGCACGAGTATATACATAATCACAAAGGTATTGTCATAAGCGAAGCCTACGATAAATCTACAAAGACTAAATTGCCAGAATGCTGTGCTGAGTGTCGTCGCGAGACCACCAATCAGACCCATTATGTTGGTACATATGAGAACTGGAATGCGACCTCTCTTATCGGCCAGCCAGCCAAATAAAAATCCGCCACATATTGAGCCGATGAAAAAAATACTCTGAGCCAGATTTACCAGATAAGCTTGATCGCAGACCTAGAATATATATTGATTATTAATACCTTTTTTTTATTAACATAATTTTACAAACCCAGCCTTGTTCCGTAGCTATGGTAGAGTATGGCATGTCCCTTGTAAAATTGTAATCCCAACTGTGACACTTCTTAATCGGCCACTCTTTATTGGACCGACTGGCGTTCACTATCTGTTCAATGGGTACGTCATAGATCCAGCATCTTGAATAGGAAACGTCACCACTCTCGAAAGGCACCTGATCCGCTTTTGGTATCGCGATGTCGCGCAGACGCTCTATAGAGATTCCGGTTACTTCAGGCAGGGTGCACCAGTGCTCGACCGGGACCAGGGTGAGGAAGATTTGCGTGAAATAGACGAAAGTCAAGAAGAAGCAAAACGGCATCAGCATCACGAAGAGACCCTTTTGATATATGCCGAATTCTCCTATTTTTTTGAAAAAGTTCATCTGGACACGTCAAAATAAAATTTATCTAGAAAATTTATATTTGAATGAAGAAATTTACCAAGATACAGGAGCATGTCGTCCAACGTGACAAGGTCGGAATTAACATCGCTCTTCATGATCTTGTCTCAATGATAATTAAATGTAAATGAGAAACTGATCCATAACCTCGTAACCTAAATCTGAGAATAAATTCAGAACGATGCATAGCGAAGTTAGCTACGGGTGAATAAATCGAGAGATCGAGAAGGATCGATAGATATTTTTATGACGTCACATAAAATCTACCGTCCTAGATTCAACTTGAGTATTAACGATCTCGGTGGCATTGTCATCTCATATCCGAAAATCGTTCCCTCTCACGAGCCAATCAGCGTCGCCGTTTAGCTAATGCTTATAACGAGTCTCGAGGGATGATCCAGCATGGTGCTCATGGTTAGCAGGGGTGGTTCGTAACTGGATGGGTAGGGCTCTAACGTTTTACCCTCTTTCACCCTCTATTTTCTCCCCCCACTTGGGATACGGTTCTACGCTCCGCTTTGGAGTTTCCCACTTTGGCGTCGCGACGCTATAGGAACGTGAACGCGCCGAGAAGTGGTAGCAATGGAGTCGCTACTGGGCGCTCTGCTGAATTTCCAATTTACGGCGCCTGGTAATCCACCGATTTACATATTATTATGAAAAGCTCTCTTCCACTTCCTACCAAGCACAAGAACGTGCCGTAGGTGGTATGTAAATATATGTATATAAAAATTGTATCTAAATTTTCATGAAATAAAATGTATCGAGAAACAAAATAATCTTTTGGATCACTTTACGTTGTGTCAAAAAATAAAATGATAAAGGGTAAATTATTATTTTTGAATTTATCAAAAAAATAATTTTCAGCAGTATTTTCATACGTATATAGGATATGAATATTTTTTTATTATTGACCATCTGGGATTTTTTTGTTTCACAGAAGGGAGATGAAGATTCGCAATAAGAACTTCGCAATTACCAGTAAGGGATGTTCGCTGGATGAAAGCTGCTTGCCGGCCTAATGTCGATGAAGTTTTCTTGCTCCAGGGGTGGATCGATAGGACGAATCAGGGCGCAGTTAGCTAATGTAGCCATGGCTTGGCACAGCCCCCGAGGGTGGCGGTACTGAAGAGCCTCGAATAATGTTAGGGGTTGAACGTGCCGAGGAAAGATTTGCGAAAGGATCACATTTCAAGAAAGTTTATTTCGTGTTTGTTAAATTCGAGGTTTTTTTTTTAGAAGGGGTGGATACGTACCTAACCTAACTACTCTCGAACCAGCCCGTCGTTGCGCAATGAACACTTATTTCATGGATTATCCGTCGCTTCAGCGATATCATCCCCTTCGAATTTTCACGAGCGAACGGGGAGTATCTTTTTGTGGATTCTGCGTGAGGGATTAATCTGCGGACGTGAATCATTAATTTAAAGGGTTTCGAAGACGGCGTATACTTTGTTAGGGGATGAAATACGTATATTGCTAGCCCATGGGAGAGTTTTGCTGCCGCTTAAACTTTCTTATAGTCTATGAATTAGTCGGGTTTTCATGGGGGTGAGTGAGAGGGAAATGGGGATGACGACGATTCGCGAGATAAAATTACATTATCACTAAAGCGTACTCCATGACGAGGGTGAAATCACGTCCCGTAATTCCTGAGCATTAAGGTAAACGTCCCTTCGCAGCGCGCAGGTTCAGTCGTCATGGTAACCGTTTCAACCCCACCTTTTCCTCCAATCAATAACTTATGAAACCATCATCCTCCCTAACGCACACCGGCACACCCCCGTTTTTCGAAACGACGCCATGACGGAGTCCACGAATCTCGGCCGCCACGACCCTTGGATAAACCTTCGTAAAATAACGGCCATTTTCTTTTTACTCTTTTACAATCGAGGTGATCATACTACGTATGTCCTTGTGAGGGTTGAATTTCCTGGGTGAGAAAGAAAATTTGGAAAATTTGAAAACATCGTCTGTACCTTCAATTTATGTATGAGAAATGTCATAAAGAAATTCTTTTTTTTATGTTATCACAATTATAATAATGAATAATTATAAGAATTTTTTTCACGGGTATATAAATATAATAATAATAATACGATTGATATATTCTATTCGTTCGAACCAGAACGTGTAACGCAAGGTGTAATATTAATGCGTTTCCGTAAAATTAGAAAAAATCGAAAATATCGGTTATTGAAGATTAGCGTTTCGAAATGCAAACACTTTTTGATTAATTGATTCCAGTAATTTTTTTTCTGATTATGTGGTAAATTGACAGGTTCCTTTATATTCGATTTGCAGGGTTACGGTATATACAGGACTGTTTCATTTACACAATATTTTAGCATCGCATCTACTTTTATTTAAATACAAGGGAAATAATTTCATGAAATTGCAGAAGGATGAAAAAAAAACCTCACAGGAATTGAGGCGTCAGTTTTATAGGCGCGTGAAATAGGTACGCGAGAGCCTGTAAAACCGAAATAAAACGAGCACTTAAGTATATGCACTTCGGAGAATTTTAACGAGGCGTCGGGACGCCTCCGGCGACAAATCCTTCTAATAAGAGAGGGCGCTTCTTCTCTTAAAAATAATTAAACACTTAGGCGCATTCTCACCTACGCTCCACGATTCTTGTAACGACTAGTGATCGCATCCGCCATTTTGCAACTTCATATCAAACAAATGGTACCGTCGCTTTCAATTAAAGCGTAAAGATCCTCGAGTATACGAAGGAACGTGCATCTACTGACGAACGAAAGTGACCCAGGAGAGATAATCAGGGGAAGTATTAAAAGACGTAAAAGAAAAAGATGCCGGGATATCCGGTACCGTGTGTTTCCATTAAGTTAACCTAAACTGCCATCAATTTAAATGCTGATGAAAGCCGGCTTGTCGTCACTGACCCCGAATATTTTCACGCCATCTATATGGATATCAGCAAGCCGCGTTTGTACCAGCAAATTAAATCACCGGGGAATCCAAAGTATTTATTAGGATTTCATGTAAATTGGACTCCCGGTCCAATTTGTCCTGTCGGATCTTGGCGACAATGAAGACATGGTCCACGCGAGTACATAGCCAATCAAAAGTAACAGAGATGAAGAGTGGTGTTGAATATTTTCCAAAACTTCAATACATAAAACCAATGGGATTATTTTGTCAGCGAAAAATGATTCCCACCGAAGCTATTTTAATTTTGCACATTTATTTGTTTTCCTACAGCGAGCGGAGCAAAGACAGAAACAAGGATTAAAAAATGGTACAAACCGAAGCGGGCTGATCCGACGCCTGTGAAAAATAACAAACAAAATCTCGCTTCGACGAAACTTAAAACAAACATACCGATTGATTATTGGCTCCCCTGGTTTTGCAGGATTGAGGGCTCGAGGGGAAGAAGGTAGCACAGTCCGGAATTGAATCCCCTGTCGAAATGGAATTGGGCGGCTAGACTATAGTGACTCAATGTGAACGTAGGTATAATAGGGTACAGGTGTAACAAGATATATCGAGAAATGGGCTTGTAATTCAATTATTAAATTTACACTGCAATATGCTACAAAAACGAGACTGGCATATATACCAATTCAATTCTACCAATGAACAGTTCGTAAAGCCAATCAAAGTATATTTTGATTTCGAGAATTTAGTAAGGGAAATAAAATGAGAAAAATTTTCACCGTGTCTCGTAACCTCGTATATTTCCTGGGGTGACTGTACCGAATGGTAGCCGTGACTGTCGGTATGGTAGGGAGGCAGAGAGAAGCTCAATCGGTAAGCAGTGGCAGTAATAAGAATAGTAGCAATAGTGGCATCACTCTCCTCCCTTTTCTTTTCGTTACATATGGCGCTTGCTACACGCCATAACCATCGATAATGTCCCAATAGGCTTGTCTGGGGTAACGGGGCTCAACTCTATACCGTTTGCCCCACGATGATTCAAAACCCCATAGATTCGTAGGCAGCATGACAAATAACTCTGACAATGGACTATCTCTTCATGGTCCATGGTCATGCTGCCACCCTCCTATAGTTATAACCTCACATAACCTCCTGTAACCAGTTCTAGATGTATTATATGTCCTATAGGGTCCCGTACCTTCGGCATCCCCTTTCCTATCCCTTCCCCTATGGCCTTACTACCCTCGTGTTATACACGAGCAGATCGGTTCCGGCAATTTTACATTCACGTCAGAGAACCTCTGATTTATTATAATGTTTGGCCTTTGCCATTCTTGGTTCCTCTTTGCCGACGTATCTCGTCACCCGTGACTGCTCGCGCGAATTGAGAATATCCTCATGAGAATATCTGCGGAACAGATCTCTATCGATATAATGCTACCGGTTCACGTGTCATGTCACGATATTTTATGGCCATCTTGACTATCGACAGAACCAGATAAGACGGACGATACCTACCCCTTGCCAATCTTACCGTCAATTTATTTTTTCACCCCGGTGCGACTGTTTGACGATTTTTCATCCCCATTAAATTTTTTTAAATTTATCCCAAGGTTTATCGTTTCAAGGAAACTCGATGAATAGGACGAATACGGGAATGTACGTTGATGAAGATGAATTTTTATCGGAATGTTCATTGAATCGATGAAAAAAAATATAAAAATAACGTCCCACCACTGAAACTACTTAAAAAGGGCCAAGTAATAAAAAAATCCTCTGTCAACGTAGACGTCATCGTAATCCACAACAACAACCCCTATGACCATTTCGTTGAAGAAACTCGTCCCGAGAGAGGTCGAGGGTCACGAATGTAGCCAAAGGTGAGGAAGATTCTTTCGTGATGTGGATGTCGGTAGGTGCGTTTCGCACACGGTTACAAGAAAAGGGAGGTTCCCGAAGGTTGAATTAAAATCGAGGGGGGAATTCGCGAGTCCCGAAGTATTTCGTGGATAAGAGAGGGACGGTCAGTGCCGGAATCGTTGGAAATCGTAAACCTAAAGCCAACAGCCAATAAACAAGACAATTTCGCGGGCGTCGATTCCCGGGGAATCCATAAATCTCAAGAGCGCCCGGGGCTACCCGATTAAGAGGACGCCCGTTCTTGTCCTCGGTATATGGAAGGACGCCCCCGCCTTCTTGACAAGAGGCATTGCGGTCAAACGATTGAATGTCTCCCACGGCGGGCATCTTTTCGCCACCTCATTCGATTTTCACGTTTGTTTTTCCGCGCGGGAATTGAAAGCGCGATTTAGATTGGTAGATGGGCGGTGGCGTTCAGGGTGGGGGTGGGGGGGGGGGGGTAGGTAGGGGATTCTATTTTCTTGGCTGACTTTAATTCTGCACGAGGACAACCTTCCCCTGCCCTCTGCATCGCACCCCTGTCTCCCTCTAGTGCACCCCCCCTTGTCGCCTACGATTCAATAGATATCCACCCTGAAGTCGAAACTGCTTTTACTGGAACTGCACTTTGCTGCTTGTTTTTTCTCCGATTTTTTTACAATTTTTTTTTCATCCCCGTCGGACAGCCTGGCTGAAAATAAAAATGTTTACCGTGAGAACACTATTGGAATTGAATATAAAAAATAGGAATTTACTCCATTCGTAGAATTTTATATTGTATCTTTAAGTGGGGTGGTTATTGCGCCAATCTTTTTTTTATTATTGGGTACTCGCCCCCTGATAAGTTATACGTGTAGATTTATTTTATTATTGATATGCTTTTTCTTCACGCTTAAGGTATGCTGCCACGTGCATACCTGAGATTTGAGGTAAGATTAGATCTTATGGTTGTCGAAGGTATTTTTCTGGGGTAAAATTAAAATTACTTGGTAAATAAAAATTCCATTTTTGAAAATTTTTGGGAAAATTGATTGTTCTCGTTCCCCGGGACTTTCTGAGGTTTCTAAGAAAAAAAAAAGATGAAATAACAATTGGAGTGCGAAACGTGGCTTATATACGCGCGAAGCGTGTACAGTGGATTACCATATGTGGCATTTATGGGTATAGGATGCATCATATGTTTATAGCAATGTAAGAAGTGGATTTATCGGGACTGATCCAATACAAGAATACTTCTTATGGGTTGCGAGTGCTTTAACATGTGAATTACATACGATGGGGAAGACAATTTCATGGGTTTTCATATAGTCCCTATGGGAACAAGACAAACGAGAGAACGTCTAAAATTTTATCGGCTAAATATAATATTTCGATAAAATGGTCACATTTTCTTTTGTCAAACTATAGTTACCGTTTATTACTTATGGACTGTAATTGTGATATTTATAATTTTAAATAAGATTCTTTTTTCTTGTATGCTCCGAATTAATCTATGACTGACCGACGTGTATGGTGGATTTGCAAAAGATTGAAAATTTTCTAAATAAATGAAATAAACAGTTTTCATAACGGCAACAGGTATATTAAAAAAGTATACGATAAAATTACAATGGAAAATAAAATATCTAATCCTGAATGACGTAAGGCCGTTTTGAATGATCAATTTTTCTGAAATCTTATATCCTGGTAAACATTTTTTTGCTATTACATAATAAGTGAAACGATTGCAGGTGCGACAGAGTAGACAGTCGATAACGTTTATTCGTTGTAAAAAAAATATTCAGTATAAATAGATACAGCAATGTAAAATAATATCACGTTAAATAACGTCAGTATACTAGCCTGAAGGATTCACAATGATTTAAAATGGTTTCGAATCGGCCCTACGAAAAAAGTGCGGCAGTTGCTCCGCGAGTAAGAAATGAGAGAAAGAAGATAAAAAGACAAAAAGAAACGAAGTGTCGCTAGGTTCGGTGAGATCGGCCATTCCGATGGTTTTTTGCTTAGAAACGAAGAGTCCAGCGGCTGCATTATTTTATTAGAATGAATTATTCATGCGTGTCACTTACACGGTATGCATAAGTTGCGCTCTTTCATCACTCTCTGACACGTACGAACTCCATTCCTTTTCTTTTTTTCGATTGCTCCAAAATGGCATTTAAGAAAGAATATCCAAAAAATCTCTTAAAAATTTCACCGCTCTTCCACAGCATCCGGATGTATGGTCCATTGTATAAAAAATCACACCTAGCCTTTAATCAACAGTTATTAATAAAACACTCCTTCGTTTTGAGTCTTCGTAAGTCACGGGCAGCCATATTGGAATTTTCATTTCTCTCGAAGATCTCAAAAATGACAAACAAAGTCTCACACCTAACGTTGTATAATTTGTTTTAAAAAGATCAATGCACCTGTAAATATATTTTCATCGGAATAAACATTGCTCCGATTGAACTGCAGAAAATGCATTCACCCTCTTGCATCCCAACGATGCAATTCTCGGCACGATCGTCAAGCGATTCACGAAAGCGGCGAAAAGGCAGCCCGGCAAAAATTCTCGGTTCCATCCAAGCTCATTTCTCTCGTTGCTATACAGCGGACTCGCCGTAGAACGGTCAATGCCGATTCCGCGTCCGGAGTGGAAGTCTCTCACGATACGACAGGCCCGAGGCCCTTGATGCCTTCTCCTCAGGAACGTGTCATCCCTCAACGTCAATCCACGGACGCAAAACGAAGCGGCGGCGATTTGAATGCGTTCCGGCACGGCATTCCGCGAGCTCCGAAAGTCCTGCAGGTTCCGTTGGGTTCCTTTCCTTTTTCTTGTACGAGCGCTGCACTTTTTTGCCTCATGGACCAACGAGACAATTAGGGATCGCGTCGATTTACAAAGTGGGAAGCTGCGCTGTACCAAACAGCAATTCTCGGCGACGATCTGAATAAAGAAAATAAGACAGAATTTTACATAGAATAGAACGAAAATACACACTGTGCCAAATTTACAAAAATTATAAATCCTAAGTACAGTTATACGACAGTACGAAATCTTGAATCTCTTTGATCGTATTGAAACGATCCTTTCCCACCAAAAGAGACCGAGGACAAATGCTGCTCGATTCGCAGACGTTAAAAGCCAATGTAAACGGACGCTATTACGGGAATAGCTCGCGCGGCACATACCTGAATCGTCCCCGTGCGCAGAAATTTCTCAGTTTGCATATCAAGGTGCCGCCACCGTTTAGCCTCTATTACCTCTTCTCCGAGCCAATCTGTTTGGTTCGCTTAATTCCAACGTAGGGATACAGCCGGGTATTTGTATACATAAATACGTATAAAGACCATACGTTTTATTTAGTAAAATAGAATTGTCCATTTCTTGAACTTCCAAACCACCGTATCATTATCATACCCTGTGCCGAGGAATTTATCGCACTATGTACTTGCATCTTGTCACCATATCCAATTTTTATATTCATCTTCAATTTTTCTCGTGATATCTACACATAAAGAATTATAATTAGTAAATCATTTTTTTTTCCACTTACTCATCTCTCGCCACCCTTCCATCATGAAATGAGCGAACGAGGCGATGGAGGCTTCGAATTAAAAAAAAAAGATATACAAGAATTTACTCTCTGCTTGGTATCCGCGGATTCTCGTTAAAGTCAATTTCCACTGGCACGTCGTCGTGGCCCTCGTCAAGGCGTTCCACTCTTGCCGCCTAACGAGTGAGTGATCCGGCGACTTGAGAACGAAAAAATAAAAAGGCAGCGATACGCCTTTACAATCTATTAAAGGTCCACATCCAATTTGCCGGTTCCGTATAGTAGAGACCGTTACGCGTAGGTGCATACGTATAGTAACATATGTAGCCCAGGGAAAGCAACAACTGATTAAGTGGTTACTGAATTACCATAAGGAGACAGCCCGAGTGCCGGTTTAACTAAGTTGCAAGTTAGAGTCCTACGGTAGGTATTAGTGATGGTTGTTAATACAGCAGGAGCAAGGAACAACATATGCATACAGAGTCCCTGACCAGCGTCAGATTATTATGCAGTTTTCTATTATGGCACTTGGTGCTGCAGTCCATTCACCTAGGATAGCATTAGCGTCAGTCTGATTGAAGAGACACTAATTAATGCCTGCCAATCTGACGAGATAAGAGCGTAGAACTAGATTACGTATTACGCAACGGTGTACGATGTATGTATATGCAAAAATAATGCACTGCACGAAGTCCCAGTGCGACCGAAAGAAATGAATGTATTACGGAAATGAAAAAAAAAAAAAATGAGAGCAGCACTAGCTGATGATAACATCAGTCTTCCTGTCCTCTTGATCCTGACGAACTGGAACTGGAACTCAAGGCGTCTTCGGGTTCCATTTCGTGTCCATGTCCTTCGTGTAATTTGTATCGAAACATCGAGCGAATCGGGATAACCGAGGCGAGTCGGCGTCTGGCAAAGAGCATTGCCAACATTGGAGACTCGGCAGGAGAGAGGGATCCACGGACTTAGTTGGGTCCCCCTTGCGCTCTTTTGTTCATAGCGAGGGGACCCACTGATCGCACCCACCGTCGCAGCACCAGCCGGGCGTCTTTTTCTTTGCTCCTGTTTCTACGCGTGGAACCGGCTTTTTGCTCGTGCATTCGCACTCGCGCGCCTTTTTTTGCCGGCCCTGGGGCCGCTAACAAGCGGACCCCTACGAATTGTGATGCTGCTGACACTTTAGTGATGTTTGCTCCTCGTTTCGGGGGTCCCAACGGGCCTCTGGACACATCCACTTTGGGCTCACGACGTCCATATTCGGATTTCTTCAGGATGCTGGACTTTCAATGGGTACTGTACACACTGTCCACAGCTCTGAGCATCAACGTTTACTTCTTTCAGTGTTCTGAAAGCTTTTGAAAACGATTAAAAGGAAACGTTAAAAAAGCATTTTTTCTATACCGAGAAATATTACTAACTCACTACCCGACTTACAGTCGTCAAACGTGATTCTCGAATTTGTCGAACGTTCCTCCGTCTCGATCTCCAGTCTCATTGATGAAAAACGAAATTCCAATCGTTCCTCATTTCTCGATTCCACTGTCATAGGACTGTTATTCTTTACGACGCCTAAAGGACATTCCGACTCGCAGGACCCTCTCAAAGAACGAGCGAAGAAACCCTACGAGATTGATACATTTTTAATGCGCGAACGACGCTCCCGAGACAAAAGATCGCAGAGACGCGCGGAATTCTTGTGGCAGGGGGCTAGAAGAAAGGATAAATAAAAAGTTTAAAAAGTAACAAGACGAACATCATAGCACCAAGACCGAGTCGGATGGTTCGTAAGAACACGTAGAATTCTTGGGTCTCTGTTTTTTGCCTCAAAATACCCAAGGATCCCGAGCAGTGGCCAGCTGGATCGAATCGAATTACAAATCGTCCTGATTTAATTGCAGGGCGACCATTAAAGAAAAATCCTGACACTTGTGTCTACCCGCAAAAAAAAATTTAAGAGGACAGCCAAACGAAGACTGGCCTCTTAAAACCATGAACTATCGCCGTTACGTAAACGACTTTAAAAGACCCTTAAGCATATACGTCACGCACATAAGTAAATAACTGTTTTTACAGCAACGAACTAGCTACATAGTCGAATTAACATTGTGGTCATGTAGATGATCGCTTAACCAGAATTGAAACGGTCTGCAACCTCACAACAGAGATAGCGTTATGGAACCATTACGGAATACAAATGTCGGTAGTTATTTACACAAGATAAACTTAATGCAGTAACGTTTTACAGCTTAACTGAAATACCGCTTGCTTGTCGCTCCAAGCAAATTAAATATTTCACCATTAAAATTCGCAACTAACGATATTCCCATTTAAAAAAAAGTCTCATCTCAAAAGTGCATCAGCGAATATATCTCATGCGAGAAGATAAAAATCGTCCAAACACCCAGCGCCATCTGTCTGATAATTTTGCGCAACGCGTGGTCTCAGTGTCCTCTTTAAAATGCATTTTCCGCAGTAAAACGTGGAGAAACGAGTCATTGGTTATAATAGGTGGGCCCCGACGTCAGGCCCCCGGATTAATTTGAAAGAATAATTGACGATCGACAGCTCACCGATACTCTCTCGAGATAACCGACAAGCTGACTCTTTTGTTTCCGAGCGAGTCCCCATCCCTCATCACTCACTTACTCGGCCGTCAAGGCATCGATTTATCTTCGGTTAATCTAGTAATTAATTTTAAACGCAATATAATTGGTCTGCCCGTAATTTAGGCAGAGTGTTTTTCTTTCACTTTTTTTTGTTCCTTTACATATCCACCTCCTTACTCCTTGTCCGTATCCACTTCTCTCCCCCTGTTCCCCTCCGCCGCTTTCCCCTTGCCCCACCTACCCTGCCCAGAGTCCCCTACCACAGATTCATTCAAGGCAGTGATTAGCCAGAGCCGTTTGGTCAGTACCTAATTGACTTGTTGCCCGATGGACAGAGAGCGTCGAGAAATCTTCTCGCCCGGAGACGTCGTTGCTGAATAATTTTGAAGGAGCGTCGAGACGCCTTGGCAGTACGTATTACGTGTTGGACGGTCGGTGGTTGCTTCCGGTAATTGGAGCCTGGCTTCTGTATAAACAAAGAAAATACGACTGTTAGAAAATTCTTTAGCTCGAAATGGTATTTTCTTTGTTCACCCTATAGGTCAAACGATTATTGGTTTACAAGCAGCTGGAAAGCCAAATATTTAGAGTGTCCTGTTTCGTGTGTACCAGCAACCGAACCGACTAATCCTAACCAGTCCAATTAGTTGCTGGTTGACCCAGTGATCGCTCGTCGCTTAAACCGGTTTAGTATAAACAGATAACGAACTGACACAATGAAATTGATGCAAAGTTAATTGCGGTTAAGCTGCCGATCGCAAAGCAGCGACTGTCGCTCCTCCGGACTTGCAGCCAATCCGTTCTCGTACGAACTGTCCCTCCCAGTGCTTAGTACGGGATTAGAATTAAAGTATCAGGTAAACTTGAGAAAATTGACAATTCACTCCAAGTCGACTGGCGCCTCTAATAATAACAAGTATAAACGTCCATTAATATTAGTTTCTTTTCACGCCGTAAAAAAAGCTCAAGGTATGCGCTGCAGTCGCATTAAAAGTCTCGAGGTCTTACACGCGTTCCATCCACATGATCATAATTGTAATACCGTAAAACTTGTACTCAAAAAATAATCCAAGGGATTCCATCGGTGCAAACTTTTAGAAAATCCTTAACATTGGCCACCCATGGCCATTTTTCCAGCATCCCAAAAGGAATTTCAACTTTTAGCTTCTGCAGCCAAGCGGGAGATCCTCTTCGTCATTGGGTTAACAAGATTGACCCTGCTACCCTGTACGACAAGATTCCGTATTGTTGGGAGAGACTTTAGGATGGTTTAAGTATTCTTCGTCTGCATCTTATGCCTCTGCTAAAATCGCCTCTGGCTAGGAGAAACTCCGTTAAATTGGCTAACGCGAAATCCTTCCGTAGCAAACCGCCTAATCCAATTCCTTAACAACAATTAGCAGCTAATCCCAGGTTTAGCGACCGGTACCGTTTAAGCTTCGTTCACACGAGCCGCGCGGTCAGACCTTAAGGATAATCATCGGTCCACTAATCTTCATCCATTGTTTCCTGATCTACACCCTACCGATCTTCTGATTTATGATTCCACCATCCCCGAGTGTTCTTACCAATTCCCAGGGGACACTACCAGCAGGACGACTCTGCGTACACCTAACCTCAAACTACCCGTTAATAATCGTTTATCGCGCAGTGAATGCGAACGTAAAAAAATGCATTCTCTCTCTCTCTCTCTCAACAACGTATCCTCATTAAATTGCTAGTCTCGTTCATCTCTATCATCCCGATTATTTATGTTCTCAATTACAACGCGTACACGCACGCTTCTCATCATCGTTCATCACCCAAGAGGCTGCGCTGATTGGCGTATTGATTCGCCACGAGGTTCACCCCTTCTCGCCCCCTCCGTTCCACGAGTTAATGGCAGAATAAAAATCATACGAAAAACCAAGGGCCAACTTAACGAAAATAAAACTAAAACGACAAACGTACAATTACAGGGTGAGTCTACGGACACCCTCACTGGATGATTGCTCTTCGACTCTAATTATAAGACTTAGCAAAAGAATTCCCTATTACCATTTCTATATCTATTCCATAGAGAGTATCCAATGTCCTGGCGATCCTTGAAAGACCCTTCGATAACAATGAAAATTAACAGCACACGTTGTAGAGTCCCGTATCGTGTGATATAATTTACCATTGCGTGTATATATATATATATATATATATATATATATATAGCGTGTAACACACAGTATGGCCTTTCGATAATCTCGACCTGGTGTTGCTGGGGATCAGTACGAAACGAGAGAATGACTGAAGGAGAGCGAGAGAGAGATAGAGAGAGAGAGAGAGAGAGAGAGAGTAAAAGCTCGAAAGAGGTAACTAGGGAGTAAATGCTGCCAGGGGTACCACACGATCAGGAAGAGAAAAGTAACTATATGGTAAAGAGGGACGCGGAAAGATTGTACGGTGCAATTTGCGCCAGCGTGTGATTGAGATGCAAGTATTGTGTCGGCCGGTTTTAATTTTATGGATGTAACTTGCCTGCCTGCCTGCCAACCAACAAGGCAGCCAACCGTCCAACCATCCAGACTCATTGCTTGTATCCAATACCATGGACTCCGTATAACTGATATACACGTACTACAACGTAGAATTTATTTCTCCTTAGTTGGCAACACTTTGTAGACATTCCCACTCCAGCCGTTCTCACTGCATCGGTATCCTAGGTGAAAATTCAAGGAGTCCACGTGTATGCATCTTACTTCATTTACCTGGATCCTTCTCTAGATCTTGCGTGAGTTTAACTTATCGAAGA
The DNA here is from genome assembly GCA_030142595.1 of Trachelus iudaicus. Classification (NCBI taxonomy): domain Eukaryota; kingdom Metazoa; phylum Arthropoda; class Insecta; order Hymenoptera; family Cephidae; genus Trachelus; species Trachelus iudaicus. Next base: position 379,150 of record JARQTH010000526.1, read on the forward strand.
TCTACTCGCGTGTCACTTGCATTTAACATTTCTTAACTCCTCGACGGGAATCTCCGATCTGGGTACTGGATTAATATACCGGGTGTATTACGTAACGTATGACAACGTACAAATTTGAATGCATGTACTATGCTAAATGAGTTAACACCTCTATTGCTTGGAAACGTACATGAAAAATCTTTGCGTTAACCATCAGGTTATTTTATACTTTCAATTTTCAAATTAATTTGGCACACCCTTTATTGGTTAATTTGATCCTGTCAATTATTTAATACCGTTATTAAAGACGACTGGCTAGTGCATCATGACAACAATGTAAACTATACATCCATTCTTCTCCTGGCTTGAGCTCTCGCGATACACGCAAACTGCATACCTGCTGTGTGATGTATTATTATTGCTGGATTATTGTTTGTTGATAGGGAACTAAATTTATACGAGGTAACTGCCTTAATGAAGATCGACACTGGGTATAAATCGGTTAACCCGTAATGCACTTGACTTGTGGACGAGATTTCAAGTGGCTCAATTAAATTACGAGAAATGTGACGATAGAAATGATTCTAGGGTCACTTGTGATTCGTTATAAATTTCTTATAGCTTGAATGCTCGGATTAAGTAGAGTGTGAATCTGAATATAAATAAATGAATTTGATATTTCTCCTGCGTAAGATGTGTGTATACATCTGTGAAAGGTTGTACTCACTTGGCGTCTTGACTCTTCTATTCGCAACTCCATATAACGTTAATCTTCATTATATCGGCAGGGGCGACGTTCCCAGACGTAAATTACACGCCACTGATAAACAATTATTGTCAACGATAAAACGTCGTAGCGCGACCAGCAAACTTCACACGGGGTAAACGAAACGGTCACGATCGTTAAATAGTCAAGCTCTGAAAAGTACTCAGCCACTTGTAAATTGCTCTCTATAGTTTTACATTTACACTCTAGTCCCGCACTGATATCGGATTTCTATAAGTAATTAACACTGATATTGAAACTCATACGTAATTCTAGGCATTAACACGCGTGCCTCTTACGTGGATGCTCCTACGCCATGGTGTTACTCGAGAAGACACTCGACTCGCGAACGAAAAATTCCAAAGCCCATTTTCAGTTCTGCTTACTACGTTCCATGTAAATGATAGATTTTTCAAACATAATATCTATCTAGCACCTGGGAGCTACGGTATTTATGCGAATACTTAAGGTTCCCTTATATTTCAGAGAATCTTACTCTGGGGTTATGTATGCTCCTTGTACCTGTGACTACTCAGGCGTTTAATGGCCATATGTAGAATTATCAATTTACCTTAAGTATCGCGATCGCTTCGGTACAGGGAAATCGCATTTGCGGCTTCCTAAGTGTCGTCTAATAGAAATTGTGGTGATTCCTTTGAACTGCACTGTGAAATTCCTTATTCCTAACTAATTACGAACGCGGCTTTATCTACAATCCATATACGCATTAGGATTCGAGAGTGGAGGACGCAAGGAATATTTGCCTGTATTTGCCGACGCAAAGTGACATCTACGTGCGCGCGCAGCAATTAGTTTTCTTCTACTATGGGTATGTTCCGAAATTTACTGGCAGCACTGCGTCGAGCTCTTTGATTTTATTCTTCTATAAGTAGATATATTATATATGTATTATACAGAGTTATTCAGTTGAAACGCACCACCTGAAGTTAGCGCGCCCATTTGAGTCTTATGGTAAACCCATGTTCAGGTGGTGCGTTTGGTCTGAATAACCTGGTATATCATTTATACGTATACATATAGCGCTATCAATAAATTTTAGAACACACCGTATAAAGATGTCGCGCTCTAGTGGTCATTTTTGATACTAAATAACGGCGCCTGCTATATCCTACGCCAACCTTGCTACTTAAGTTTATATACATATATTTTGAAGTTTCATTGCGTGGGTTTCGATAAAAGACTAAATTATGATAACACAGATTCGTAATGACACTAAAACACAGTTTAAATGACGGTAGAAAATATGAGTGCTACGCGTAGGGATGTATAGATTTAATGATACTTCACGGTGATACCAGGTATCATAAGAGACACGAGTGAGAAACCAAGTAGGAATCCAACGAAGTTGCCCATAAAAATCTCCCTCATTAATACCAGCGGATTTCATAAATCTTGAGTAATAAGTTTTTACGCATTGGTTATGGCGTATAATGGCGGCTTAATTGTGGGCCAGTAGGCTCGGCCACGGCAGGACGGACACCATAAATACATAAATACCAACACACGACGGGGCCCCCTTTATAGCACACGCGTGAATACATAAATGCATAAATATAACTTCCATATACATATATACACCATTGAGAATCGCTACGGTGTTGGGATCTAACCGAACGCATGTCTTATGGTAATATTCCCTGGTGTTAGCAGCGCCTTACAATATTATTTGTCTGCATTAAATCGTATAAGTAATCGCTCCACTCTCGCGCGCCAAGGTGCTCAAATCTATGCCCAACCAGTCGTTCAAAACAGTCCTTAAATGTATCCTATCCATAATCAGTCTAAGAACCGACCAACAGTACAGAACCAATTTTCAAACAGCCACAGGTCCATTGCCACTGTATATAAGTACGTATCGGATACAATCATAATTTATATGACGTAACTCTTAAATAATTTGATCAATCAAAAGTATACTTTCTTTTCCTTTTTATTTTCTCAACCAGATCCAAATGGGCGCTCGTACATGGGATGGAATCATTGATTGAGAACCACGGATCAAATACGTTTTGGCGTTAACCTAGAGGTACGTTGGCTACGGAGTGGCCAGTGTCTGGCAGACAATTACTCCGTAGACCCCCTGCGGCAGGGATGGATGTCTCTCTTGCTGGACCCTACTACCCAAATCTCATGCCTTCGCTTATGGGGGCCCTATTGGGACGTGAAGTTCTCGCGCGGGCTCCGCGCTGGCCTTCCATAAGGTATAAACTGTTTGTTTAGTTGATATATCGTGAAGATACTTATCACCTCGTACGATATGAGGAATGCTCGGTATTACGAATGAGATATTGTATTCTAAAAAGAATCTAATGATCCTGCAGTTAAGGACCCAATGAATTATTGAACGACGATCCACGGTATAGTTCACGATGCTGGACGCGTGACTGGGGGTACTTATTTTTTATTTTCCTTTTTTTTCTTGAATAATACAAAGATTCGTATGACCCATTTTATAATGGGTGATCAGCCACGTCAACCAGGTCCCGTGTGTCTTATTTCTTTGGGCCTTGACAATTTTATATATTACAAAATACACGTTGCTCGTTATTTTTCTTTGTTATTTTTTTTTTTTCAGGACCAACAGAGAGAGAGAGAGAGAGAGAGTCTTGCGCATTATAATGGAGAGAGGGTGTTCCACGATGAGGCCCATGCTAGCCTGTAAAATTACAACGTTTAACGACGGGCCCACCGATGGGCATTGGTATTGGTATGTAAAATAAGGGTCCAGGTCGCACGGTGTTTCGCTCAGGGTATTTTAATGGTGTTATAATGTATGTATGTTTTACCACTACGACTGTGGCTTGTACGGTATACGTGTAACCTATACCACGTTGGGCCCGAACGCCTCGGACGAGTCGGGCCCAGCATGAGGCCCCTTCGATATATTCAATCATGAAATTATCACTTCTGTACGAGGCAAGGGTTGCTATAACCAGCCTGTACCATTGGTCAGGCAGTATCGCGTATTTCCCGTTGCGTTCTTCTCTTGCTCTATAAATACCGACAATGATAATCATAAATTATACGACTATTAATCGGCTTACTTATATTAACGTATTCGATTCGTGCTGCGTATCAGCTAATTACCTCCGTTTAATTATACGATCATATTCCAATGACCTTTGACTCTGTTGCAACGCTTTTATTTGTTAATTATTATTCGAGCAGATGCTCTTGATATTCGTTTAATATTTATCCCAAGTAACCTTCATTTAAATTGATGCCCGCGAACTTTAAAAAAGCGCGCGCTTATTTAAAATCGAAAAATTCAAACTTTTCCCGATAGGCGGCAGTGGCGCTCGTCGCATGACGGCAGATGGAAAAACTTACACCTTTCTCTCCGTAGAGGACCATTAACATAAATATGTGGATATACTCGTAGAATTTATGCTGCCGGCGAACGGGCCGGTTTATTAATACGTTATGCTTGCATTAGTACTTAAGCATGACGAATGATCGCGCCATGGGGGAAATTCGGTAGGTCGATGGTTTTTAATGGGACGAGCAGTGGAGATAGCCGATAGATATATCGACACTTATTCGAGATGTAAATTTGAAAAAAATATTAATATTGTTAAGTGATATTATGATTATTGAAAAAATGCTACAGAAATATGTTTTTTTTCTCAATAATTATTTACATAATGTATGGTGAATTAAACAGATCTGTACCATGTACTTACATTGCATACGATTTATTCGCTGTACACGAGTCCTCGTCATTTCTACTTGCTTATCTCGCCTGACGTCCACTCATTACTGTGACTCGCTCTGTGCGACGAGGAAATGATTTGCATGACTGCGAGTCTAGTGAGATTAATAAATAATATCGTGCATTGGCTGCGGTTCTTGGGTCGGCCTAACCTGCGGAGGAGTCGGGCGAGTTCTCTTGGTTTATGTGGGACGATGATAGAAAATCAAGAGATATATAGATATATACATATAAGAGAAAATATACTAGGAAGAAATAAAGTTCACGTAATGTTCTTATAACGACAGGTATTATTTTATCTTTTATATTTTTCGTGGCATATATATTATTGATATAGGTAGATGTACAGGTATATAGATGTGTCTATAGATAATGTAAGTTAGTCATTTTTCAAAACTTGTAACAGCCGTATTAAGAGCCTTTTTTCATGTTTTTCCTAGCAGAAGATTAATAAAATAATTGATTACTCATTCCATTCAGATTTAAGATCAAAGAGAACAAATGATTTATTTAATTAAGCGAATATACAATTTTTTGACTCAATATTAATTCATAAGGTAATTTTGATTTTTTCAATCATAATTTTTCATATAAATAGAAAGTACCGAGATCGTTGAAACGAGTAAAATAAATTTCTCTTTGAAGTCACTGAGGCTGAAAGGGTTAATGCAATTGAATGCAACGACGCACGGCGCTGCTAATCGAATGGTTTAACCTGTCTACCGTGGGCCTTGCGGGGCCTTACGAAAGGCTCTAATATACAATTTACAAACATAGCGTAAAGTGTGAAGCATAAAGCGTCGAGCGTAAAGCGTAATAACTAATGGCAACTAACATTATCGTGGAAACGAAAGCTGTCATTAATTACATAGTAATTATATTAAAAAATCCTTGAACACAATAACAGTGTGTAACGTCCAGTGTGCAAGAAGGATGGCTGATTGTGAGTAGGGAAAAGGGAGATAAAAGTAAAAGCGAGACGGTAAGTCGAAAAAAAGTATAAAAAGTCAAATAATAAAAAAAGTGCGAAATAAAGGTGGAAAAGAAAGAAATGAAAGTGAAATTGAGAAAGGCGAGAAGACGCCCCGCGGTTCGGCGACTTTACCCAAAATAAAGAAAGAAATAAACAAACGGACATAATGCACCCGTAATAAACGCTCAACGGTCCGGACAGGATAGTGGCGATCAATATTATTGATAATAAAAGATCACTAAATCAAATCGCTCGTAGACGCCGCGCCGTACTGAGCTTCGACCGTCGATGTATACTTTTGTTATTTTTTTTAGTTCCCTTTTTCTTACCTTCCAACCTTCTGCCATTCCGTCTTCCTACGACGGACTGCACTGCCTCGCGGATGACTTCACGGCGTAGCCAAGGTGTACGGGGAGATGCGCGAGCGAACGCTTACTACTATGTTACTTTGGCGTGAAAACGCTGTAAATTTTACCTCATAAAACCGGCGGGTTTAGTGGCTACAAATTTGAGCAGTGGCCATGCGCGTCCCGGCCCGTTTAATCCCGTCGCTTGACTGCGGGCAGCGATCTTGAGCCTTGGCTACTTTAATGAGGTACGAACTTTGAATTATGCACCCTGTACCCTTTATTCTACATCCTTTTTCGTGCCTGTCCCTCATTGCTTTTTTGAGCGCTGCAACTCGTAAGTTATTTTTTTTTAATTTTACTCAAGTTCATTCAGTAAGTTTAGGTACCCCTTAGCATACAAACATTTAAAATTCCCTTGGCAAATAACTCCGTGAGGTCTCTACGTTGATTTTGATAAAAAAGTATATCACTGTACGTCAAGCTAATATTCTTTTTATTCAAATAATAATTACGTATGCATACTGCATTGGTAATTTGGAGAAAGGTCAATTAATACCATGGAACATGAACGGCAACGCGATAGGCCAGCTCCTCGTTCTCGGTTCGATTCGTTATTTACAATAGGAGGCAATTTTCGTACGGAGGTTCAGACCTTTGTGGCCAGAGGGCACTCGCAATGGAGGCAGCCAGAACTAACAAGGTAACCTAACCCCAAACCGAAGAACAAGAATCCAATGGAGTCGAACCTGCCCGGTGCATAACTCGCATCCATTTCAATATCATTACTACGTTTCTTACGTACGTTTTCACTCAGTTACGACCGAAATCTAGCACCGGTAACTTTCATAAGTATAACACACTTTCCCTTCTGATTAGCATCATTCGCGTTTGATACGTATCTCGTAAGATCCCGTCGCTGTTCTTGTAAACGAAAAGATACTTACGGTTTCATAACCTAACAAAGCGTATAACTGCTCTTGGTCTTCGTCGAGATCGATAGCGAAGGCATTGTAAAAAGGGGGCCTCGTGTTGGCAGACGGGCCAGCTAATGTGTCGACCGAAATATTTATGATGATTGTTTATGGACCGCACGTATATTAGCGCGTTCATCCCACTAGGCCTTCGCTCTCGACCTGCTCGCTTAAACACCTCGGGATACCTCCAACCAGCTGGATACTATTCTCTCCTTTATATAACCTCTACTAGCCACCATACTTTCTTTTTTTAACCACTCTCAAGACGCACCCTGCCAAAATTCATATTTCTTTGAATAAAGCGTACACAAATAATTAGGAATTTACTTTTAAGCGGAATACGGTGAACGTACTGTAAAAATCCGTACGAGGGCGACATCTGGTGGCCACTTTCGCAACTACCGTCTATAGTCTACCGTACAAAGCCAAGTTGGACAACCGACCAGTAATAAAGTATTCTTACGGATGTCCCGGTGTAATCTTTAACATCGGGCTATCCACGGAAGCTTCTTGAAAGTCAAACCTTGCGATTTTCCAGAGACTGTCTCAGTAATAAAGTACTTGGTGTTGCGTCGGAGTACTTATAGGTTATGGGTATTGTCAGTCGCTGTACTCATTAGAGAAACCGACGTTGATCTTTACTGTTCAGTGTCACGCTTCACACCTCGGGAGGGAAGTTTAAGTGGCGTGCTGCGGAGGGGGTATACAAGGGACGTCAGGACAACGTGCCTCCCCAGGGTCCCAGGAGACCTGAGAACCAAGGCGTTTTCGAAAAGAGGGGCCCCCCCGAGTGACGAAAACGGTCGGAGGGCTATTGTTCCGGCGTTAAACCGGCACTAACTCAGATGAGATTCGTGCGGCTCTATATACACTATAGTTCTTGCTCTGGACCTCGTTCTTCCCGGAACCCGGATGACTGATGGCGAAATTAGGCACGTTTCGGACCTTTAAAAGAAGAGGTTATACGGACGATAAAGGAACGTTAACGCGAACTCTTCTCTTGTTAAACCGCCCTTAAGCTATTCTTAAAGTGGCTCCCCCTTCGATCTTCTTCTTCTTGTATACCTTTTCATCTGCTGTTTTCTTCGTTCTATGCCTATTAGGTATACAGTTGGTTAACTGTGAGTCAATTGGTTTTTTTATTTTCTATTAGCAGGTGTTTCTTTTATTTTAATTGCTATTCATTTAAACTGTAGACAAATGATCCCTGCTTCCTGGTAACTAATGATATTTCTCATAGTGAATGTATGAAACGACCAATTACCGATATTTGATTAAAGTACCAATTAATTAATTTCTCTGTTTCTCATCTTGAAATTTTACTTTTTTTTCAGTCAATCTCTCTTCCCAGCATCATTAATCTCTTGGCATTACGAAACACTTCGTAAATACCTACGCGGGAATTATTTAGCGCCTCTAGCTTACGTTACGGTCCGCTCGAATTTCCTGTTTCGTCATCTCAACCAAAACTTGGTGTTATAGATGTATATAGATATATTTCAATTCGTGGTACGGATCTTTGGTACCGAGAAAACGAGGATTCCTGTTGTCATAGAAACTGGACTAACCACAGTGGATACAATTGCCTTTGACATGCAACTTTACCAAGTGCGAATGCTACGGGGTGAGGCGTACACGAGGTGAGAGTGAGTGAAGTAAAAAGAAATAAAGTGAAAAGGAGATGGAAAAAGAGTCACAAGCATAGAACTAAAGAAAAGGGAGATCGTGGAAAAGCGATCGACGCCAAGAGTCTCTTTATTCTCCGTGGGACAAGCCAAGCCGGCTCCTAAAGTCCGTCGGGCATTTAATGGCGTTCAAATGTGGAAGTAAGTGCGAAAATAAGCGCTTAACGAGCCAAAGATTGACTCTAACAATAGCAGGGCCACTCGAGAACACGAATACCGTCCTTGGGGCCCGTAAAAACGCACCTTAAGTCCCTGACAAAGCCCCTTGAAATCTAGACACGGCATCGTGCCCAATGTTAGCCTCCCCGCAACCGAGTATCATCCCCGCTGACAAAACCCCATGGAAACACCCTTGGACAATGGGGTGCGGCCATGCGAAAATTCGCAGGTTGACTCTGCCCATCCACAGAATGGCTGCAGCAGCAGCAGCAACTTCTTCCAGGTTAACCTAAGTAAGTAAGTCCCAAACTGAGACCACGGGAGGGCCCCCAAAGGCCTTTACAGCCCCCACTCCCCCGTCACCTGCCGACAATTTTCAATGCAAACAAATTTTCTATGGACTCGTCGTTCGCGAATCTAATTGTCGCTGGTCCAAAGATGCGGGTCTTCACGAGATGAAGACATCACACAAGGCCCCAATTCGTTTGGAATCTCTATTGGACGTTTCACCTTACACAAACGGTATTCAGCTTTTACTCGTCCAGTCATTATTCACCTTGGATTTTCCACTGAGAAAAAATACATTGCAAAAATCACGTAATTGCTTGTCTAGTGACTTCTTTTTTGTTCACGATATCTCTACCACTTTTTTTCCTTTTTATTCTTTCTTCTAGATTTCTTCTTTTTTGTCAGTCCAACCAAGCGACATAAATCTCAAGATGTCCCGCAAAGCGGGGACCGTGCCCGCGTCGAGTACAAAGACCCAGACAAGTTGGGTTTATTGTCGAATTTTCTGCCCAATAAAGTATGACTCGCAGATAGGCAGGATGAAACGCGGAGGGGAAGGGTGGTAGGGAACGCAAACTTCATAGCTCATGTGCTCGAAACGTCTCTATGTATTTTATGACGTAGCAGTATAGACGCTCCCAGAAAGCGATAGGTTCAATGGCGTCGATTGTGTTTTCATTATTGTCCAAATTTCACAGTAAATTCAACCCGAACGATAGTTCACGAGTTGACAATGCCAAGTTTATTTCCACTTCGAATGATCTTGCAGACTTTTGCCCACTTTTCGTCTCAGATCTGCCGGCAATGATTTTCTACTTTTCAGATTCTATCTTAATGGCTTTCCTGAACGTTCAAGGAAAAGCTAATTTTTCACTGTTGAAAATCACGTTATAAGCTATATAGGAAACGCATTAGGAGGCTTGAAAAATTCGAGACTTTTAAACCAACTACCGATTGCCTGTAAGAACATCCGGTTTGAGCCGATGCACGAGTACACTCAAGAAATAAGTAAAAAAAAAAAGATGCACAGATAAGACTGTACATAGGTATGCGATAAAATGTTTAAAACGTTAACAAAAAAAGGATGAAAATAAAAATCCTAATAGTCAGCATTACTAATAATGGGTACAGTGGAAAGGCGTGCCGCGGGGCTCTAAAAGTCTCGAGCAGGTAATAACTCTATCCGTTCAACTTGTTACATGTTACGTTCTGTTATATGCGGGAAACTAAAAGTGCCGTAGTAACAGGGTGCAATTAAGTTAAACAATTGCCCGAGCCATCATAAATAAGTCATGACGTTGATAAAAATTAGAATTTTTCACATCTTCACATTTTCATTTCAAATATTTATAGCCTTACGTAATTTTATTAATTTTTTTCAAAAATTCTCACCAAACGTCATTATCGTTGGTTATAGCATTTTTTTCAATCTTCTATAAAGGATTATCATTGGGATCTTATTTTATATTCATGTGATATATATACATATGCATATATTTATATTATATATACATATATATTACAACCCGCAGTAACCACATGCGTCGGGACGCTCGTGCGCGCGAGCGCAATTACTAAGATTATTTATGCTTAATGTTCCGAACTCGGCGTTGCAATAAATAAGGATAATGGTGGGGCCCATTAAGTCGATACCTTCAGTGATATTTTCTCACCCGGGCCCATCCGCAGTCTTGTTCGCGCCCACGGACTCGCGTCGGGCCTTATTATCCGCCATCTGTCAATTTCGAAAAAACCCTTACCGACTTTTCACTTGGATTGTACTAAATTACATTAAGGAGTTTCAAAGAATTTTTCGAATTTCTACGAGGGCCTCTTTTATATATTTAGTAAAAGAAAAAAAATTTCTTTTCATCGAAATCAACTGTTTTCTATTTGGACTTCCCGCAGCGTCAATTTTATTTAGTTGGGATACTTAATGCTTTTCTGTCAATATACATATGTATACGCTATAGAAAGGTATAATTATGTACGACGTGTCGCCAGGAACGAGCTATCATTATGTACTAATAATCGCATCGTATTCAAAATGAGGATGATAATTTCGTAATATCCGGCTAATAAGCTTCCCGCTATATTACACGCTCATTAAATTCATTCGAATAGGTATATGTACGTTCTACTTGGTTTGCGTTATTTTATTACCCACGCACCTGCTCTCAACCCGTGCAATCCACCCGAACACCTTTTCACCACAAATCTTATCCAAAATTGAACGATAATCCAACCTGTCTCGTTAAACTTGCTCAAAATAATGCTTTCTATGCAAATCCAACCTGGCCTCGTGTATATATGTACCAGAAGTTAACGACAACAAACGAAAAGGGGGTTTGTGGCTGGTGGGATTTTTTTTTTCAAAATTTATGGACTACCAGATAAAGTCAATTTCGGGTCGTAACAGTAAAAATGAGAGCCGCATGAATATAAAGCTTTAGAAACATAATCCGACGCTAAGTGGATCGTAACGTACGTTCAATAATTCGAGTATGTGTTACTTTGTCATTTTTTGAAAATCATACCGGAAACGTAATTTTGCAAAAATTCATACGAATGCCTAAAATTAATGAGCTCTACACAGATGGAATATTTTTTGTGAATTTTTTCAATATTTTATATATTTTAGTGGTACATTGTTTATTCGAATAAGTAGCGAAAGTCTAGCGAGCCGTCGGGCCCGAAGGCTCGTGGCGTTTTGGAGATTAAAAATGGATCTAGAAAAGTGAAAGAGTGAATAAAAAAATATTGAAAAATAAAATTTTCGGATGGCAAAAGAGGAAAGGTAAATCCAGATGCTGGTGAAGAATAGAAGGATTTTTGTAGTCAAGGTGGGACAAGGCATCGTAACGTTAGGTTGGGGTAAGATGAAAGGACAAGTAAACGAGGAAGGCAGAGTTGCGAAGTGGAAGCAGAAGAGGGAGCAGGTTTAGGAGTGAGTAAGAAAAATGGGTGATGCCGGAGTCAGACGAGGAGAGAAGAGAAATGGTGATCTTGCGGCATGGAGAGGGAAGGGGTGGGGAGAGGAACAAATGAGTACGATGAGTTACGGCGCGGCGTAAATCTCAAGCTAATGGCTGCCTAAACGCGAAACCCGCTAGCCTCAGCGAACCTCCCTATACGAGCGAGAAATTTAATAATCCGGCTAATGGGCTTGTGTTAGCTTATTACTACAGTGGTCCATCGGAAGATCGGGCTACCCAAAAGTGACTAGCGTAGTAGCTTGTGTAGCTGCGCATAACGGAATAAACTCTGGTCTTAAAGGTCGCCTCACAACGAGATTTCATGAGAATATGATGGTAATTAGTAAGCGTCACGTTAGACGTGAAAAACACTAAAATTAGGAATAATAAGGGAAAAATTATAATATTCGGTATGATTGAAGAACTGCGCATGCGCTTTGTGATTGTTATGATCGCGCAGGATCGTAAAAATTAATGAATTTTTTTAATGAATCTTTAGTCATTTTTACTGTCTATGCCGATAGTCCATTTCAAAATAATTTCTTTTAGGCATAAATTATGTAAGCATTGGTGTTGTCGGTACACGTGGAAAATGGCTTGAAGTGACAGATGGGTGCACGTGTTTCGTACCTAGGGACGAAATTAGAATTTAGAAAAAATTCTATTTTTGCTCAAAATAATTAATTATTTTTTATTGTTTTTTATCAATGCATCATGTATTAATATTGACAAAAAAACTTTGATAATGGGAAATTTTGACATGGGCTTTGCTTTTTTTCCATCTGTCCCTCTCAGCTGTTTTACGCGTGGACATACTATGGATGGTGAACTAAAGGCGAAGTTTACGTACTCGCTGGTCTATATATTTAATTTCACAACAACGTGGCATTAAAAACTTTCTTAGTTTCTTATAATTTGATGATTAACGTAGGTTAGAGGATCAAGATGAGTTCCGGAAGCTGAGAGCTCGAAGCGATCATTAATTCCTATTTTTTATTTTTTATTAATTCTCCTCTCTCCAATTCTCTTTGTGTTATTCTTCCTCCTCGTTCAAAACTGCTTTTTAATAATTCTCATTTGTTTTTATCAAAGCATCACTGTTTATGCTATAGTGTTGTTGAATTTTTTTTTGAAACTGAAAGCTCCCGACAAAACTGGTTGTAATAAATATAGTGGCATTTCGGAAACCATCAGGATTTTAATGTATCTGTTAAACTGTTATTAAATTATACATTATGACATTCTTATCTTCATTTTAATTAACCAGAGATTTTATGCCGACCGTGAATTTCATACCGACGCCGACGCCCGACGTCGCTACTTGCTCAGTAAGTACGTAACTGTCTATGGTCCTACTGATTTTATTTAGAATTATATAATATATGTATAGTCCGTTCACGCTTTCAGTGTATTTTTTTGACAGTTCTCAAACAATCCTTATGAAATGACACGTAGCTCTTTATAAAATCACAAAAATATATGATAAAGTAGAAAAATATAATTTTACTGCAAAACCGTGCAATGGCGTACGTAATCGATTTTGAACTGTCAAAAAAACATTAAACACGTGGATCAACTATATATATCTACTATAACGTCAGAATCGACGTTTCGTCTATTATCATGTGCGAATTTTATTTTTTTTCTAATTCAAAATTCTAAGAACGAGTGAAAAAACATGGTCAGCCTAGCTCCTGATCTCTCGAGTGAAATTAAGGGAGGCTGCCTTGGATTGCCAAGCGTCACCCATTAGCATAAGACGCCGGTGCGTGCGCGGCCGCGTAACATCATAAACCATAAACGGCTCGAACATAAAAGTAGTTTATTATTACGCGATGCCAATGGTAACAAGTCCCAGCACGGACATAAACTCGAATCTGGTGGAAGCGATTGAGCGAGTAGATGGAAAGAGAGAGAAATAGAGAAAAAGAAACCAGTGGAAAAAAGAGGTCGGATCTATTCGGCTTTAATCTGATATCTTCCCACGTGGCACCCCGCAGTGTGGACGTGGCTTTATTAGCCGTCAATTGTTTGTTCAACATTCCCAAAAAACCCCCGTAAACGTTCAACGCCGAGATTTACTGCCGGTATGGTCCCTTCTCGACATCTACGACTCTTTAAAAACCCACGGCAGCTTTCTATAACATTCTCCATTCTTGCATTCTGCATTCTACATTGGAACACGTGGGAGGCGTTTTTCTCCAGGAAATCGCGCCGCCCGGCAAATTCCTTGAGGAATAGATAAATTTTTTTATATAATTTTTTACTTCATATTTTAACCCCAAATAAATCCATTGGCACTCAACGTGCCTATATAGCCTATTGAGTATCGTTAAAATTTTGTTTGTCGAAACGAGTTTCGGTAAAATAAAAAAGATTCCAAAAAAAATGCACTAGTTAACTTTATAGACATTTTTTTAAATATCCTTATTCGCCGGCTTCTTGATTATTAAACATTAATTCCAAAAACAATTTTAGTACCCTTACAACGTATATGTGTATTAGTTATACAACGCCATAGCTTAATCATAAAATAGTAAATTTCGTGGAAAGAATAGAAGCATAGAGAAACATCTTGAGCGCCTATCCCCGGGGGTTGCAGCGAAGGCACCATAAATGCTCGTTTATAACCGCGGTAATATTACCAGAGCTATAAGCCCACTAAAAGGTTAGCGTTTTATAGGTAATAACTCATTTGGGAATTAGGCTGTTTAACACAAAGCCTTTAGTTTTCGATAAAGATCTGCCTCGTAAGCCGCCATGTCGTCTATAAAGGACGAAACGTTATATTCGAGTCTGAAAATCAGTCAGAATTAGTAATCAAAATTCGTTAGCATATTTTACCACGATTCTGACCACCAAACAGATTTCAAAAAAAATTTTAACTCGCCGCAGTCATTCAGAATTTATTTGCGCCTTCTCTCATCTGACCTAAACCAACTTGACATAACCTCAATCTACGTTCAGCTTCCGTAGCAAGGCCGGCATATTAACCCCGACGTTAAATAATAAAAATGAGACCTGCAACTTTCCTTCCCTGAGATCCATAAGAACTGCCGAGAATCGGTATAATAAAACGTGTGCCAGGTATGTACGTCTATGACGCAAGTCAGAGCGCCGGATCAAAACGACCAAGAGAGTCCACCTAATAAAAGAGTCGTTAGTGCAGCCGGAGTGCGTCGTTATAACGAATTCGTTTGTGCATTTCACTGTTCCCTCCTCATTACGTAACGAGACATCCTTGTAAATCTTTGGCTGCGAGAAAGGAGAAGCAGAGAGGGGATACCGGAGGCGGCCGGCTGGCTGCTGGTAAACGACCCGTCGATGATACTTATTCTTAGGAAGCTGATAAGCGTCCAGTGTCAATGGGAGAGCTGAAAAATTCTGTGATAATAGAAAAATACGTGTTGGAGATTTATTAGAGGTCAAGAGATGAGAGGATGCATATGGCTGTGCGTAATCAGTAATTACGAACTGTTGATAATAGATGATACCTCGGGAATTGTATCTTTGTGCGATCGGCAGGATCATTTAATTACAGGATTTAGGAGGGGTTTATTAAAGGGGGATGCTGGACAATTTATAATGCGAATTTTATATACCTGCTATCTTGTGTCTGAGGTTGCTTGTGACTTTGTGGAATCTTTTTTGTCAGGATGAATGAACTTTGGAATGATTTTTTTATTTGGCGTAAGGAGGTGTGAAATGGCTGGTGAGGTTTTAGGAGAATTGGTATTGAAAAAAAATTATTTATTGTAAAGCGGTGCGTGCTACGGGCGTGACTCCTTTGGCTTCTTAAGGTCCTGGCGCCCCGTGAATAATCCTTGATGCCTTTTGGTGGCGGGTCCTTCTTTTCTTTTTTATTCTTTTTTTCTTTCCATTCTTCTATTTTTCTCATCCAGCCACTTCACGGAATTTCACGTAAGCGAGACATTGTCGCTATTGATGGTGCTAAACTTATAGCTTTTACGCACAGAGGACGTTGTTAGATACCGATTTTATGGCGAGGGTCGAGGGCATGTAGCTATGGGTTTTTGGAAAAATTTTTAAAGGAAAAATCGAATTTGAAGAAATTGGATTAAATTTTCGAAAAGAAATTTCAACATTTTACGAGTCAAAAAGTGCAATTATACGTTAATGTGTCAAAGGAACCAGGTTTTGATGAAAATTATATTCAAATTTTTTTGCTTTTTATTTAAACTCGTTTTTTATTACTCATTTTTGTATTCGTCGTTTTATAGTCTTTCTTTTATGTTCGTCCGATCTCACGCGAATTCATAATTAAGTTCGACACGTTTAATGCTCGTTTTTGTGATCGTGAAACTGTTATTCTAAAAAAAATAATAAAACAAGAAAGAATACAAAGTTTCGTGGTAAAGAGTTCGGTGCTCGAATCAATGCCGATCGGTTTCTCATGGGGATCACGTTGAATAGACACTTGTTTACATACTTCGATCGCTACGAGTTTTGCATTCGAAATTCGCGCTTCTCGATCTTTTCGATAAAACTGCTCAAAACGTATCGTGACAACTTTTTATGCGTATCTTTATTTTTTACGGTATATCTTGACGCGTCAATTATTTTACATATTCTCATATATTCTCAGATAATTCAGTATGATTTTTTTATTTTAAAATGATTTAAAACCGCGTGTTACGTGTGAGATATTACGTTTCCTAAAGCGTGAGAAATTTAAAAAGGTCTCCGATTTCTCCAAAGTGCCTGCTTACGATTCTTATCCGTTATATCTATATATCTATATACATCGAAGTTCATTCTCAAATAATATGAACTCCTCTGCTAACCCGCACACCCGGTTACTTAATCGAATATGGACGATATACCAGGATAGGTAAACCTATATCCCGTCCCTTTTGTGAAATCGGTAGGCTAACCTGTACAAAACTGTGGTTAATCCGGACTGGCCGTATCGATGACCTGTCGGATTAGATTAGCCGTTTTCGAGGAGCTAGGACCACCAGGTATCGGCAAATGGTAACCGATCGCATGTCAAACATCTCATCGGATCTAAATATTTAGCTTTTTCTTCATTTTATTTATTTCAGACAGTCAACCAACGATCCTATAAGATTTATAGAGAATGAAAAAATTGTTAATCTACAAAAAAATTAGTCACAATAAACATAAATGGAAAAATAGATGAAAATCGTTTCGGCAATCTTCGGAAATATTCGTGAATTCTCGGTAGACGAAAGAAAGCACGAAATGCATAAAGAGCATAAACCTGTGAATATGACTGGTATTTTTGAATGACTAAAGTTAAAAGGGTCTTATGAAAAGTCATGAAATTCTCATAAAACCAACATTAGCCATTACAATGTCCAGACCTTTCGGCCGTTTCGAAAATAGGCGGAGTGGAACTTCTTTGATGTTTCAATTACGTTGCCATTCGAAGTCAAAAACCGCAAAATCCCTTAGCGTAGTATAATAATATAAAAATCGTGGTTATTTCGCACCGGTATGCAGTCAAAGTCGAAGCGCATCAGCCACATCTGCAAATGCATTTCCAGCCGCCACAATGCTCTCTCAAAATATTTATTTTCCCGTTGTGACCAGATCCGGACCAATGGTCACCATGAATGGCTCCTGTAATCTCGTTAGCTGCGACAATGGAGCCGAAAATGTCGTTTGACTTTGGAGTTAAGAGTCTCGGCTTATAGCAGTCGAAAAACGAAGGTACCATAAGGTAGACACTTTCATTCTCCCTCTCTTTCTCGCTTTCTCTTCCGCTAGGTCTCCCTTTATTTTTCACTCCATCTCTTTCTCTCTCACTGCCCTCCCTAGTCTCTTTGCCCTTCTACAATGTTCTTCTGTCCTTCTTTTCTTTCTTCCCAAACCCCTCAAAAGTTCACTAAGGATCTTCTGAGTGTAGATTTAATTTTCTGATTTTTTTTCTTTTCTTCTCTTTCCTCAACCGCACGCATCGTCCTGCTGCGATTTTCCGGGAGATTGACTTCTCTCTTGGATCTGACGCATCCGAGACTTTTCACCCACGAAAGACGTACAAGAACAGTGGATAATTTCCTGGAAGAGGAGACAGACGGCAGTTTCGGAAAAAAGGATCGAAATCTTTATTCTTAGCCAGACTTTTGAGGTAGACTGTAATTCGATGTATTTTTCAAAATTCCGTATCAGTGCATAGCATCGTATAATTAAAAGAAAAATTCTATGTACTTTCCAAAGTATTACGTAACGACTGAAACAATTTTATGACGTATCAACAATGTTTTTTTTTTTTTTTTCGTAAGTTAATACAATCTTATTTTTACTAATTATTATATTTATTGGCAGAAAATTATATTTTTAATACTAACGATGATATTTCCCATCTCCACTTTCGAATATACTTATCTATGGTTTGTGACGTAGAATAAAACTGTATGGGCGCCTTTACGTTTTACACGTACAAAAATATACAGGAAAAGATACCCCAAGCGAGGCGAAATTAACTTAAAGGAACTGCAGAAAATCGAATGGGTACGTTACGTTAGACGACGCGCCCTATTCATATACCATAACTATCGTAGCGAATCCCAAGAGAACTTTTTCGAAATCTCCACTACTCCCGAATAATATATCGAAATCGTGCGTGACTATTGCGACACATGAAAAAATCGGTATTCAAGCGGGTCCCTAGGGAAACACAGCGCAATCATGTACCTACAAATTGGACAGCAGCTACTCGATCGTCTCGTGCCGACCATGTTGTATGGATACGCATGACTGTTTTTCATCGACCAACTCGTGTTTCTCTTGTTGTCATTTCGTGGATCGAATATGCTTCCATATTACGACGGACTCGTGCAACATATTTAGCTGCTGTAGATGATGGTCCATATGTCATTTATACGTGTATAAATAAACTTTATTTGAATTTTCAAAATAAAAATTGACTAAAAAATACAATTTTTCAAAATTTCTTAAAATTATTCCAATAAACTTTATCGGTGAAAATTAGAATATTCCCATTAACACTCAAAATACAGTGAAGTACCAAACCTTCTGGGAATCAAGAATGATTCTAGTGATGCGTGGTGGAATACTTCACGTAGCTACCATTAGGAATATTTAACTGCATTTACACCGGAATTTCTAGTATCTTTCTTTCTTGGGATTTAAACAGTTAACATTGAAATGTCGGTCGGCGTGATTGCAGTGTATCCGTCATTTTCTTACGTATAAATACACGTATGTTAACTTATGGTATAATGACTCGATTTTTGGTTTTTATTTACGTGCATCCTTCAAGATGTATGCGATGGTTACAAGCACGCATTCGTGTGAGCTAATCATATATTTCATGTATATAGTATATACATATTTACCAATATATATACGCACGAAGGGTCTGGAGAACCTTCGACATGGGTGGCTTCTGCGATTATTCCCGTCATGCAACGGTGGGCAATAAAAGTTAAACATGCCTAACCGTCTGTACGTGACGTCTCTTATGCAGAACAGTTATTGACTAATCTTCGACCTTAAAATTTCAAATGATTTCCTGTACTACGTTGCTGCACAATTAATCAATAATCAATATCGAGTAGGTTTCTCGTTCATGGATTACAAAATAGATTTAAAAAAATTTTGTGCTACACCATAAAATCTTTTTCAGTGATAAATCATTATTTTCAAGATACAATTCGACTTCCGGTATTAAACTTGAAAATGTTATGAATTACAAAATAAAATCTTTGATAAACTGATTAAGGATCAAGAAAATTGTTTTATTTGCACTATGGCGTATTTAGAAAAAAATTGATCCTTTGTTCCGTCCGAAAAAAAATTGTCAAAGAAAATCCATAAATCCGTGTTTAGAAAGAAATCCGATAGAGGCGCCTTTATCGTAAATCGAGCATAACCAAGTGGCCGCGTCGAAGGCGTACAGTATCGTCCATAAATAATGCATGGACCCCTCTTGTCTCGAGCTGTAATTTGATTGCGGAGGCGTTGGTTTAAACTTTGGCGCCCCCCGCCCACTTGACTCACCGATGCAACCATAATGGTACCTACACACCGTAGAAGCGGAACAAGCGAAAGACAAGCACGAGGCTATCGCCGAAGACAATCACACCATTGTTGCCGGGCGGCTATAATTAACGATAGAATCTATGAGAATTATTAATTTACAGCCGATAGAAAACGCTTATATACGCACAGGTCCCACGTGTCGTTGGGACTTAAACTTTAGAGCCTCCGTAAGGCCCATTCCTTTTCAAAGTCTTAAACTCTACTTATTCCCCGACGATTTTAATCATTACACTATAAACGGCTGCTCTCTCTAAACCCTAACAAACCCTGTACCACAAATTGATCGAATACGATTAATCCGATTGTAACCAATTCCTATCCGATTATTCACACGCTTAATCGAAGCGCCACGTAGCTTTACCATTTCTATGATTTGACTTTCTGAAGGCGCGTCGAATGGTAACACGCTACAGATATGGCGTACTAATACGACAGCCAATCTGACCATTCAATTGATACCATTATTGGTGCTACGTTTCTATCAACTCCTATTGGAGCGTCTATCTGGTAACAATAGCTACTATACATATACTGTACCTACATAATTTCATTTAACCCCGTTCTAAAAACCTAGTAAAGTATATTTGCTCGTAGTAACCAGCTTAGAATGTTCTAGAAGGCGATACCGGCAGACGATCACATCAGCTTCATGAGGTGTCGCCTTAAACATCAAGTGCCTTGGTCGCACCTCGGTCGTATCTTAGAAACGCGTCGATCGGCTACTGACAGTCTATTTTGTTTATGAAGCCTCTAGCTCGAACCGAGTTAACGTACGCATGATGGGTGATTAATAGACAAGTTCCAGGTAGTTGCATGGCCAGACGCTAGTAGGTAACTGAGCCTGTGCCAGAGCGGCTATTGTCTCGTGATTAATAATCCATTCGTGAAGCATCCTCCGTGCGAACTACCGGGAATCCATTTTTGTTTCCTAACATCGTTAAATCGTTCGTAAACACATCTTCGCTGCGTAATATCTTTACACACAGTAATATCTTTAAATGCACTTGAGTTTAATTGAACAGCCGCAATTAACGTTACATCGTTACACTCGGATCTTTCCGTTATACTTCGTCGAGAGCAAAAAAATATTGGTCATTGGCTAGATACTCGTTTTTTGATATACCGATAGTCGTAAGTTCGATTCCAGCTAGGACAATTTTTTGTCTTCTTTCTTTTTAATTTCCGCAACTCAATATGAGTTAAGAAAAATTCTCCAGTCTCGCGTAATCGCGTCCCGAGGTGTGGACGTGCTGTGCCAGGAATACGGCATTGCTGTTTAGCCGGAACCATCAACCTGAACATTGTTGCCCACCTACGCTGTCGGGTTCCTCTTACTTGCATACCTCCGGGCTTTACACGGCCCGTCCGCATTTGTTTTCACTCTTCGTTCTTTGCAGGAAACAATAATCCCACTAATTTATGCATCTTGCGCTGCACGTCTCGGGTCGTGTCTAGCTGTGAGGTGCTGACTTCCCGAAAGTCACCCTCTTAACGAGTCCCAGGCATTTCCTGTAAATTAATTGAATCAAATTTGAAAATTGATGATATGCCAAAAAAAGTTGAATTTGAAAAAAAAATTTAATTCATTTACTTACCTTTATCGTTACCCATTGAGTGTGCACAAGCACGCTTTTGGTTGTGATCACTGCTATAATGGTATGCACTATAGCATAATTCATAGCACATACTAATAGGTGATGGAGGGATCTAATATAGAGGAGTCCATAATAGTCAAGTATAACCGGAAACTACGTGACTTATGGAGTAGGATAATAATAAATTGAACCGCGCCGTTTAGCTAATCGCTGCTGGATCTTAGACTCCTCGACATCCTGTCAATTCGTGTTTCTCGATCGCGTTCAAGATGCTTGAACCGATAGTGAGAAAGAGCCTATACTTTCAGTTCGTATCCCCGGTCTTATATAGTACACGTGTATATAGATACAACATACTCCTCCTACGAGTCGAGGGGCCTACTAGGCTCACAAATCGGGATGCAGGGAGACCCGTTTAATCACCCATTCAAAAGATAATCGGTTCGTGTCCGAAATCGTCAAACAGGTACTTTATCTTGGCACAATTATCTCCTAATTAATAGTCGCCTGGCATATCGTATCGGTGTGGGAGTAATATTATTATTGTTATGTCCAGTTATAGCTGCTCGCTATCTCGGCAGGAAGCAAGTAGTATGAAAAAAATTAATAACCGCTGCACTTGGTGCTGCAGTCGTAAAAAGTGCATATGAGCGAAACTGCACCTTCCGTTTGCCGATAGAAGTTCCTACATTATCGACTAAGCTGGAGGAGTTCTAAAATGATTTTGTAAAAGATCAGAGCAGCTAATTTTTTTTTAATAAAAATCTCGTGCCTTAAATAAATTTTAAATTTTTCATCATTCTCTTTGTTATTATACTTTACTCTTCTCCAGCTTTCGTTATTACCTATACGGAACGTTGACTTTTACGTGGCTAACGTTACGTGGAACAACGCTATCCCGTGGCGACTTCCACCTCGTTGGAAATCAGAGATGCAACACGGGCCAGTCATAACCATTTACCGTTGACACTGTCTGCATCGCTTAACTATCCGTGGCACGCGTCGCATACGGAATCGCACATGGATCGGTCGACGGAGGACCTAGGGTGGGAGCGTAAGAGAGAGATGAATCGATAGAGAGAGAGAGAAAGAGAGAGACAGCTGAGAGAAACCGGAAAAGCATAGACTCACAAAATAACTCATAGTCGGGCGTCGACAAATCGGTCGGCTCCTCCTTAACGACCTATTCCCCTTCCTCAAGGATTTCTATGGTGACGACTATTCGACCTGGGTAACTGTATTACGTGTTGGCGCCACCCTGTGTATTTATTCGGCAGTAGATCCTCTCTGAAATCAAACCTGTACATGCATTTGGTGTTTAGCTGTGTATATATGTTCATGGAACAATCACTTGTGCATTTTGGAGTATGACAATGCATCTTGTGTGAACTGACGATATCGAAAGATATTAGCCAATCATATAATAGAGTCTAAGAAGGCAGACTCTGGGATTGGTCGAAAGCTTTTATATTATAATTTTTCCTACTCAGTGATGTTACGTATGACGGCTAGCTGGCCAGGGTGGCTCGTACTTTTCGTTAGTGTGGGAATAGAAGGAGATACTTATTATTGAAGATTCTTAAACGAGATCATCCACAAGGCGTCGCTTCGCATTGCCTGTAAATAAAATTGGGCTAATGAGAGAAGTCACATTGGTCTCGGTTTCTTCTGGTTGGCGCGACGAGATTATCTTACTGCGTTGAGAACCGGTAATTGGCAGGGGGTCTCACTTTCGCTTAACTACACTAACGAATGGGATCGGTTCGCGAGGGCGGGAGTGTTTGAATCTCGTTAAGAGCGACGGAGCGAGGGAAGCAGTGACGCTCAACTTGTCAAAATTAATCACCCTTAAACGATGAAATCTGGGTGATTTGATTGACTTTGTTTTTATTTTTAATTACATTTTTCGTACTCAAAAATTTTTTCAGATTTCAGATTCAAAGTGTCATCGGTTGCCCATGGGCAACCGATGAAATGGATATCCCAGCAATCACAATAAAACTAGGACCGGTCGTGTCCACTACACGTGTCCTCGGGTTTTGTAAAATGCGAAAAATGTCAGGCCCACTAAATCTAGTGGACCGATCTCAAGGGGCCCAATAATCGGCTTCGTGTTCCCTTGCCCGAGATGCTACACGTACGCTGCTTGAGTGCTGCGGAAAAGGAAAGGAACTAAGAGTGTGTCAAACAAATGGCTAAAAATTAAAAGAATAATGATACATTGAAAATTTTTTTAAATGTAATAAACAATTAAAAATGGTAATTATTAATGTTAATTATAAATTAACACTTTATTTTTGATAATTTTTATACTTATAAAAATAACGTTTGTTCAGGTTCGCGAGAGACTCTTAGCTGTCACTAAGACTCTGAAGAGTCTCTGGTGTTGGACAACCCTATTACCAAAAGCACCTTGATACCTCGGATCTGACTGAGCGATAGGGTCAACTCTTAATTACTCGAGGAGTTTAGCTTTAATTAGCCACGACAATTAATTGAGATGGCTATTTGTGCGACCGCGCCGAGGCCAACGTCTCTGATTCGTAGTTACGATACAGTGGAAAATTCGAGGTTAAAATTCCAGAGTTAAAGATTGAGTATCTATCTTTTTTTTACTCATAAAGATTTAAGTGTCTAATTGGTATAGTATCTGTCTGACGCGCATGCGCGACTTTACAACATAACCTCAAAATATCATAGTGACGTCCTGATGTTATTCGTTCTTAAAATTGTTTGGTACGTTCATCTCATTTCCACGCGACTTTCGGTATACGGGGCCAATCAAATCCCCATGATTCCGAATTAGCAGATGCTTTCGCCAGATCAAATGGACGTCCCGTAGCGATCCTCAAGAAGAAACCTCCTGGAATGCGCGCTCAGCCTTAAGATATTCACGACAACTATATTAGCCGCTTCGGATAGGATCGGCATCATACTGTGCCCAACGACACACGGTGCAGTGTTGGTTTACGCACCTTCTTCTTCCACCTTTCTTTCCCACCTTCGTTCCAGAATCACGTTTGGTCCTATACATACATACGTATACACCTTCCTCAAAAAGATCTGAAAACGTACAATCCCAACAATTCAACCCTCTCAAGAGTCCCAAATAAACTATAACCTACTGAATAATAAATCATCCGATGAATAGAAGCTAAAACTTCCGGTAACACTGATTCTCATTAATAATAAAAAGTGTGAAAAATTTATTTCAAATTTTACCAACTTCCGATAGCAACGATTCATTGTTACATAGAAAGCCATATCGGCACAAGTGTAGCATGTCATGCAAGAGACACTATTACGTTATGCCAGTATCGAATAATAATAATAACAAACGTCAGAAATTGATTTGAAATTTCAAGAACTTCCGGCAGTAGTAATTAATTAACACATACGAACCGTTTAAGTATAATTGTATCAGTCGTGCAAAAAATAACATTGCGTTGTGCCGGTATCGAACAGTAATAATAATAAGAAATGTCCAAAATTTATTTTAAATTTTATGAAACGTGTCCACGGCAAGCACAGTCAGGATATTTCATAAGCGTGGAATGGCGAAAGATTTGGCGCAGTGTATAAGGCAATTCTCCGAAAGAGCGCAGGACGCATAAACCTGGATGGAGCCAACGACAACAGGACAGATTGGAATAACAATGTCGTATGCACGCAGGGTAGATATAGGTACGAGTTGCTCAGGTATATACCTATAATTGAATCAAGGTTTCGGCGTCCCGCAGTGCCGAGGTGTGATCAGGCTCTCGCAGCATGACGCTCGCCGTCTTTGGATCACTGGTAGATCCTATCTCTCTTCGGGGCTTAATATAGTTGTCTCCGAATTTCTCCGTAGAATCGCGCCATCTTGGATTGGAGTATCCGAGCATTGGACAAACTCAGGTTACATTCGTGGAACGTACAAAAACCCGTAAACGAGATAACAACGCTAATCTGCCTGTAGCAATGATCATACGGATACGTTGATAAGAATTTTTCGAGATTTTAAGTGAAATAAAAAGTCACAGTCACCAACGCCGTATTATGCTCTTGTGAATTAGCATGTAAATCCCAGATATTAATACCTCGTCCGTCCAAGACCATCCTAACCTACCCGTAGTCGATCCCGAAGCGCAGCCACGTTACCTCCAGCCTGATGATGAAACGCTATCTTGGTATTGTTAATCAAGGAATTAGCATATGAAATCTGTATTATACGAAGTGGCCGAGTGTTAAAGTGACACAAGGGCCAGGAGCTATATGCACGTATATGGACGAGGGGTGTATACAATAAATAAGAGAGACTTTATCAGATCCCACGCAGACCCCTGCAGCTACCTGTAGGCATTATAATGCGCGTAAGCTGATTAGCTGCCTGAATTTGTCCACGTTCTTATAATTGGCTCAATAAGCAGATTGCCCGATTAACGTGCTCTCTCGGTTTCCCACCTTTTCCCATTTCTTTCGCACTCTCTCGATCCTCGATACCTCCCCTCCCGATCGGATGACCCACGCAATTGGGAGTCGCGGATGCGTAATGGTTCGATGATCTCGTTCAGTTCCTCTTAACCGTTAATCCAGGTGCCGGACCCCTTAAAATTTTCCAGCTCGTAACGAGTACCAGGATATATCTGCTGTGAACGCGGCTTAAGGTTGTATTTATTCAGGAACCGAAGCGAGGTCCTGGAAAAAAAGAACAGATAACAAATAGAAGTTAATCGGCCGGCTACATCGATACTAAACGCGCTGTTCATTGTGTGGAGGCAAACGCCTGCTCGATATAATTGGCCTCTAATTAGAGTCCGGCAAAAAGTAACACTCATCCTCCGGCCAGATCCTCGGGTTCTCAGCTTGCTCGGTCCAGACCCGAGCTTCGGGTGAAACCTTGGAGCCGGGAAGGATGATCTTTACTTCTCTTCTACCAAGCTACTCATCATCCTTGCTCCTTGGCTCTCTTCGTCTTTCTACTTCGTTTCCATGTTATCTCTTCTGTCTTCTTTATCTTCCCTCGACTCCCCTTCGTCCTCCTTGTCTTCCTCTTCTCTTCTTTATCGCTGGCTGTCAGTCGGATCCAAGCTGGAACCACAAACGCCGTTTAGCGCTATCCCTATTAACAACTCAACTAGCTTCGAGAGATTGATTTGGCTTTGTTGGCAATTAGCCCGCGTCCATTAGTCAAGTCGAGCTGACTTTTCAATCGACTACCAAATGAATTCATCGACTGGACTGTGCGCCTCGAAGAGTGCCTCCAAAATGATCATTTCTCTTGAGAAAGAGTCCGGTGTGTGTTATACTGGATATAGATGTTTAAGAGGTAAACATATATTCCTATATATATGGCTATACCTATATCTATAGATGCACAAGCTATAGTCCACACTGCAAGTAAACGGTCTCCTCTATGTGCATCCAGCCGATTAACATGAACGCATCGTAATTCAATGCTTCTTAGGATCCTTGTCGATGAGTGCGAAAGAGTTAACTAGTCAGCCCGGTATGGCTGGTACGAGCGTGCCGTTACTTTCTCAGATTTATTTGACGAGCCGCTCGTTAATTAATTGGCAAATTGCGTGGCATCGACCTTAATGAGTTTAATGTTCCTCTGATTACCAGTAGCGACGGCTTTTACGAGCCCTAAATGCTCCTCTAAACGATCGCTGTAAATCATACTTTAATTGCTGCAGAAAAGAATCTTCGAAAACTATCCTTAAAGTCCTGAGCTTGCACCGGGTCCTTTCTACGGTACGTCTAGGACCCCAATAAGCAAACGCACGCTATCGTTAGATCTTGTCCAATTAGATAAATTTTTAAATCCATATCAAAGAGGTGTAACGTAACTGCGATTTTGGAATTCTTATCTACCGGATGTTATCACCGGGTAGCGCACCTTACCGCGTTGACTAAGCACGTGGAAGAGGCCGACTGAAGGATATAGGAACACCAGGTATCCTTCATCAGGATCAGGATACCACGGCAGCAGTACTATACGGCAGGACAGTTTAGAAGGACCCTACGACGCAGGACGAAGGACCACTAGAAAATAAGGGTGGCAAGGAGTATAGGTTAACGAGGGTGTGATTCATGGATACTCTGGTCTTGTAAATCCCTGGTGGCTCAAACAACTTATACGGTGCTCATATAAATAGATAGCGTAACCTAACCTAATCTTGAAAATAATTTACACTAGTTGTCACTTGAACTAACACACAGTCTCGATCACTGTTGTTCGGGCTGCGAATTTATCAGCTTTAAGATCCCAATGGAATTTCCAATGGTCTTAATAACCCACGTCTCACGATCTTAACCCTTTTTCATACCTTCTGTGCTCAACCACTCTGAGTCTTCACACTTGATTTTATTAAATTCTTTACACCGATTCATGTACATCCAGTTGACTGACAATCAGTGGATAGTAGGCGACCGGGACCAGGTTTCTGTACTCGTAAAGTGTATCTTTTTTTTTCTAGATTAAATGCCTTTTTGAATGAGAACCACTGCAGCGCACTCTGGTATCATTTAACTTGGTTAGGGGACGATGGTGCGTGCGAGTGATGGGTATAAGGTTGTAAAGGATCCGTGCGAGACATTAATATTACCAACGTAAGCACCTTGGACTGGATATATTCTGTACAGTATAAACTGACCTGCATGTATATAGATATGTTATATGTAGTATAAAGTAACCTGTATATAGTTATACTAGCCTGTGTATATACTGTATATAACAGTACGTATGGATCTTTCACTATTTTCATAGGGTCGTAACGAGCTTTCTTAAACCTCTCGAGTATCACGTATGTCGAAAATCCTAAGACTGGTCAAGAGTATCGCATGTCCATATATGGGCATTATAAAAAAACTGTTTTCATTTTCACGAGGCTTGGTTTACCAAGGTTTCTGAGGTCGTTGAATCCGAATATGATTTCAGATTTTCAAAATCCAAGATGACGGATTTAACGTGGACCTCGAAAAAATTCAATAATTTTTGTACACTTGGTCGCAATCGGATGCGAAATTTTGAATTTTGGAAATCTGAGGTCAGATTCGGAATCAGCGACCTTGAAAACTTCGATACAACAAATTTTATGAAAATCTGATAACACTAATCTTTTGCGATACTCATGGTCTGATTTTTGAATTTTTAGAGTGATATTCAACGGGTCAAGCACTTTTATGGTTCAAGTTTAAAAATATCAAATATCAAAAGCAATTCAAAATTTGACTAATTAATTAGCTGACAATAAATCTATCGAGGAATTTCAGTGCGACTCAAATCGTATTAAAGTAGCAATGAAAAGAAGTTACAAGTGCAGGTGTTGCAACTTATGTTCGTTCTTATTACAAGGACTGTCGATGATTTCGTGTGACTTTAATCCGAAGTTATTTTCGCCAAGATCGTTATTATCGGTTCGAAACGCGCGATTTCTGCTCGGACGAAGCGTTAACACGTCAGCGCGCTCGACGGCGCCCAAACGGGTGGGTTACCGGTTCTTACTTATATACATCCTATACCAATATGCCGGCAGGCGATCGCTCGCGGAATAATCACGGGGAATTTGTACGCGTACTTTTTCTTCCCACGTGAATGCGAGTCGCGACGGAAATTCGTGCGATAAAATTTGTCGCGCATAAACCGACCCTTTGGATCCGTGGTTATAAATCGTAGGGAAATAAAAAAATTCGGCAAAAAAATTACTTGACTGTAGCACCGTTCGGGCCTGATCGTACAGGCCGATTTCCATGGGTCCCGATTTTGCCGCTTCTATAAAACTAAACAGTCCCATCTTCTTCCGATTCCAGTACCATACCTATACCAAAGAGGCTTCGGGACGCGTGCTGATCCCAGAACTCCCTTTAGAGTTCTATCGCACCGAACGAAAGAGACTCGTGGTGCTACGTGCTGCTTAAGAATTCAAAGATTTCTGCCCTCGTTGAAAAATCCGAGAAATTCTTTCTCCCTTTTGAAAGAATATACATGCATATACTACACCTTTATAAGGAAGAAGAATAAGGCATCCTGGTCCACGCCTTTAAAAATATGAGGTTTCGTAGTCGCAGCAGCGAATGGTCTGCTGCCCCGGGGGATTAGGAAGATCTAACTGTAGTAGAACTTAGTCGGGATTAAGGCGGTATTAAAATTAACCAGCGGTTAACTGACTTTGGTTCTCTTCTAAACGTCTGCGTAAGCCCCGAGTTAAATGGGACTTCCGTACCGCCTCCCACGGGCCCCTGGAAAACTCGAGGACAAAGTTAACTGGATAATTTTCTTTAGCTTCCTTAAATAGCCGTCCTCGTGAAAGAGGCTCGCGCGTTTACAAACTTTGACATTTCTTCGTTAAGCTGTTTGCTCCTCGTATGGTGGTTGCCTCTCTGGTTGTTGCGGTCACCCGCAGATTATCACTTGCCCGCCCACTCGTAAACCCTCCTTCCTCCGATGTATCTTCTATGGGGGATGACGGCCGGAGGATACTTTCTCATGGGGTTGCTCGTACAGTCTTTAGGTATCTCGTCGAAACGATCTGCCACGAACGTACCGTGTCAACGTTGTTCCAGGCTGTGTTAAATTTTGTAAAAAAAATTTGCAAATAAATGACTGCGAACGTATAATAATTTGCTGAAAAATTGTTCGCGCAAAATTTCACGCTTTGCAATCTCAATGGAGCAACGCGAGGGGACCGAGAATAAGATGAAGTGGAAGATTAAGGGTTCGAGAGCCAAGAGGAAAGGATGTGCTGAAATATTCGCGAGTCTCGTTGCTCCACCCACTTCCTGACATTTTAACAAACAGCGCCGCGCCCAGAGCGGATAATTATTTTTGCGGAGGGTTGCGATCGTTCGCGTCTTCATTTATTCGCTCGTTCCTTGCGCCATTCTTGGTTTGGCAGGTTGCCTCTTTTTAACCTGCCTCGGGGGCCGTAAGGGGTTGCAGGCGGAGATCTCGCTTCGGAAACGCACAGGGCTCGAAGGCGTGGTGTCAGTCAGTGTTTTAAATCACTTCCACTCGAAGAATATCCAGCCTTTATTACACCGTGGCTCACACCCACGTCTTTTGATCCACGCTGCTTCATTTGCATCGGATCGAAGAGCCCGAAAATATTATGTTTATTCAACTCAACCAAGTCCCCTTTATACTCTCCGTTCTCGCCGTGTAAATCCGCTATGGCGAAACTGCTGTAAAATTTGTAGCAAACTTGTTAGAAGCTATTGGCGAGGATACTGTATGTATAGTGCATATACTTGAAAACGATTTAATTTTTATAATTGTTCACCGATTTTCCTTCTTTTTACAAATTCTTAAAACTCTACACGTACTGTAATTCAGTATGGGGTATGCGTCGGGATGGGATATGAACTTGGCATAAGAACATACAGCGCGTACGAGATGATGAAAAAGGATAAAGCAAAGCATAGAGAAAACCAATATGAAATTATCCTCACGCGAGCCAGCTCCAAATTGCAGGTAATAAAGAGCCGATAAACAAATGAAGCAATGCGATGCAAGAAATGCTTGCGGAGTGCTTAAGAGGAGCAGGGAACAGCTCGAGAAACGCGAACGGATGGGGTTGAAGAACAGGATTAAAGAGAGGATAAAGGAGGGGGGAGAGGGGAGGGGGCAGAGGGTGTGTTACTCACGTAAAACAAATATCCAAGTTAATACGTAAGTGGGATACAGCCATACGTACAGCGTTGCTATGAACGCTGGTGTCTACGAAGATCGTTGCCAAGGTAACCATTCCGAAGCAGAAACATCGAGAGACTAAGTATTGTCCTAAAAAATGAATTGTTGCACTACAAAAATAAATTTCTCTCGCCATTGGAACCCAATGTTAATTCTGAATATTAGGTGAATCGTCGTTAGGTGAAAATAAAAATAATATAAATCAAATATGCGAATAAATTGAATCGCAGTTTTAGGAAGAGCTCGTCAAATTATTTATTCCTGCGAAATTATGAAGGATTTGAGTGAAAATTGGGAAAAAAATGTATTTATTCTTTCGGCAGCTGGGCAAATCAAATGATGCAACCTCTATGGTTGATCGAATGCAATTGTAGTAGATTCAACGGATAGCGTGACGTTGCATCGGTAATCCGTTAATTAATTAACCGTTAGAGTCATCAGCACGCGATCCACGGTACTTCTGCATCCGAAGAGCTGCTGGTCAGCAGTTTTACTGCGCTCAGGTGGAACCAAGATGGCCGCCATCTACAGCTCCGACGATTGAGTGGGGGTAATGACGCTCATCACCCGACAGTGTTTTGCTATACCAACATCGCCTGCTCGAGAGCCACGAAGAGATTTGATCTCATCTGCGATAGGAAGACCCTCTCTCCTTACCCATTCCTTTCTTTCTTTCTTCGTCTTATATTATATATACATATATATAACATATGCTCTCTTTCTCTTTCACTTGACACAACGCATCGCCCCTTGTGACCCTCTCTCGTAACTTCGCTATCTGCTCTTGTGCTATGTTCTTGTTGGTTATGTTACATCGTTCCGTGCTATATTGGCTTTCTTGATCGGTTGATCTTGTAGAACAGTCTCATGAAAATGCAGATGAAACGAAATGGAATAAAAGATAGACATTGTTGTTCCTTATCAGAAAAATGAATTACAGTGCATATCGTAACGATGATTTTATCGTCTTTTGGAAGTTATAAAAAATTTTGTTGGAAACTTAATTTTGACAAAAATATTTGCATTTAGGCTTTCCACTGGATACTCCGAGCGTGTAACGTATTACACGTATGTAACGCATAGAGAATGGCAAACGTGAACGTGTAATTATATTATAAATTCAAAGATGGCAGATACGGTGGTTGGAAGTTATTCGTGTTGCGAATTGCAAAGTGCAAAAAGAACTGGGAAGAGGAGCCTTGGGCTACCAAAGAATTTCACGTATGCGTGTAGATAAAAAGAGAGTGTTGGATGGTTACTACTGAGAATTTGAGGTTAGGTCGGTTAAACGAATTTAAATGAACGGTCCAATGAAGAATCGAAGTGTAAGAAGTAGTAAGGTTGGTAGGTGGGTATGGAGGATGTCATGGAGGTGAATTTGAAACGTATAAGAAAACAAAGGAGCATCGCCAGATGATGCACGAGGTGTGTTTAGGCGCGCGATAGTGACGTGCTGCACCGAGTTCAGCACCACGGGAGCCGTTTGGTCCTGGGCTGTCTCACTCGAAGGTATCCCAATGCTGCTCGTGCCCTCTTCGTCGCTTCCTAACAAGACTGGGATAGAGCCGTCAAAGCCGCAGGAGGGCCGCGGTGCCTGGGAGACCCCCCGCTGGCCGCCATCTTGGCTTTTATTAACGAGAAAGGAGTTCCTCTAGGGCTCACGAGGAAGGGGATCAACCTGGTGGAGTTCAGAAGGCTTTCCAAGGAGTGCGACAGAATTCATTAGAAGTCCTCCAGCTAATGACTACGGTGGCTGCCCGTTCCCAGGACGTCCTGAACTTGTCTTCGGATTCGCTAAGCCAAATTTCAGGATCATCGAGGATACCATCGGGGTACCGTGGATGCTCGCATTGTTCGACGTCACAGGTATGCACGAGGTGGATCCGCGTGGGCGCACTCGTCTCTTTAACGTTTCGCATAAATTCACAATGGAAGGAGTACTTCTCCAATTTCCCCGTAGTAAACGTCAAGCCAATAAAAATCAGTCGCGTAAAACGGCGCGGATGGGCAGCGTGCGGACGTGGCACCACGAAACGACGGGTTCCTCGAGACGCAGAGTCCAGTTAATAAAGCGGGTCGTATTTTAAATCCGAATTAACATAATACTCGTACGCCCTATAATTGCGGCCTAATGCCCGGTGTAGCCCGCGTGTGGACGGGGCTTAATGGGGCCCATAAGCAGCGGGATAAATAAATAATCAGATTCATTGTGCGCGCCGGTGCGCAGCCCTAACCAGAAAGGCATTTATCTTGGCTGACACTGTGTTTATTAAAAATAATGACTCGAGAGCTCCGGCTCACCCCTACTGCCCCACACCTTTCCTCCCTCCTTCTCCTCTTTCATCTTCTTCTTCTTCTCCTTCGAGTTCATCCTATTCCAGCTCCTCCTTCGCAGCCTCCTTTCTCAACCTTCTCCTTCTCTCATCCTGATACTTGCTTTTATTTTATCCGGCTTTGCTACGTCTTTTCTGCTTCTTACGTTCACTTGGTCTTAAACGCAAACCTTCCCCGATGAATTCGAACACTTGGAGCCGTTAGTGATTCCCACTCTCGTTAGTAGCGCCATTGAACCACGATACACACCCTCCGCCCCATCTCCTGGATCTATGGAGACGATTAATGAATAATTTTGTCGAACTTGACACACGAACCTAACCTCAATCTTCCGAGTAATCCATTGTTATTCCAAGGACGTTGATACTGGTACTCCTAGGGATGTTCCTTTGAGTAACAGATGCAGAGTTTGCTCAACCACCGAACACCTCTTCATCAACATTCCACACCAGGTCCAAAATCTCTGAGGGAACGAGCCAGTCCAGCAATTCAAAAGGAGTGCGGTCCGGCCATAAGTCAGCCCCCAAATAACTGTTAAGTTTCAAAAACAAAAGGTAATTTGTTCGCCGAACACGTCCCTAACAGGCAGCCCTTCAGCATCTCTTCAGCATCCCCACGCAACGGTACCAAGCCATCGGGAGATCTCCCCATGGATAGCAAAGACTTCTTATCCTACTCTTCGTCCTCTGCGGCTTCTCCCCTGCATCCAACCCCCTTTGTCGCCGTTTCACGGAAACCTATCAGATTAGGGACATCTGGACTCCGAGAGTGGTAGTGTTCTGAGACCCGCTTCAAAGTCAGACTTAAACTTTAACCCCTGAATTTAATTCTAGTTAACCCAACCATATCGTTATCCACCCTGCGCTAGGGCATCTTAAGAGCCATAATAGGTCCTGACATATTTTCTAACCAAAAAAAAAAAAAGACTTTCAACCCTAAGACCAGCAAAGAGTACCACTATGTGAATCATGAATCATCATTCCATGGTGATATCTAACAGAAATGATTAGGCATTATCGAAGAGGGGATGGTTTATCGAAACGGCGTTGTTCTGAACATATAATTAAAAGAAAACGTCTACCACTAGCAGAATGCTCGTTACCAAACGATTGTTAATAACTGAGTAATGATAGGGCCATCAATTCGTGGCCGATGGGCGAAAACAATTGGCCGCACAGGTGATCCGAGTCTTGATCTATCCTCGGGGGCAACGAAACTAAACCAACGCCTGCCGGGTTGGCAGCCATGCAGCTCGTCGTCCTGAGCTTCGAGACGCTCGGACGGACACGGCCAACAAATGGTCTTGGCGGTATAGATCCCTATCTTAGGAGTGGTATATTTATGTGAAGCTCGTGTAGGTAATATACCAAGAGCCGGCCCCGACTAAACTCGGCTACGTCCAATTCTAACCACCCTATTGCCTTCCAGGACTCGTTTCTTCTTGCTTCTCTTCTAACTCGCTACATCCCCGACGCTGCTTCGCCACCACGCGATCCTCTTCCTTACATTCTGGATCGGGTTACGCCTGTCCACGGTATCCTCCTTCATTCCCTCGTCTAACCTGGATAATGGGACATGGTCAGAATTTTTTAGAAAAATGCACAAACTCAAATTCATCTTGTCAAAACTTTTGATCTTACCGTGAGACTTTAAAGACTGCTCCATATGTATGAGACTTTGGATACAGGCCACATGGTCCTGGCTGATACGTATAGTTTAGCTACGTATCCACAGGTACAGTACGTTTAGAGAGGTAGAAGGGAGGTCATTGAAAGAGGTAAAAAGGGAGCAAAAGGTAACGAAGAGAAGACGTCTTACTCCGATGGTGGTACCTGGCACTCTGGTTCAAGTGAAGAGAGAGGATGCGGGAAGAGAGAGGAACAGGATTAGGTTAGGTAAGGAAGGAAAAGGGAGAGACGCAGGAGAGGGCACAAGTGGTATAATCGTGATAAGCAGGTGATAGATGCCCTTCGGGCCCCACTGCCGGCCCTGGCACAGACAATGGCTATTTGTTTCTGCCTCGGATACTTCCCCTCGCGCGGCCTCACCAACATCTTCTTGAACCCCCTCCATCCACCTTTGGGTCCATCTTACGCGTTCCTCAGCTCTCATGCGCTCAACGGTGAGACTCCGTCCGGGCCCAATGGGGTCCACTCTTCGGGTGTAGACCCCTTTTGGCTTCGGCTAAATCACATCGACAGATAATCACAACTTAATTTACCCCCAGCTGTGAAGTCATAGTAGCCCGTAGTTACCGTCGAGTCACCAGGACCAGCATCAACGCTTACAGTATAGTAGATGCTTTATACGGTAGAATGCCGAAGAACTTGAGGAACATGCTACGGGAGCCATTGCCCATTCATTGTATGCAGTTGGAGCCAGTGTCGCAGGTCTGGGAATGAACTTCTAAGAGGTATCTTGGAACAGGTATGATATATGTATATATGCGACATATGTGCAGCCATACTTCGATGACAAGGGACTCCATTTTTTGGGTCCCTTTGGGCTACCGATTTTTCACGATAGCGTCTTCTTGGATTTTCTATTCGAATTTCTAGGAACACCTTGTGTAATCAGGATTATGCATTTTTGAATTCCTTAGCGTATGTAATTAATGAATCCATTCTTACCTGTCAGTTTTTATACTGTTTGTATGTTACTTTATTTTAATCCACCATGCTGCCAACGTAAGAGGATTCATTTGTTGGGTCGATAAACATTCTCTATCTCAGAGGATCTCGATCAAGACGTTTACGTGCTCGTCTTCTACGTGGCTCGGATCCTCTTCCTTACTCTCTCTCTCTCTCTCTCTCTCTCTCTCTCTCTCCCTCTCTCTCTCTCTATCTCTCTCTCTTTCGAAATAAATAGACTCCCTCCACGTCCACTTTCCTCGGGTCAGCACCTCATGTCGTGGAGTCACGTCGGCCAGGGTACGGACCCCCTTACTTCTTCTCGCGGCAACAGAGATATCAGATTTCCCGCGGGCCTCAAGGAAATAATTGTCTCCTTAAAGACATCAGCACGCTGGACACTCATTTCGACGGATTTCCGAGGAATGGCTGTGGACTAAGGACTTTATTAAAGAATGATCGGACAGCGAGATATATCTAGATTCCAAGAAGCCTCACGTCCTTCTAATAACCTGATGATGCTTAGATATGACGTCTATGGGATTGCGTTATTAATTAGTCACTTGATTATTGCCCTAAGCTCAAAGTTACAATGCTGTGCGATATATATATATATATATTTGTACAAGTCATGGATATATAATGTGCCTATATAGGTACGTGATAAAATCGATTTAATCTCACTGCTCGTAATCAATGAATTCCTCCTGATTTCCGTGGGGAATTCCAGGGCACTTGGCTCGGGTCAACTCGTGAACACGAATAGGTAATCGATCACCGATTGGAAATTGAGGTTATCCGCACCAGGGAGAATTTTAATTTAGAGCAGCGGATTTTCCGTCTTCAGTCAAACCACACCGAGGTGATTTCGCTGTCTATCGGCGGTGAGGACGATGAAAACGCGCCGCCGTCGGTCAATTAAGGATCGCGGCCAATTCAGAGCGGGGGCTATTTTAATGAGATTATTAATCTCAATCACGGAATTGACTTTGGGTCCGGACTCGGAACGATTTCACACGGTTCCCCGCCGCGGTGATACGTATAAAATGAACCTAGTGGTAGATACGTGCCTGGCACACGGTACTCACGAGCACGCCTATTTTAATATATCAATCACTCGGCCGAGTCAAGGCGGCCGTCATTAAAATTCATTTGCCGCCGATTCAGCCGCCCGTAGTCCGGACTTGCGCTAATCATTACAACGATTTAATCCGGCTTTAATTTGATCGCTCTCTACGTTCGAACGTTACACTTTGCGCATGCGCGATACCGACCAAGCACACGCGCACGAGCGCCACCCATCGTCTCCCGCGGCACTTCGCTCGCTACGAACTTATCATTGTCTTGTGTACCTTTCGGGCGTTCGCGCGCGCCACAATCGACGCACAATGGATCCCGATGATTAATGATGATTGGCCGTGGACCCGTTAATGACGCAGTGACTTGACGGATCCGCTAACTAGCCCTTTGAGTAGAGTCTCGAGCCTTGAGCCTTTTTGTGCGGCGTCCGCGACTGACGCACCCTCTACACATAACCCTACCCGTCTGACAGCCTTTAGATTTTCAATTTGTGTCTCGTGCGTAACTAGCTACTCAACTTGCAAGTAAATAGACACGTACACCACTTGGTAGTTCTCCTTTATAATCTCTCTTCTATCCTCAATGATACTTAACATATATTTATAAATTCCCATAACCCATGGAACAATTGAGAGCCCCTGATTGCACGGAGGCACATGACGACTCTATCAGGCCCCAGGGCGTATATACCTACTACGTAGGCAGGTTAGGCTCACTTCGGACCCCATAACCGCGTTATCCCTTATTTAAATACACACCCACTACCATCACCAGAGATATTACCTTACTCGTAATCCTACCTGCGAGCACCCGAGACACGGAGAACAAAAGGGACACGGCTGGAATAGGTGTGTACGAGAAGGAATAGGAGAATTGAACTGAGAGTGACCAATGAAGAACGAGAGAATAACGGAGATACTAGGAAAGAGAGTAGCGAAGCTACAGTGAATAAGAGGCACTCACGAGTATCCAGATATATAACCATGGTAGACGCTTTACCGTTTACACGCTAGAGAACCCAGCCATCAATGCTGTAGGAGTGTCGGAGAGAGAAGAGAAACTATACCAGGAGTACGCGACGTCAGGACTCTCGCCTCTGTCGAGCCACCATGTATTATTTATGAACGAGCGCGAATATTGACCAAAATGGCCGGGGCGAACATTGTTTTATTAATCTAATCGATCCATAAATATTAAACAGTTGATTTTCGCCGAGCGAATTACCAGCCGTCGACTTAACGATGGTGTAACTATACACAGGGTACGTCTGCCGGGCAGGTTTTGTTAGTTGGTATCCCTGGCGAAATTGCTGGGGCGCATGCGCGCCATGCATTTTAATTAACAGGAGGATGAAATCTCGCAAAAGCAGTGACTAGATAGAAATTCAATAACAGCTTTCGTGCAGGTACTTATCATTTATGCATTTAATTATTTCATTGATTTCTATTTCAATCATCGTTATTCGTCTCGTTTAATTTTAAAATTTTTTCGTTTGTTTAAGCTTACCAACGATCACCGTCGTTCAACTCTGATCGAGGTGGTAGGACGAGGACGCTGTTAAACACACATTTTAGGTACTCTAACCGCAATGCGCGCTTAACTATAGTTTAGTGGAAGTTAAACCGATGATTATGTTGTCAGGCACGGTGGGTGGAGAGAAAAGTGATCGCTCACCGGCCATACGTGAGCTTCGCTTGTATAGCCCGTACGTGCGCGCTCTCCCGAGCCACCAGGACTCTGCCGTAAACGTTACCTACTCTACGCGTGTGCTCGCTGCTATAAGTAAGCCAATTCATCAACATTATCACTGACGGACGTAGTTACCTTGCGACGAGCGGTTCCCAACTACCTGCCATGCTGTAACGCGTTCTCGAGTTCGCCCTGGTACGCATAATCAACAACCTGTGGACTACCGACTCTTCGTTCCTACCATGTGGCCACACTTAAATCTCATTCGTTCTCTCTCTCTCTCTCTCTCGCTCTCACCAGGACTCCCGTCAAGGCACGAGAGACTCGACGTGATGGCCAATCCACGTGGGAACTCCTGAGGAATCGATGGCCCCGCTTTGGAGCCGATAATCACGTCGATAATTATGATATCGAATCCGTTACGTGCCACAGGGCTGCCACTACGCTCTGCATGGTCTTTTTCGTCTTTTCTTGATCCTTCATTCTGCCAACATACCTGTAATGTCTTATGCTGGGAAAAAAGTATGCTACAATAAAGACTATTGTATTGTTTTTCGGTCAATTAGCCCAATTGTACAAGAAAATATATTTCTTACTTACAGCCATCTGGTACTAGTGGAGATTCGCTACGATGGAGACCGATAGCGATACCAAAATCCTATTGCAACCAATAGAAAGGCATGGTTCACCCATGCGCCGCTAGAGGCGCCCATTTACCAGTCGACGATCCGGCTGAGATAAGTCCGTAAGAGCAAGTCGCTCGAGTAGGTAACAAGTAACGAGATAACTAGTAATAAGAAGGTAATGACTGCGCGTAGAACGCAAGGCGCAAGAAAGTTGGACGGGCGGCCGTAACTCCGGACGCTTAACCGAACGGTTAACCGTTTTCGTTCGGTAAAATCACCGATGGTTAAATCAACAATGTTGACCAATAGGAAGCGGCGAGACGCAGAAGTGAGGTGCTCCGGTTATTGCTCGTAAAGCGATGAGTTTTTGAACGAGGCGAAAATAAATATTTTGCAATAAGTATATACGCCAAGGTACCAGCGCGGCGTCTCGTCGAATGAACGCCAACCTAGCCTTTATACATTTACTACCATCGACATCAGGGTGCGTTCACAACGTGCTTGTTAGGACGGGCGACAAAAAAATTCGCGACCATCGCACACTCGCCACACGCAAATGGGAATCTCGTGGCGACCGAACGACACGACGGGTTTTCAAGTAAAACGATACTACCACAGTAAATCCATGGTTTCGAAGCCATAAATATTTTCTGGATCGACGCGCGAATTACGAATTATCCACCGTTATAGGGAAGGGAATGTTTATGTGATTTTTACTATACATATGTATACATAGTGTCATATATATACATGCATATACCTACATTAGAGACTGTGAATACGGCCTAAGCGCAGAGCAAGATGCTTCGTGCGCGTGACGCCGGGCCATTATTTTCGCTCGATGAAACAATTAGTCAGCGACGCAAGCAGCTGTAATTAGACAAAGGATAATTAGCATGAGGTTTTGCTATCTGAGTGTATCTGAACATTGCGCGCGGGACTACTAACTGCATGGCGCAGTATCCATAGGTCTCTGAACTACACAGGAGCATTCGACTGCGAGCTAATTTCAGGAACCAATTGGAAATGCGTCTTTACGACGCGAAGATTTGCATAATTTTTTCCTGCGCTTAAAAGAAACAAAATGTAATATATGTAATAAGGTATAACTGATTTTTAAAAACCGTTTAAGACGGCGAATGCTGATACCGACAAGTCGGTCCGTGACTTTTGAACGGCCGTCGAAGGCTGCCCAATCCCGTTGATATTTCTTTTCTTTGTCTTTTATTTCTTTCTTTTTCTTTTATTATATCCCCCTCACTCGATTCCTATCCCAGACCACTCGTACCACAACGAGCTTCCAATTAACCAACAATCCAAAACAATTTGGACGACGCGATCCTATCTCCTCGTACGGGAACGTGTCGTCAGGGGCGTATGTCTTTGTTCGCCACCCGGGACTTGGGCCCATTCCATATGAAGACACCCACGAAGTCCTTCGAGACTAAAGAGACTCGTGTAACAAGATCCGGGTTTTGATATTGTGTCCTTTTTACACCAGGACTTATTCCTGTCATGCGGTGTAGCTGTCCAGGACTCTGTGTACTTGCAGAACCGTAATTTTTCAAAGGATAACAGGGATGCCATGGCATTTTCTACCGCCGCGAATGGCGAGGATAGACACCGGCTACGTAAGTGTACCTACTGGAAAATTGCAAAAGTAAAAAAAGAAAAATGGAGGATAGAAACTTTTTTCGTATGACCACCATGAGCGAGAGGTGCATATCACTAGGAGTGTATATAGGTATTTGAAGGTGGAAGTGGCACCTAAAAAGTTCCCACATGCTGTGCGAATTACTCGACGTGCATACTGAGCATCCTGTTATTCTTGCAGGTTGCAAAATAAGAACAGCCCAAGTATCTACCATCCGTAGGTGGAGCACTTCTGTACTCTATTCCGATAAGCTGAACTCTTTGCACGCTTATTACCCTAATGCCAGTACTTAACACACTGTTGGCTGCACGTATTTGTCGTTTATTTGCCATCCTACCAACCGGGTGTTCGGTTAACGCTAATTTTCCCAGATGGATGTCCCGAGAGTTCATCATGACGAGGTAATTTTTAAAGCTTTAAAACACAGTGATGTATTAGTTAAAAAATTTATAAAATTATTTTTTTACAATATTTATTAGAATTTTACAAAAAAAATAAGGAATCGCTCGATCACGTTTGTTCGATGATAATCTAGTTGATTTAAAAAAAATTAACTTTGACTTGATAACAATCAAAGTTCTCTACCTCTGGTATCACCCGGTATACAGAATCCTGGTTTGCGATGCTGCCCCAATGGCGTGGCGTTCTCGGCAGATAATTATCACTAACCATCAGCTATTTGCGAGGAATGGCTGATAATTGCTACGTTGTTCAAGCTCCGCGAGCGATAACCTAGCTACGACTCCTTACGTATCTACGAAGTGACTCCAGAGGTCCGAGGTCCTTTTCTTTTATGCCAGCGGGGCCCGTAGTTCCTACGTCTTTTCCATTAAATGCCGTCCATTTGCAAACTGATCCAGAAAAGAAATCTGTCAATACTAAGCAACTAATACGACTCATCTAGGAAAGCCTGTATAGTCAGTACCGTCAGTTAATAATCCACGTCACGCCAGGTCTCTTATTATCGATAATGCTATATGAACCAAAGATACTGATTCGTACGTTACTTGAAAAGATTTTCAAATTTCGCGCCACTTTACCAACCAGAAGTCATGTACTCAAAGAGTACAACATTTGATATTTGAATTTCTTAAAAGTTCCCGCGTAATCATGGTCGCCACCATGGGAGAATGGCTTCTATCAGCCAGGTTACACGGCCGCCCGCGGATAGCTCTCTTATTGCCTTGTAAATTGTAATGGAACACCGGCAATTTAATAATCTCGGCGCATTCACTTAACGCAGTGACGCGAGCGCACATAATATTATTAATGGCGGCGTATATCTCGTAGGATACGCGTCGAGGCGTGAGCGATACAAGCAAGCAAGCGTTAGTGTACAAGCAGGGAAACATAGAACAGGAAAGGTGGCAGCACCGTCGCGGTAAGATATGGCACTGCGCTTCGCTTGAAAACTGGATAGAAAACGGCTGAATCGAAGTGAGAGGGTTATACGAGTAGTAGTGGAGAGAGAGTACCGTAGGAAGGGGACTTGCGGGGGCCTCACTCGACAGTCCGGGGGAAGGCAATAAGGTGTAATCAGTTTAATGAATAGTCGCTGCGCGTAATTATGGTGAGCTCGCCACACAGGTTCGCTCACGACGTGGAAGCGAATGGACTGGGCCCAACGCCTGCCTCGCCAAGGGAATAAGGCCCCGATCAAACTTCCACCACTATTCCCTGCCATCCATTCCTTTGCGCTTTGCATATGGATATAGGTAGGTCGTGTGTGGTTATATTTCATTTGCTATATATACATGCATATACACTATCTAGATATCTACAGTTTTATTTTTGTTTCCCGGGAAATGAGACGAAATAAAACATGGCCGTCGCGAAGCGGGCCTAATCGTATTCGATTGATTCGCGAATCGATCTCGTACCCTTACAACAATGGTAATACGATCGATTTAAATGAAAGTGAGGAGGGTGGTAGTGACCCGCGAAATTCCCCGTGTGATTGCTACTCGTACTCGAAACCCCACGCAGTGCACTAAAGGAAAAATGGCTACGATTAATTTTATGGTACGGATTGTACGCTCTGTAATACTCATATGGTTGATCGGAGACGTAGAATTAGGAACGCTCCGATCGAAATGAAATTGGGGCGAGCAATAGAGAGAAGAGAAAAAAGCAGTGAATATAAATAATACAAAATGAAGCTGCGAGTGGATTAAAAATTGTCAAAAGTCTTGAAATTAACAAGATCATGAGAACGGATGAGGTGGTTATCCTTGGGGTAAGTAAACAGGAACGAAATATAAAGGAGCATTACGATTGATCAGGATGAGCAAGTCGCAAGAGTTCCATGATCCCTAGGTGTCCCGCAATTTGCTTCCTTGGCAAATCTCAGAAACGAAAGCCTGAATTACACGGTGGAAATCATTACTGGCAAAGAGTATCAATAGCTCCGAGACTGCAGGTACGTATCTACCTATCTACCTGCCAACCTCCTACGTGTAATCCAGGTACTATACCCCATCCAGTAAGCAACTTCAGCATCGTCTACATGGCACAGCGGCAATACCTAATAACCGAGTATCATCGAAGAGGTACGTAGCCGAGAATTTCTACGATTCCAGATCCGATCTGGGATCTAATGTGGGCCAGCCACGCGAACCTATCATAACCTGGGCCAACGCGAGGTCTAACCACATGTTTGCCCAGGTAACCTCTTCCCG
Organism: Trachelus iudaicus; assembly: GCA_030142595.1. Classification (NCBI taxonomy): domain Eukaryota; kingdom Metazoa; phylum Arthropoda; class Insecta; order Hymenoptera; family Cephidae; genus Trachelus; species Trachelus iudaicus. Next base: position 423,043 of record JARQTH010000526.1, read on the forward strand.
GCTCGGGTAAGCCCTGACATTTGCATTTCTACGAGTGGTAATACCCGGGTGCTCCTCTCTATCGATCGGTAAAAAATCTTTAAGAAAATATCACAGTAAGAAGGACAGAGAGTTCAGCTAACTAAACAACACCGAAAACCAGACAGCAGTCCCGTAATGGATGATCAGGATCCGATTGGGACTTTGCCCTGGAGCAAATGCGTATCCTTAACCACCCACAGGACTTCTTCGATACAACCAGTACCTACCCTCTAATGATCGAAGAGGCTGGCCCGCCTATGGGCAAGTACTTTATATGCACTGTGAATATTTACACGTACGTATTGAAATATAGTATATATGCCGATTGAGGTTTTCTCAGGGACTGTGAATCCTTGGGTAGATAACTCTTGTCTCGCGATCCGGTCTTGTACACATGACTCTCTCGAGTGAGAGGCAGACAGGGATACAAGAAAGAGAGAGAGACAGCGAGAAGGTGCGAGATAAAGAGTAACGCTGATACATCCATGCCTCGTTGCTACGTGGTACACCACGCGAGCCAAGTGTGGGGACACGCCTGGCTCCCCACACCCTGGACAATATTGTAAACAAAATGGTACCACTATTTCATTGGTAACCTGACACCCCCAAGCTGAACCCACACGCATCGCCACCACCTTCTTCCCCCTGGACCGTCGATGCTGGTTCCATCTCGCTTCGGTACGTCTTACAGCAGACCTATTCCACGTCTCTCTTCCTCATCTCCGACAGCCTCTTCGTCTTCCTCTTAGTAAGGTACCAACTCTGTCTTACCTGTACCACCTAGGAATTGACTGTGGATACCGACTCGGGACACTGATTTCAATCCTTCCTCCAGAGGATGGAATTAATGCCAATTGAAATCGTTTGACTTCGGGCTCGCTGGTCTACATCTTCCTGACCTCAGTTTTACCTCTCCTGACCTCTTCCACTTCTTTCTTGACCTTTTCTTCTTCTCTCTTGGTCTTTTGGCTCTTCGTCCAGCATCTGATTAATGCTGTGTCTATATCCTTGGGAAACTACAGGGATGATGATGCATCCTGCTCTGGAATCATAACGGGATGCACTTGTGACTCTTTTTAAAGAAAAAACAAGACCACCCTGCGAATGCAGAGGAACCTCTTCCCGTTCCTGGATGCTGTGATCCTGGCGATCCACAGATTGAACGCCCGCGCGATCCATTACCTACCTGCGCATAATGCAATGGCCTTTACTTTACAAAGTGCAACAAGCTTCGAGAATTCCACGGTACCGCTTCCTCTACCTCGTCATATTCACTCCCAGCCGTCTGTCTACTGAGTAATGGTCTTTTCAGATTCGCCACTGGCTAATGGATCACCGTTCCGTTTTATACGCTTGTGCTTCGCTGCTTACTACCTTTGACACCTGGAACAAGATCTTGGCTAATTATTTTCCACGAGTCTGCGTTATACAGGTCTTTTCAAATGTTATTTATCGGTATGATCGTGATATTCATCTCTCACCAGCTTTCTTTTACGGAGTTTAATATACCCTTACAAATTAAATCTTGTATGATATAACGTGTCCGGATACTTAATAAGTAGCATCGAATTCTAGAGGTTAATTCAAGTTCGATTTGGAGTTTACGATGCTCGTTACCTAGTCGGACGGTGGTCCAGCCTTTTACGCCGACACAGATTTATCCCGTGGCACACATTCGTAGAAGGTCGTGTTGCATCGTGTTATTCAAATGTAACAAGGCCTAACTCTACCGACCATGACACCCTGGCTCTGACTTATCGATGTAACTTGAAATTATAGACAGCCCCAAAAGTATTCCAGTACCTACATACGTACTCCACATACCACACTATGGGTCTTGAGGAATTTTTTCATGGTCCAGTATAGCAGACGATTTTTATGATTTTCATTAACGTGACAAAAACCAAAGGGTTTGTCACATTTTTTTATAATATGACATTTTCATGCACTGAGTCTCACATGAGATCACAAGTCCAATCCAACACTCTCTACATTTGTCAGACACTTTAGGACCTGCCCCGCATTGTTTTCCTTTCCATTTGAATAGAAACCACGCTTTAACCAGTGTTTTACACGCCTGGTTCCTGGAAAGAGGTCCCATCTGGGGTCCCGCGTTGCATCCAGCACGGCAGGTATACGCCCGGGCCCGTTTTGCCCATTTCGCCTGTCAGGCCCAATTTGTTGGCCCCGGGACGCTGTGTGCTCTGTTACAGTTTATGGCCGTCATTACCTCGATCGCTCGAGTAGGATTAAACGATTTGTTCGAAGGGCCCAGGCTATTTTATTACGTGCCTGGACACATTCGATTTGATCATCGCTAGGCCCAATACAGTTAAGACGTAATATTCCGTGGAATGTCCCAGAACCTAATAAGCCCCACTATAAACATCCTTTTCCACATAAAATCTCGTACAGTCCATTTTAATCATTTTAGGATCACTCGTTCCAAAATGAGTCCCACTGATTCACCTTGATAGTCAGCCAATCAAAATGGCTCCTTAAAATTTTAAGTACCCATTACGAGTCTCACACATGTATTATAGCTCATACGTAGGACCCACCAGACGTCTGACCTATGTGACTGTTGTGCGAAGAGGAAGCGACCAGCTAAAGGAAGTAATAGCATCCTTCCTAGTGAATTCCGGGACGATCGAGTGTTCGGACCCGTGTGGATTGTGTGCAGAATGAAGGCAAACTGTGAGGGTAATTTGCAACACTGCCAATTTACATAATTAGCAGTCCTGAACTCCCTGGCCGCAGAGTATCCTCTGTTTCTACCCTACCCCTGAACGCCTCCTCCCCGCTCCCAAAGAACGCCTCCCCCCTCCCTAACGCCAATCTGAGAAACGCGCCAACCTCAAGCAGTCATTGGCGTAAGCATCTGAATGCGTCAGAATTATTCCTTATGGCGGATTCACAGTTTTGCGATTCGGATCCAAACGGGGTATTGGTAGCCATTGACATATGAAAACGTGCTAATTGTCCTGCAAGGTCCACGTTACTTGAATTTCAATTTATCGACTATCGATTTGATCGTTGCGTCATAACGCCCTGGTTAATCCCATAGACCTAGTAACGAATACACATGACGTAAAAAGAAATCTATTAATTAATCTTAATTAGGACGAATCGAAGTGTCGCTTGTTCCACCCTGACGTCATCTCTTCCCGTATAAACGGTAATTATTGCTCGCACCTTGGAATGTCAATCAATTGATTTCGCTCGGGATACGCAGGAAGCTACCTGGAATACGATATGAGATAGGAAGGTCGTTGCCATATCTTCCTAATAATCGTTTGGCAACGTACACGACACTTTTGCCAATCGATTTAATAGAGACTTTAAGCCTGGATCGGTATACTTTTTTTATAGGCGGGTGCGGATCTTCTGTTTTTTATGCTCCTTTTTTAAGGCTATTAATTCTTAACGGATTTACATTGAGCACACCAATCACGAATTGGCACATTTCTGCGCGGACGCAATGAACATACCATTACCGTTTGAGCTTTCGTAATTGCGCAACTCGCTCGACTGTTATTTTGGACGAGGCAAAATGCTGGGAAGAAAGTCGAGCGACATTAAAGATGGCTTCGAGTTTACACTGCGCAGGGCGTCCTCTCGTGTTTACGAGACGTACCAAATATTTCCAAGGCGTCAAGAATCGGCATCGTCATTAACCGTGATCATCATCATCATCATCATCATCATTAACGTCTCCTCAATACCATATACAACCACGTATACAGTGTACGTATTGATAATTATTTTACAAAATTTACGATAATTCTTAACGGCGATTGCTTAATGATGTGTATTCTTTTTTTTACTTACAATTGGTTCGGCCCTGTTTCTTGGACACGATACGAAATACAACGTAATTAGAGGGAGAATCAACGATCGCTCTACTGTAATTACTCGCGCTGGACGTAGCGATTATAACGTAATTATACGAAGCAATGCTTCGTGTGTTTCGGTCTTGCTACATGTGGATCAACGTTGCCAACTTCCGAACCGGATTTAATGGTTGGTTCTTACTGAATATGGTTTATCTGACATAAACGTCAAGAGTAATGGATGAAATTTGAATCTGATTAAATTTTTTTTGCAAAATTTTTATCTCTTTTATTATCTATCTACGGTCGCACGCACGTATCTCATTCAACGTGGCATTGACCGTAATTAAGGATTAATTTCTATGGCTAGGAAAAGTGGAGGCATTTTTAAATGAGACATGCTGCGAATGCGTATCGTGGAGAGGTGATATAATTTATTTCACTATATCGTTAAAACACGAACTGAATCTTTCGATCTCTTCGGACACTACTTCGTACGTCGAGTAAAATCACATTTCTTATTTACAAAAGTATGTACAGTGTGTGGCAAAGCGAGCGTGTCCTGACGTAGAAATCTGGGAAATTACCAGCGCCATTGTTTAAGAACGTATCGAGGCCCGATTCGATTATTGAATTTAACGGGAGATTCTCGTAGCGAATAAATGCTTCATGTCTCCAGTAAATGCAAATATTCGCGAATCGGGTCTCGATAGGGGCGGTTCATATTTTCTAAATATTCAATGACGTCAGGACACGGCGCCATTTCCTCTTGGATAATAATTTAATTTAGTACATCTCAGACATCGATCGATAAAGAATACTGCTCGTTTGAAAACAACAACCTAACCTGTAAATATACATCGTACTTACTACACTGGGTTTCAAGTATCAAGTTTGGCACTCACTGTTTAGTTCCCTTTTATATCTATGTACAACCTTCGTTACATAGCTGACATTTTTGACAGGGTCGCTTTATTTTATTATTCTCGTCTCATCTCTCTCGCTCTCATTCTAGATATATATATTTATACTTCTATATTTCTCGTGCTTCTCTCATTGTCCCTTTACCTTCTCACTGGTCGCGTGAAAATTCGCGCAAAACTGTCTAGCAGTCTGTATTGTATTATTTACAAATATCTACGGTGGATCGTATTTTGCGTGTGTCTGTGCGTATGGCGAATTATATATGGCAAGATATTAAATGGATATTACGAAGGACCGTCGAGAAGTAGTAGTTAGGCGAAAAAAAAAGTTTATCAACGGCTGGAAGAATTCTTCGATTCGAATGTCTCCCGCGATAATCCCATATCCGGTGTTCTTATCCTACGCTTCTTCCTTGCTTCCGTAGCTATTTCCGGCCGGAAACCTAACGATTTAGCATCGTGTATACCCGTCTTTGACGGACAATGGCCACCCGTTAACGTGCTTCCTGTAGGATTCGTTCCCCGCGGTCCCTTGGCAGACGCTACAAGACGGAGTTACCGATGATTTATCTCGTTTAGATCTGGATTTTTTTCTTCCGAACATCGCCGAAGATCCCCGAGGGAAATTTCGAATTTTTGATATTCGGAACACATCGATACAAGCGTGGATCGGCCTGGTACGTTCATTTTCTCTTTGAAGCATCATCAGGAAATCCTAGTGGGGAAGGAACATCGATTCGTCCTGGTTGTGGATTCGTTTTCGTTTTAATGAAAGGCGCTGATCCTTCGGTCGCTGGCACCTAGTCCTTTCGATGTCTTTTCGAGGACAGTGCCGAGTGGGTCCTTCGGGCGAAGACGTCCATCCAAGTCTACGGGATCCTTTTCATTGGCGAGGTCATCCGATTCAAGGATGAAGAACGTAAATCTTTCTGGAGCAAAAGGACTCCAGGGCTTCTTGATCCTTCCTGGATTAATCCAGGCAAAGAACGTCTAGCTACGCTTCGGATCCGCTCGAGCACTCGTCCGCTTCCGGATCGATGTGTTCCTCTTCTTCGTGATGATAATCTCCAGTCTCCTGTTGCCACTTGCTCACGTGGTGAGTGTTCTTGTTGGTTCCGTTATTGCCGTTGCCGCCGGATTGCTGTTGCGCCTTGGCCTCCTCTTCCTGCTGCATCCTCTTGTGCTTCGTTCGTCGATTTTGAAACCAGACTTTAACCTGAAATGAAAAAAATAAAAAATCATATATTATAATCCGCGTTAATTCACCGAAGTTACTTTAACTCAGTGTCAAATAGAGTTTCGCTAAGATTCCGCCATTTTATCCCAAAGCACTTATCTATCTCCCTTCCCAGAATCCACCCCAATTTCACGCTCGATCGTTTGCCCCGTCTCAACTACCCCAAAGCTGTATACCGACTCACGGTGCCCAATTCACCCTCGCCAATCCGGGTTCGTGCTTCGCCACAAACGTGGGGCCTGCCAAATTAAGTGGCAACTAGTTAGAGCTCCCTAAAGTGCTCGCTTCGTAAAAGCCACCCCTAAACAGGCTATCCGGTTCCAAGGCTCATCCCCATATAGATACTCCCTCTCTCTCTCTCTCTCTCTTTGGAAGGGTGACTCCAGTCTCCATTGTCAAAGAATTGACTGCGAGACTCTCGTTGCATTGTATTCGACGTGCACACGCGCTTTTCACGGCTCCTGCCTCTGATCCAGGGAAAAAATAAAGGGGTGACCTCCCGATGGCAGGGAGTCACGGATGGCAAAGGGGTGAAAGAGAGCCAGCCGCAGAGAAGGCAAAATAAGGAGAGCAAGCGAGCGAGCAAGAGAAACTAGGTTATTACAAAGAGAGACGAACATTATACGTTTTTGAAGCTATCAACGCGTAAAATCAGCATTGTGCTGTTTACGCTCGATGGATTTAGGGTCAGGCTTTGCCGGCTGAGTTCGATATTTATATAATCCGGGGAATTCGATGTTTGTCTAACGCACCGTCGGACGTGATTTCTAACGAGGCGACGATTAGCGTCCGTCGCAACGCTCCTCTCCCGGTAGCTACGAAAATGTCGGAATATCAAATTTGAATAAACAGCCCAAAAATACTGTACACTCGAAATACATTATCCCGGGTAAATTTGAAGATGGGTATTTTGATGATCGGTCGATATACCTGAACCTTACCACAGTTTCACCATCCGAAGGGTGTCTTTGAATATTCGAACAAACGATACGGATATCCTACTCGAATGTTTAAGGGAAATCTGCTAACGAAGCCTTATCGATCGCGTGTTTTCCTTGGGGATGATTCGCCTGGAGGATTCATGAGGTTTGGATAGGAAGAAGAACTGTAATAGATGTTTCGTGGTGCTTCTCACCCTACCGAATAATCCATAGGAAACCTTATACCGTTGCGCAAGGGTGAGGGAGAGAGAGAGAGACAGACGAAAATCGCAACCCCTTCGCGTTGAAACTGCTCCGGCACTTATTGGGTGATTAAGAGGACAAATAGAACAACCCCTTTTACCACCATCCTGTCCTGGGGTTGCTCCTCCTGCTTGTCCTCATCCTCCCACCCCAGACTCCACTCTGCTCGAGCAATCCTTATGCGTATATACATACCCGTCCCGTACTCCAACCCCCCTGTGCTATTCTACCCTCCTGCGCATTTGCTTCACTTAATCGAGTTAGCGGCAGCGCCCCATTTGGTAATCACCCTCTGTCCCGAGGGTTGCCATAGCGACGGAGCAGTCCCGCGTTCCGATTGGCGGACATCTCCGCGCTCCTACCGGGGTGCCAGCTTTCCCACCCCTAATGCCTGGAGATGATGGGATTGCAGGCACTGGATGAGCTAGCAGGGTCACCCGGGGCCTCCCTTCCCTGGATTTACGCTAGGTTTAGCGATAGCGCTAAAACCCGAGCAGACGCCCGAATTCAACCCCTAACCCCCTAACACATCATCCCCCCTTCACTTCAGCGTCAACCACCACCAATTATTCCTACACTTTTCCCATAGTAAACTGAATCGCCTCGAATTGCTTATACACACGGTTAGACTCTGCACCCCGTGTCTAATAAAACTGCCCTCTTACTCTCCCCTCCCCCTTTCAACAGCCACCCCAAAACATACATTCTCCTATACCAACCGTGTTACCCTAAATCGAATCAAGTATCTGTCACTGTCGCGCCCTTGTAGATTCACGGTAGAGTTCAGGCCGGTTCACGGGAGTTCGCGCGAGTTCACGCCTCCAGCGGCCCGGTATCGTTTCGGAATAATCAACGCGCGCGAGAACGCACGGCCAAAAGGAGTATAATGACAAGAGCCGATCGCCGCCAAATGATAAGAAACGTGCGCTTTGGCAGCCAGCTAGGCAGAACGTTCCCTAAGTACATGCCTAATTGAAAGTGCTTCTGGGATCGGATACCGAAGTGACAGGCAGAGAGAGCCAGAGTACCTTATAGGTGCACGGGCAATGACAGTTGCGGAAAGGCAACGTTGGCGAACAGTCAGGATACAGCCTTGTACGTACACGACTTACAACTACGTTAAGGAGGAGCATGTGCGTTGAGGTTATGGACGCTAGAGAATAATAGAACGCATCGAGCGCCGTGTCCCGGTATGCATCGATAATCGTCGTATTAATTAATCCGGATTATTAATTAATATTCTAATTACGCAGGAGGCTCTTACTTCGTTTTACTTCCACCCACCAACCCCATCTCTATCCCTGGACACGGTGCCCACCTATATACCTGTACTCGCGACTCGCATCGTATCGGGTTACGTCGGGCCATAACGAGACGAGAAAACGGGGGTTCCCCTCTTGGCACGGACCTAACCTATCGAAGTCTTTATGTCCTCCGTTAAATATAATTACGTTTATTGCCCTGGCCCGGCTACCCTCCGATGCCGATTGGCTCGCTTGCCGTTTTTACGGCCGCGGGAAATTGGATATTCGCTAATGGAAATTAATATCGCCGATACCCGCACGACTATGAATATTCTCGCTGATCGCTATATATACATATGCATATATGCCTACTTTGCCTATACGTCATCTCCTGACTGGCTTTCTTGGTAAAATTTACCAACGTATCTGGTTGTCGTTTAATTCCTTCTTTTTTCTTGTCGGTAAAGAAGATTCCTGTTTCTCATTATTGGCGTGAGTTCTTGTCGGTGCTCCCTGCACATACACGTGCCATTGGAAAATTTTCAGCTAATTCGTCCAGATATTAATTTCCGGGAAATAGACGTATTTTTTATCTGTTTCTCGCTAATTGGGATTTTCTCACTTTATATGTTTTTCTCGCAATCCACCAATCCAAAAAGAATTCGACGAGGCTAATCCCCTCGGGGCTCGACCGTCACGCTCGAAACATTATTTTTAATCCCCCAGCGATACTCATATCGCCTGCTAAATAAACCAGTGATATTATTTTTCAATCGCCACCCAATACGACGGTAAGGCACACGTGTACGGCCCTAAGCGTTAGGGGTGTGATATACCAAACGACAGTAGAGGGGAGAAGGAGTGGAAGAGAGGCAGAGGTATAAGAAAAAAAAAAAAAAAAGTAAATGACACGCACAGGCAAAATAACGCTTGATACGCTGTACCCCCCCCCTCCCCCCCCCCAGTGATATGAGTAGCAGAGACACGGTATTATGGGGGATGATGTTTTGTTAGGACGAAATTGAGCGTGATAGGGAGAGAGAATGAAAGTAAGGGACGAGAGAGCCGAGAAGGCTGAAATATTCTCTGCGACGTTATGTTTTCGTTACACCCTCTCCTCCCGTTATAGACGCCATTTTTCTACCCTCGCGGCTATATCTATACCCAATGCATACATTCACTTGATACCCTTCACGCACAGAGTACACGCGCGTATAAGCATATATGTATTAGATGTGAATTATTTAATTTTGTTTTAAAGAATTGTCATCCCTTAAAAATAATCTCACAATTATAAACTTGGAGGTTTATTTGAGAGATTTGGTGGAAAAAAAAAATCAAAGGGTCAGAATGCACCTTGGTCACTAACCGACGTTTCAAGCTTGTTGCATGCAATCTGTATGCACGCAAGGCCGTGACAGTGACACGCTACGGGCGTGACCAGAGAGTCAAGAGCCGAGGTGCAGCAGAATCGACCGATGCACGAACTGCATCCGTTTCGCTGATCGACGAATCGGATACCTATAAGTCCATAGGAATATTTTCTCCTCAGATCCGATCAGCTCGACAGCTTTTTCGAGCAATTCCCACGAGAAAATCGTCGCGATTTCATTGGCCCGTATCATTGAAAAACAAAAACCCACCGCCATTACGTACACGTGTACGAGGCTTAATCGATGGCGCCACTAAAATTTCCTTCCTTCGATTAGCCATTGTTTCGGTACCTCATCTGCATTCGAGAGGGCAGCACGTGTCATGCATATATACATGCACAAACGCTACAAAAGACAGGTGCCCTCAATATTTATCTGCGATACCGAAAACGGATATCGAGATAACAAGACTATTACTTTTTCAACGCGATACAATAAATTTTGCACGTTACTGTCGCGAATTTCAGCGGGCATGAAAAAAAAAACATAAAACCTATTCAAAAAATCGCGCCTCGAAATTTCCCCTGTATTCTGGGTAAAGAGGGTTTCGATGCAATTTAATAATCGAATTGAAGATGCACTTTCGCATACGTTTAAAATTGCAAGGACATTACGACAATTTCAGAATTATTTTATACATTTTTTTTTCTAATATTACGATTCAAATCTTTTTATACTGCGTCAAGCCAGAGGATTGATGACAGTATTCGTAATTCTTTATTCTCGGTGCAGGAACGACGCGCCTCATTATGCATAGTGAATCGTATGCAGCCTGCATAATGCGCAAACTTCTCCATTACGGCCACAACTCGGTGCATCCCGAGGACGTCCATCAAGAGTATGGACAGGTTCGGTACCTTGAGATAGTCGCGAGCAGCTTGCGCACGCACCATATATTCCAATAAAGTTATATTTTTTCTACACGTCACTTTGTCGCAATTCAAATTTCCCGCGCTTATCTAGGTACGTACCGGTGCACATCGTAGTTCACGGTCGAAGCCTCCTCATATACCTATATATAACAGTAGGTGGTAAGAGAGTCACGCGGGGTCTTATGTTCTCCAACCATAAATAAGATCTCGGATGGGTTTTTAACGCAATTCAAATGAATCGTGATTCTATGCGAGTATCGCCAGGGGCGCGTGCACCTTGAATTTGTTGCTCTTTCACGTCGCATTCATGGAAATAAACGCTGCTCGACGTGAATCGTTAACGAGCTTCTTACGGAACACGTAACACACCGCGGGTACGCACGAAACTTTAATGCTTCGTACACAGGGCACTCTTCATTCGGTCGTTTTGACGTATCCACATGTAACCACTAAAAGTAACGCGGGTCGAACTTACTCGGTGTAAGATTGTACAAGTTTCATGAAGTGCGCCTTCAGTGTGAACGCGACCTAATTTCCTGGGACAATTATGGCCGTTAGTGCCGGTCACGATTATATTAGCCATACTGACTTCGTTATAAGAATAGGTAGTCGTAGAATACGCGTGAGTAGCCATTGTCGTCGCGATGTGAGACAACCTCAAGTAGCCGTTTCGGTCGTCGGCAATAATGTGTGATAAGCGGACGATTACACATTTGATTTACGTGCCGTTTGTTCCTTCAATACGAAATGGCCATTCTCTTATTTAGCCGTGTTCACGTGTAATCTGCCTATAGATCGTCCCGTTTGAATACTTTTTCTCAATAAATCCCATGATCCACCTAAAACCTCACTAGACCCGTACAGTCCTATCCAAGACTTACAGAGAACCTCAATATTACAAATTCACACTTCTACCACAGTAGTCACTGACGATTCTAGAAAACGCCATACTCTACGATTTTGTGCAAACGAAAAAAAAATTAACCCCCTACGGTCGCACGAAGGTAACCGCGAGTGTCGTGTCGTCCTCTTATGCGCGCTGCAATCAGTAATCCCGCCACTTATTTCTCAAATTTCATTATGCGCCCAAGTACAACAATCAAAGTGTAATGATTATTAATAAAGTTTCGTCCCGACTCCTATCGATCGATCGATATCAAAAAAAAAAATCCAATATAAATAATCCCATTAACGATATTACGTATCTCCAATAATTCGCCGTATGTCCGTGCTCCACGATTTAATTAACGTAGAAAATGGGACAAGGTGGCAATAAATTAATGGCAACTAATTTTCCAAGCATCGCGACTAGCAATCATCATTAAAGTTCGAGGAAAAAGCAGGGGGGTCAAACGGAAACAAGAATACCCGATACCTGCAGTGTACCAACTTAACCCGGCCGGACCCATTGTCCACCTGTTCGTATAGACCATTCATTCCCTATCTTTCAATTTGCATCTTTTGTTCGTTAAGTGGCCAATTCCGGAGCTCTTAATAACGTAACGCAATTATGCTTACTCCACACTCCTTAGTCGGTAATAAACGCGAGACACAACGAGGCGCACTGAGCAACGCGTACATATCGTATGCCCACAGTGTCTCAGATTAGTACCGGTACTATAATAACCTTACATTTAATTTACTGCAAGATCTTCGATCGGCAATTCTGCTTTACGGATGTAAACGGTAACGAGTATATCTTACATCCGTACGAGACACAAATTCTCTCTGCTTATTACTTTAGATTTTTATTACTTTTTTTCCTTCTTCTTTTTTTTCTTCATCCTTCCATCCAGTCACGCCCCTGTCGAAGCTAATCGCTCTCTCGTGTAGACGCGATCCCTCCTTTTCCGTGAAACCCAAGCGTTAATCGCTCATCAAGATTCGCCAACAATAAGAACAACTTGGGATCGGCATCACGCTAACCGATACCCGGCATTAGTCGGTTAATTATTTGCAATTAGCAGATCCCTGTACAAGAGGAATCGAATTAAATCGTTAGAACGGCCGCGGAGCCGTTACTCAATCCGTTGCGCAATTATATAAGTACAGTACGGTTTATATATATATATTTCTGTGTAATCCAAAGCACTACAAGCTTCGAACTCGTAACGAGTTAGCATCTCAATGCAATGTATCATTATTAAGAAGAAAAATAATTTTTAAAAATAAAGGCTTGTCAATGGCGGAAACTCCAGTTTATATTATTAACGGTCAAACGAAAGCTTTTCAAGATGGCCCACGTCCCCGTAACCGACACAATTCCCAACCCCCCTTTATTTCCCCCATACTTTATTTTACAAAGCTAACGCCCAACGCCCCTGGAATATGCAATACACGTGTGCGTATATATATATGTATACCTACCACGTGTGTTCTTGCGTGCACGCATATCTTTTTATATACCTACATAATATACGGTATATATATATATATATCTAACCTACGTAGTTCGCGCTACCCCGCGTATATTCCAGATTACCATATCAATTCCCTCGTTATGGGAGCTCGTACGAGCAGCCATTAAATCCAAAGGGGCTATTGTCAAAGGGGAAGGAAACGCGCATGATGTTCCTGACTTACGCGAAACACATTTAACATTATTCCTTAATGTTGTGCGCAATCAAGTACCGATTGGTCGAAACGCCGAATTAGGATTAATTTTTATAATTAATTCTCACCTGAGTCTCCGTGAGTGACAGTGCCTGCGCCAATTGTTTCCTCTCGGCGCCAACCACGTAATGATTTTTTTCAAAGGCGTGCTCCAATTTCAGTAACTGACTTGGACTGAAGGCCGTTCTTATTCTCTTGGGCTTCCGGAATGGCTGTAGGAGGAATCCAGGAATATCCGGTCCTGAAAGACGAAGGAGAGTTTGATTAGAAATTTAGTATTTATATTGGCATATGAGCTTATGCTTTAAAAATATTGTATTGGGATATATATATATATATACTCTTGGAGTCATCGATCATAATGATTGGGCAGGAGCGAGATACCACTTATGGGAATTCGAAATCAATCCCCAGATTAAATCGTACAGACAGATCTAAATCTAAATCTTAATGTGATATACTGTCTTCTTAGGCAATTGGTTTTGGTAGATAAAAATGACAAAAGTCAGCATGGTATATAATATATATGTATATAACAGGGAATATAAACTACTGAAGTTTCTTCATACTCTGTAATTCGGGTCTGGTTATAATGAACGCAACGAGCGTTGGTAATCAAAACGTGTGTTATTCATGGGAAGGAGGGGAAGGGGTTAATGATTTTTATTGTGACTCTATAAAACTCGGGAATCTTACCAAATCTTTTTGCAAATGATTCCCGTACCAGTTTTAATTAAGTCGCGGAATTACGTAATTATATATAAAATATACATATATATATATATATATATATTGTGCTACGTGATACCATTGAATTTGCTAAAACTTCATAATACCTGCGTACATTTACGGTCGTGTTACGAAATTCGGCCTGTTCGATGCGGTTGCCAGTTTTCAAAGTATCACGTCTCGTGTCGTCTGACGTGCTTAACGCGCCCGTCTCTGTTACGCAGGTTCTCGCGTTTCTATATCTATAAAACCGCACCCGACCAAAGTCCGACCTCATCATCGAGTTCACTCGGTGAAAGGGATTGATCTTGGGTAATATTTTCGAGACAAAGGAAATTAGGTTAGGGTACCGAAACAAAATTGGACGCGTGCATAATTTGAAATGATAGAAAAAAAAAAACAAGAAAAAGTAACATTATGCAATTTTGTTTTCGTTATAAGTGAAACGCTCTAATAAGATTCAGCCCTAATTTAATTGAATAAAAAAAATCCCTCTTTTCCGGTACACGCTACTGACCCTGACTATCGGTGCAAAAGCGCGTAACACGCGGCCATTACATACAAGCAGTTGCATTATGCATCGGAATTCAATGTTAAGACTAGTGCATCGTCGTGAGAACTGAAATCCTCGAGAAGATCCGTAAGAGCGTATACACGTAGTGGATAATGCTAATGACCAATTGAAAGTAAGGGAAAAATGCGAAACGAAGAGTAAAGAGAGGTTAGGTTCCTTCTGATTGTTACAGATACAGCAGATCAATGTATAATAGGCATATATGCACGTTATAAAATGGTATAGAATCAGGATCCAAAGATCATAGGATCCTCGCCCAAGGCGCACTTGAGACATTAAGTATCCGACGCAAGAGATCAAGAGCAGCAACTGGGTAGGGAAAAGTCTAGTTCACGAAAGTCCATCTACCGCTTCCTAGATGGCGCCCTAGGCGTTCGCCCGGTCCCTTCGGCCTTAGTTCGAATACGAGCCTGTAATTACGGGAAGCTTGTGCTGCTCCAGGGTCGCAGCTGAGACGCCTAGAGCGACTTGAAATTACTCAAAAATAAGACTAAACGGTTAACATATCAAATTACCCTGCTTCCCAGTTCGTGTCGAGTGCCAAGGCCCGTAAGCGCGGCAACCGACGAGTCGGGGGTCGGACTGCGCGGCTCATCTGGGACTCCCAAACGAAACACTGCGCGGCCAGGACTCTCGATTCGGGCTGCACCACATAATATAAGAAGGGGTCTGCTGCAGCTCTTGGGTCTAATGTCTTTTTAATTGTTGCATTAGCTTCCATCCGCATAATCCGCCATCTTTACTCGCAATTTTTTATATTTTCATTATATACCATCGCGCTAAATAATTACGCCCGGCCCTTTTAGTACGTCTACATATAAATTCATATATTTTATACAGTAACGAACGACTGTTACAATCCACTGATAATAATGAATTCTTCCACTATTTACATTTTTTATATGATAACAATGCACTCGGTCGTAGATAAAGAAATACATATAGATACGCGTTCCCTCGCGTAAGAAAGTATCGTGCGTAATCGAATGGTCAATAACCGATGGATTTATTCGCAGCCTCCTATATTAACAGACGTAATGAAAATCTTTAATAACATCGATCACGAGTCCACGGTATATCTACATCTAGATCCATTGTAACGAACGCTGATGATATAATGCATTAACCAAATGCTTCGTGTTAATTATGTATAATTTAAGAAATACATAGCTGAACGAGTGCAGGTCCAAAGATCAAGGGATTTAAATGCAGTAATGATAGAAATACTTATCCCTCGCATACACGAGGTCGAAAATTTTAAATAAGCCAAGAGAGGAATCGATCTCCAATTCTAAGTGTATCTTATCTAATGCTTTCCTCATGAATATTCATGTAAATTAGCGGACACGACTTTTAGATCATCGCCCGATAAACTCGACATCTCGTAGAAGGCGAAACTCACTGTAATTTGCTAATATTCTATAAAATGGTAATAACGGGTGCGGCCATTGAACAAGCCATCATTAAGGTTTCCAACTGACGTGCAAGAAGTTGGGATTTGGCCGACACCGAAGTTTTCAGCTCTCGTTTCATCGACCCGTTTCAGGAAAGTAATACGCGTTGGCCAATCGACGCCAAACGTTTATACCGATTGGAAATCATTGAGCGTGACCGGTATGGGTTATAGTACGTTAAGGTTATGTTAGGTTAGGTTAGGTTAGCTGCCAACTTTATGAAGACGTCAATTGGCTACAATGGCGGCAAGAGAGAGTCACTCCCAAAAGTCGACAACTGTCGGGTCCGCCTCTCTGGCATTTTCACTATAGAGGGTGACGAAAAAAAAAGGGCGAGAAAAAAAAGAGATCAAGGGACGAACCGAGTGTAAAGAGAGACAAAAAAAGATGAAGGCGACAAATGCGTGAAACGATCCGATCTCAGAGCTATGGGGTGAAAAAAGAAAAAGAGAAAAAAAATACATACAAGCATCTCTTCTGGACCGGCTTTGTTCCCGTAAAGGACACCCTGTAGAGCTCGCACGGGGGGTAAACGCTGTTTTAATAATGGTGATTAACCCTCCATTGTGCTGGGACGTTTCGTTGTCACCCAGTACATAGTAGCCGCTGATCACGCTTCACTCTATTGACCTGACAGTTCGTATTTTTTTTTTTCGAATGTTCGTTTCAACGTTATTTTTTTCTTTTCTTTCCTTTCTTTATTCTTTTTCCTTTTTCAGAACTGTCTATCGGCCTATGATATACAACAGACGTATCTGGGACATCCTATAGTGTTATTCATGTGGCGTTATACGCGTTTCATTGACATGTCCAGGCACCAATGTGTCTGGCAATTGTACCTACCGTACAGTGGTCATTGCAAAATGGTTATATCACGTATGAAATATAATCTGGATTCTACATCAGAATTTTCTTAGGAAATTTATAGCAATGACATAAATCTGATAATTACATTTTTTTTCAAAACTTCGATTAGTATGAAATTTAGCAACCAGAATAAAAATTAAAGACAGAACGTTACATCGTTACGTACTTGCCCACAGTGCTGAATACAAAATTCATACTGATTCGGATAATCGAAAAATATTATCTGCAGACGCCCAGATGCAGGTATCTGTTAGATAAGACCTGCGGCCCTTGCGATAATCATATTTGCACTGTCCATGCAATTACGGCTGTCGGAATGATTTGCTTAATTAATTATTGAACCGTGCCGGAAATTGATGAAGGATAATAATAAACTTGATCGATACACATTTAATATAGTTCCCCTTCGACCACTTTAAATGCCCGAAGTGTATAATCTAAAAATCCTTGCTCAACCATTTGCAATCTGTAGCTTTTCCGCGACTTAAACGCTATTTCGATGGGTAACATTTTTTAGCGCAAATAAAATAGCACGCGCAAAATGATAAGGGAAAACTACGAAAACTTGTCTTAGGAAGTACTACGGGTTAGGAGCATATGCTTACGCTATATTTTGAACGTGATAAAGCACAGACCAAAATTAAAGTATACTATCTAGATACTTAGAAACACAATCAGCCGTCATAAATCATACACTCGACGCGAACCACAATCGTGTCTTGATTTTTCCAGGTTCTTATGTCGAATCGACTATATCCTCCCCATTCGTTTAATCATTTTTACCTTATGAAACACGTACCGCATTTTTTCTATATAAAATACAGTACCATAGTGTCTATGCTATCGTGCAATTCTATCTATAGGGGAAAAAAATGACTGCCTTGCTCAAAATGGCAATGTATAATTATTCACTGCAGAAAACGAAATCAGAGATCGGTATACCGCATGTCTGTAATACTTATCTATATAGTTATGTACGTATCCATGTGCTGCCAAGTGAGAAGTAACCGGACCGAGCGTGAAACGTCCGTTTATTTCCGGAGGCATTGTTGGCTCTTGCGAGTAATAAATTCCGGAAGCTACGTAACTTTGGCTCAATCGATGAAGTCGCCCGCGGATTGGCCGCATTGCATTATAATTAAAATGCCTAAATTTTAATACTATCAATAATATAAATCCTGCTACTTATCGTAATAAACGAAGTAATAAAATGAAAGGACACGCTGTCGCTTCGATGACGAGTTATACCTCGAGTCTTGATATCACTTAAAAGTCTTTGCTGTGACACTTACTGCATAATGATGGTAGTAAAGAAACGGTCGAAACTTGTCATTCCAATACAGCCGGCAGTCATTACCGATACTTGCTAATTGCTAGATAACGTTAGTTAATTAACATGGGAATGGAGCAGCGAGCACGCCTGCAAAGGCTCATTAATTACACTGTGTTCAGGATTCCAGTCCCCATGGATAACAAGACCACCATAGATCAAAACACGGAGAGATAGCCCTTCCTCTGGGCGTGTTTACTTGCTCGAGAAAAACAAAATTCTTCGTTCTTGTTTTTCATACTTTCGTGACATTAAACACGTAACGAAATTGTCTTATGAAGATAATCACGCATTCCGATAGACGTTCCCGTAGGACTATTAAAACAATCAGCTCTACGTTATATGAAATGAACAAAAATTTTGAATTGGTAGAAAATAATGTTTGAAAAATTTAAAACATTCCGTTTCAGCAGCACATTCCTCTAAAGCAAATACAAACCCACGTGTGAAAATCAAATTAATCTCTTAATTGACCGGATACTGATTAATCCGTTAAAAAATATTTTTAAATGCGCATAAAATTCGTTCAGCCTGCTGGTTCGGACGTAGAAAGGTAAAATTCGTTAAAATCATAAACAAAGACGGCAGTCTAATTTTACAGAATGTCTTAATGACACGAAAGGCGAAACAGTGGCTGTAAAATGGATCAATGATATGCGCGATGCTCCCACGCGAAGGGTTATCATAAAGGGTGATAGTGTCCGTAGTTATATTCGTGCCTAACAATAAATGGCTACGTAAAAACGTAGACCATACGGATTACGAAGTACAAGTAAAGGGCATCTAGTATATACCTGATGCGGATTAGTTTGACCGGACTGATGTTTTGACTAGGGAAGAAGCGAAGCCAGCGAGCAATAACACGCAACAAAGATGGCGTCCAGAAGGATTTTTCCGTCGGGACTTGTTCCGCAGAGTGGATACCAGCAGACCGTTCCGTATTTGCTACGGGGCGTCTAGGTAGATATAGAGGCTTTGCCCTTTTTCCTTACACGACTGCCGATTGCAGTAAATTTATGATAATTGTCCTTAGCTGGGAGCCCTGTCAATGGCTGACCTCGTAAGTATGTAATGTAAGCGAAAGACCACGCGAAATGCATAAAACAGATTGGCTGACCCTGTTGATTGGATTTCGCCGATATATAATTGTCTGGGTCTGGTATGAATGGTTACGTGTACTAAAGAAGACTATGCAATCTCTCGTCGACGAGTGCCGCTCTCTTGTTATTTTAAAAAATCGGAATAATTAGGACACTACTACACATTGTTTGAATAAAAATTAAAGCGGTTGGTATGCTTGATAAGAATTATCAAGAGATGACTTAAATTTTACAAAACTTTATAGCGTTGTTAAAGGTCATTTTTTTATAGACAGCATATATTATCTCTTACTTATTTCTCTTATATTTGCGTTCTGAAATACATAATTAGTCAGTAATATCTATTAGCGTAAATGGATAAGGACTGTTAATTGGGCTAAATAGACGTAATCAAATGACGGATACGTCATCTTGTTTTTCCTCTTTCAGTTCTTCCTTTGATGATAACGCGCATAAGCACTGATCATTACAAAACGTCCGATTACGAAAATATTGCGAAAGATCAACGACTGCGTATTTGTTTATCCAGAGCGCAACGGCGCACGTGCTTGCGTTGCTTTAACGCGCGCGATGACTATAATATTTTTATACGTTTCTACTCTTTGTTACGTTTATTTTTTATTTCAATTAGTCAGTATAAATATTCAGATTATAGAAAACAAACTTACCGCCAGGAAATCGATGTGGGAAGATTCTGCCGTGTCTAGAGAGTAGCCATGGGTAGAGTGGATAGCTATCCCTAGGTGGCTGATGAGGATGTGGTGGAGGATGAGGTCCACCAGGTGCCCCACCATGAGAATAAGGTCCGTGTGGAGGTCCATGAGGTGAACCACCGTGATGGGCTTGAAGCGCCACAGCCAAATTCGCGGCTTGGAAGTGTTGAGCAGCGGCCAGGTTGGCAGCCAGGGCCAGTTGCTGGGTATGGTACTCGTTCTGGCCTGTCTGAGGTCCAGCGGGTCCATGTCCAGGTATACCGTATAGGGATTTGAGCTGTTCGGCTGCCACCGCTGCCGCAGTGGCTGCCCCAGGAGGCGGTGCGAGGTAGTTAGGACTTGGCCTTACCACTCCTGGTGGTGGCTGAGGATGCGAGCCTACTGGTGAATCATGTGGTATCCTATGAGGAGGACTAGGACTGTTATTCGGTGTGGATCCTCCGCTATGACTGTGCGATGTCGTCCTGTTGAATTCTAGATGATGCGCCAGTCCCAGAGGATGACTATTGTGCGAGGGCGTACGCCGTGAATTAGGATAAGATTCCACAGAGGAACTTCGCGACAATGGCCTGTCTGAACTCTCAGAGTGAGCTCCGGGAGACTGTACGATCTGCCGACTCCGCGGCGAGGATGATCCTTCGACATCCATTGGACTTCCATCCCGGTCAATGTCAACGCGTTCGATTCTGTCCAGACGATCCTCCCGACCGCCGCCAACGATGGAGTCGATGCTGAAGCCGATTTTTGGCTTCGAAGGCACCGGGACAATTGGCGTCGGCGCGAGCGGCATCATCGTACGCGCCGCAGCCAGCTTCTCCGAGGAAGGTGTCACCGAGTCTTTACAAAAAATCCCGCAGGGATTCTTTAAGTTTCCCGCATCCTCGGGGTGATCACCCCCCGTCACGGCTGCCTGTCGATGACCTATTTCTGGATGACAATTTTAATCCTCAGTAAGATTTCTACCAGAGATTCTGTCTCTCTGTCTCTTCCTTTCTCTGTTTAGGCGACGGACAACAACTTGCGTTAAAGTCACTATAAAGCCCACCTGTCTAGGGTTTCCAATCTCTTATCCCCCTGGACTCTTCTCACATTTCCAGTCGTCGCACTAGCCAACCACTGATCACATCAGTACCTTCAATAGATTATATTATTCAACCTGGCACTGTTAAACGTCTACACTGAATTCATATTTGTTATTCATTTCTCAACGTGTACTCGATAAGACTGTCACTCTAAAAGTTTCGCAATTAAAGCCACTGTGGTACAGAGTCACTGCACGATAATCAAGTACATAAGTAAGAAACTGACATATTTGAAGGTTAGGAATATTCCGTATCCCGGACCGTCGCTCTGTCCATCCACCAAGTCCCTCAACGAGGTATTTCTCTTAACACAAATACTGCTTACTATAAATCTCCTACTCGTAATCCGACCACTCACTGAACTTCACACACTTTATCAAACCCTCCCGATATACTTGTCACTGTCAAATTAGAGCTGGTTCGTATACACGCGAGGCAGAATCTTAGCTCCGCGAGTCTGTCGGATGCTTCTGGCGTGAGCGCTTGGTGGTGTTTGAGAAAATTACGGGCTAAACGCCTGGGACTGTTTGGTGGGAGAACGCTTGCTTTTTTTCCCCCACCTCGATGCCACAGTGGGGAAGATCCAGCATAGCAGGCGTGTCTCAAGTACCTAAACGTTCCACGGGCGTGTACCATAGTGAATGCTATTGGTCGGCATCATGTTCTAGCTCCACCGACTTCCCTTTCCATGACGTACTGCCCCTACAAGTGGGGAGACATTAGCTCGCGATGGGCGTTAAACTCACGTTTTTGCCGTGGGACGAAAATGAGTCGTTTAATTAATACGTCTGGACTCTCGAGCGTTTCTTGTCGCTGCTCCTAGGGTGCGCGTCGGTAGTTTGATGCTAGAGGGGAGGCTTCACCAAGGATAATGTCAAAGATCTCCGCGGATGGTTTGCCTCTCGTTAGACAACCAAGGATGGAAGATCCTTCGAAACCCACGCGAGGCAACGCTTCTTGTTCCTTACGTTATTCTTCTCAAGTTACGAAACGCATCCACGCAGGTACCTACCTACAGTTCAGCACCTCCTCGTTGGATAATGGTAAACTGGAATCCCTTAAAAGAGTCTGTGTCAGGTCGACGTGTGAATCCTTCAACGGGGGCTTTATGTCACGACCAGTTTAAAATTATTCGCCCTTAACCAGTCCCTTCTCGAACGAGTTATTTCTTAGCGGCTGACCACTTGCCGTCCTTTTCTACGTTTCGCTTGCTGTTTGCTTGACTGACCAATAATTCCGCAAGACGTTGGTTGGCGCTTTTCATTTCTATCCATCCATCCATTAATTTTCATATAGTTGCCAGGTCAGTATATGGTAGTTAAGCTAATCCGTTATAGGGGGCGTTGTCGACGCGTAGTTATATCTGTCAGATTGGCAAGGCCGTAATTAACGAGGCATAGCCAAACGATCGTTAATTCATGTAATTTCATCGAAGTGTATGAGCAATAGTTTTTGTTCTATTGGCGGTAGCCGGTCTCGCCTCAATATTCAAATGCTATATGTTGCTAATCCATATGGGAGAATTCAACAGTGGAACCGCGTGTCACTAACAATACATATCTTTAAGAACTATAACGATCAGCGATAAACGTAGCTGTTTTGCAAGCACAGAATTTCGTAACTACACAGAGTGTTACAGTCTTTGCGACTAACGATATCATGGACTACGTTCACTAGTTGGATCATTACTTTCTGGATTATGACCCCGTTGGTAATTATCTAGCTATTATTTGTGGATTATAATTAATTATTTCCTCGAATACTCCATTCGGTAGATTTACTAAGCGCAATTTCTTTGGTTTTGTAATAATTAATAATAATAAATTTCGCAAATTCTATCCTGTCTGTTATGCCAATTGTTACGGGAATATTCAGGTCGCACGCACTGATCGAAGTTAAGCCTCTCCATTTGATTTCTATGGCAGAACCAACTTCGGGTGTTCCGTTCGTACGGAATAACCCTGTATACGGAAAATACAAAACTATTGAAAATAAACGACGGCAGTTCCATCTGTCGGGAGAAGTAAAAATCTCAAAGAATATTCAGCCGCTTTCTAAGGGTAGCGAAAAGGTTATCGACACTTCAAAAGTCAAAGACGACGTTTACACAATGAGATCAATAATTCTATTCAATTAGAACGAAATTAGATATCTCCTTACATTACGCAGGCGCTTATTTGATGACTATCGCTTACATAAGACGCCGAAGGTGATATCTATATAACCGTAACATATAAGTATTAGTGTTTGCAGTAGCAAATATACCAATTAAAATAGCTCCTACAGTTTCTCGGCCGTGAAATTCCCTGTGAGTTCGCAGAGCGGCGAATTACGATTTTTCGCCACTGATTGAGCCAATTTACGTTCCAATCGAACGGATCGGATCGGGCTCTGGCAATCGGACATTCTCGGCATTAAGAGAAATGCGAGTTAGAAAGGATAGTCAGAATTAGATCCAACAGACTGAGCGAATCGGCTTGAAATCAATTTCGGAACAGCTTCGCAATTAAAACATATAAATTATGAAATTACGCGATCAACGTATTAAGTGAATCTATAAATTTTCACAATTATCCAAGAAAATCGAACTCGTATCTCAACGTTAAAATTATCTCATTCAAATTTATCATTTTGCCAATTCTTCTTTAAGATCTTCTCTCGTCCTTTAAGATGACATTAGCGAATGGTCGGCGCGGCCGTATGTCATGTGTGTAGGTGTTCAACTTATGTCCAAAGGTGGGGATATTCAACATGGCGACTGTGCACACATCGTGGTCTGTGGGGAACCAATGCGAGGGCACCGAGTACGCCCGTCCCGTCTCTTCTTCTTATTCTTGTTTCATCGGTGCTTCTCCTCTGCTTGCTTCTTGCGCCCTCCGACAGTCTTGTTGCTCTTCTTGTTTCTGCGTTCCGAAGTGGACACGGAGGACGTGCGTGAGGTCTTCAAACACTTTGGTGTATGGATCTTGCCAGGACTGTTTGAAAATTTTCTATGGAATCCTAGACGATTTTTCGAGATCGTTGAGCGACCTACAAAAAAATGGCTGTTACTCTCAAGTATACCTTGGATTAGAAATCCGTTTTATATACATAATAAAACGGTTGAAATCGTTAGTGCTACATTGTCATGAAAAAAGATGGCGTCTCTATTTGCGATACACCTTTCCTGGATATAACTGAAGTACCGAGTATTCTTATTCGCTATTACTTTTTTCTCCTTCCTATAGTTTAGCGAAGTAGAAAAAATTGCAAGTTTTTTTTTACAACTCGTAAAATTTCACATATTATCAATTTCTTATTTGACCTAAAGTCGTATAAGAATCGCATTGATTTACTCGAGAATTGTTCACTTACCCTTGATTCGTTTCTTTTGACGAAATTGAACGGTTGCTTGATTATTCCAACGATGTCGAAAAATCCTTTTCTCATTCGCGTTCCTTTGTACTCTAGTTTCCACCCCTATTGTTAGTCCTTTTGTTAGTCCACTGAAAAAGAATCCGAGTCAGTATTTCTTTGGTTAACGTATTTTTCTTAACAATGCCACAACAAAGGTCCTACATACCTATACTCCGGAAGCGTCAGATAAGAATTGGATCGTTTGCAATGTTATTCTAGATCGCGAAAAGGATCAAAGGGATGATTGAAAAAAAAAGGATTGAAAAAAGTTAACGGTACTTTTCCGTTAGCCGGGCGCAAGCGAAAAATCGACTTGGCTACTTCACTACTTGGCTCGTGTTTGGTTCACAATTGGCAACATTTGCTCCCGGCTAACGGAAAAGTACCAATTAACTTTTGCCTCACCTCTCAATAGACGTTACGACTATCGATTGACAGAATTCATATTGGCCGATCGTGCCTATAAAGTATGTATAAGAAACGACGCGAGAATTGAAGAAAATTGAAAGAACTAAAAGATTGCATTACACAAATGGCGTGGCTAATCAGACTATTTATTCCCGCAGCGGTGTAGCTGGAAAAAAAATTATAAAAGAACAGCATACATTTCATATCAGATTCTAACAGGAAACACCCTAGGTTACATGGGGTTCTGATATATTTCATATTATAACCACCATTGTCGGGCCACCCTGCACGTATCAATTACCTCCACAATTATAATAACCTTATAATATCAATGTAATGAAAGCACAAGACCATTGAGCACCTTCGGTTCACTTTACACGTAATCCAATGCATTCAACTCCCCATATAAAATTTACCTTTCGACCCCCCCCCCCCCCGCTCCACTCCAAGAAATTATTCAAACATATGTTCGTACCTCAAACGTTTGCAACTCAATTACTTTCACCCCTATGTGTCCCATTATAAGATTCCTGGATACATCCCTATCTCTCGAGAGACTTCCTGAATTCTATAGAGGATATAGTAGCCATACTTTTGGAATATAAAAAATTATATAAAAAAATGGACTTACAAATAATTATTATTATATATAAAAAATTGTATTTCATCCAAGTGTACTTCAACTTGAGTTTAGGTATACCAAGTGTAACTTTAAGTGCTGAACTTTCTTGTCTCTAAGTGCTGTCGTGCGAGCTGGCTCGTGGCCGTATCGTATAACGATCGCGTAAACGAGTACGAAAAGTGGTTGTGTAATGAAAAAGAAAAAAACTGTAGTTTAGAAGAGGAAGGATGCTAAAGCTAAAGGGGTAGGTTATGCTGACATTCAATTACCGACCACTTATAGGCCACTACGTGGATACTCTCGTCCGGCCACTTTCAAGCTAATCGCCCTTAATAAGGAATCTCGGATGCATCAACGTATAAAGGCTTGCGCTTATCCCGGGATCAATAGCCTTGGAATTGCACATGGGGTTCTTATCCGTTAACCCCTTGACGGAATATGACGACGAAATGGCCGTCTGGACTTTACGTTCCGGATAATAACGCATCGCGGGTGGATAATGAATAGGTAACAGAAGAATTTAATTTGCCTTGAAATCGTCGCCAAGAGGTTAAGTCTACTCCTAGCATACAGATATTATCTGTGTACTATCAATGTTGTAGCTAGACGATCTAACGGGTCGTTATCTATGTTTCAATTTCGCGGTTGAGAGACACTGGATTCGCGGTCCCCGCGGCTTAAATAACCAACCGGCACCTATGATTTTCTTGGAACAAAAGACGATTAAATTGAATCGCAACTCGCGTTCTAAGACACGAGGCATCTGCTGGGAAGAAGAGACGCCAATGAGAAATAAAAGGAGCTGTACGAAAAGTAAGTAAATAACTAAATAAATAAACGAGAAATCGCGCTCTAAATAGAGTATCGAGACCGAAGATGGAGCCCTCTCTGATTACCCATACTCGGGCCCCATTATACCTTATTACCGTGGTCCGATCAGCTTTATTATGGGTCCACCTCCCTCTTACGGGTTCCTACGAAAAATAATTTCCGATAAACACACGGGCCCTGTAATGAGGATGGCCCCGAGGTGCTGAATCTCCCTCGGTATTAACGGCTGTTTAGCTAAATTGATCGGCCATGTTCACACTTGATTTTTCAAGCCTTCATCATACACCATCGTATCATAACCTAGATCTTATCCTTATTGGGAGACTAAGAAAGCACGATATACAGAAAATAGATGGAATTCGTTGAATGCTTTTCTATAATGTTTCACAATCTAACCTGTCATTTCGATCTTAAACATCTGTGTAATCTCCGCTGTCATTTTGCTTGCTTCTCGCATACGGAGTATGGAACGTCGATTCAGTCTGATTTGAGTTGCGGGTGAAATTGCAGAAAAGCCCGTGCTTGCATGTTTCGTTCAAGCATCATGAAACTCTATCCACATTACTCATGGTCCATGAATATCCATGGACCGTGGAGTAAACCGCGCTGGCGTGCTCTGATGATGGGTAACCATGTGTAATGGAGTGCTAACTACCGGCCACCTCGCGAACTAACACACCTTCCCCGTAGAGACTACACCACCCGTTCTCTCTCGAGCATGGAGAAAAAAGAATGAAGACGAGAGACTCGTGCAGGCATGCCTCGTCTCTTAGTTTCTCAAACAAGGGGGCGGTGCTATACAGTTCAGTGGCAGTCAACTACGAAGGAGATACTTGTCTCGGATGAGGTTAAACCCCGTATTGAAATGTCTGACCAACCGAAGTAGTTTTCTGATCTTTCTGTTTATCCCATTTCATAGCTCATGAATAGCTCGTTATAGCTCTGGAATTCCTTTTTATCTTTAGAGTATTATGATTCGATTGAAACTTTCAAAAACTGCACTGTGCACTAAGAAGAGATCGATACGGCATTATCGATAGGCTCAGCTTGAAATCGCATCTAGAGAAAAAGTGACTTAACTGAGTATCGGTGTAATTTCGTTTGGTTGTAATCGGGCGACTGGTTCGCGGGTTGCGTGAAGGCTCTCATCATCATCATCATCCTGGTGGCGTGTTTGCTCTGGAGCGATGAACGCGGCAACCGGGTAGGGAATAATAATAAAAGGGAAAAAATAAAATGGAAAATACGGTCGAACGGAGCCCGTCATTACTGGGTTATTACCTAAGTATCGGCGAGAGAACAGGGCCGCGTGTGTAGACAGAAAAATGTGACTTTAAAGGGAAAACTTAGACGGAACGTACGCGTGTCTGGTTATCGGTAAGTACTTCTAATATATCGAATATGCGCATGCGCAGGAATCTTGATGGAGTCTACTGCATAAGTCACAGGATGGCGCTATCTGTTTAATAAGAGTACTTTTTTAATTTTCAATTACGCATCCTTTTAATATCTCCCTCGGTACCTGAGGGTAAAATTTACAAAAAAACTTTATTTCTCATATCGATAAATCAAAACTTAATTTCAAAATGATATCAATCGAATAGACTCCTCTCTCATACTTCCTCGTCAAAACTTATTTTCTCTCGCTCTATCTCACCACGTATAAGGTACCGCCGTTCAACCGCGAATCCGAGGGCGCACGATTTATAAAGCAAACACCGTCAGCACCCTGCAATCAGTCGATACAAACTATGCCTGGTATCGCGCCCATCATCGCCTCGAATCTTATACCTCGAAGCACGTTTACACCGTACTTAGTCGATACTTCGCTAAGAATAAATTAATAGTTTCAAAGGTAACAGCCGGCATGAACATTCGAAGATTCTACCATAAAGACAAAGCACACTGGAGGTTGTCTTTTGAGACTTAGGTTATGTACGAGTATTATTAATATTTTATCCAAAAGAATGTCAATGATATACATACGTAATACAAAGAGGAAAATTAGACGAAATTCCGAACCCTGAACCAGTCGACGAGGCAGGGATGCCTATTATCGGCATCCTAATGGGACCTCCATTAATAAATAGCACATCGATTCGTAGTTCGTGCTTTCAAGATGGGCCACTAGGTAGCATTTATCCGAGTGGCAAATTATCTCAGACCCTCCATCTTCAAAACCAATCCCTCGTGTCCTGTACCTTAATACGCATCTTTCTCAACCTGACTCTCCTAACTCTTGTACGTATCTCTCGCAGTACAATATATACTGCAACATTCGCTCGTTTCGTTTCCTCGGTTACAACGTGATATATATGGTCCCTCCCATCCGGCGCTGATTACAGGTTGCCCATGTATTAGACCCCCGTCCAAACAAACCGCTTCTATATCTACCAACAGTTTAACCCCGCGGGGCGTGACTGCTGGCTCCGTTAGGTTATGTTATAAGATATATCAGTGCGTCCCACTGGAACTCTTGGAAAAACCTATAGGTACGATCCTGACTACGGCTGTTAATTTTTTCAAATGCTACGTTCACCCGCGAAATTCGAATATTGAATTCTGACAAAAACTTCTAATATCTTATAAGACGCTCGAGTTGTGTACATTGTATGGCTTTTTTATATTGCTACTACTCGAGTTATATCCTCTGTCAAATGTTGGCTCTGTCTTTTACCAGCAACGACAACGAATGGGCCTACAACCAACAATGCACGAAGAATGACTTGCGATCGTCTACGGAGTAGCTCTTGAGATGCCATTGATAGCGTCCAAGAAGCATGCTAGCATTCATCACTATAGACTTATCTTCATGCATATCGCTGCTTGCTTCATTATAGCGGCTAACTGCAAGGTTACATCTTCATGCCCCACACGATCGGACAATAAAATATGTATTCTGTCGTTGCCGTAATATTATTTTTTATTTACATTTGAATCTAGACTAAAAGTTAATTATTCTTAGATATCATTATCCCGGTACTTTATTACGTAAGGATTAATTTGGTTTTTAATACATGTATGTTTCATAAATTTGCATGAAAAAATTTCTCACTACTCTGTGCAATACTTTTTTGTTGTTTTATAAATATTATTCTATATTAAAAATATTTATCTATCTTATTTTAATTTGTCATAAGGTACGTAAAGGTACGTTTAATATTATACGCTTCGTTAGCTCGGTATATTCGAGCCGTTGAAAATGAATTTTCAGAAAGTGTAAATAATAGTAATTCCCTATTTAGATACCTCCAATTAATCCATCACGGCTATTCGGAAAGTTTAATCGCATTTAATTAGCAGCTGATATAGTTTAACGTTAAGGTATACGGATGGAAGCGAGTGCCTCCTATCATTAGGACCGTCGTAGTCGTACATTACGACGACGTATTACGAAGGCTATTATAACGCGTTGAGGAACGCTAAACGTCAAAGCAGAGAGGTCTGAAAATTAGGGGTAATCTAGAGAACGAGGGGGACCTCCATAGAAATTTTGACTTTTGTAGCTATTTCGGTAAAGGTAGGGATCTGCCCCTGGTGTAATCAACTTGTCAAAATAGTTTCTAAGTCGAGGCGGCCTTCTTCGCTCTAATATATTAGTCGGATAGAGCTGCCAGCTTGGCGAGACAGAAAACAGGCCTGTATGTATCGTCAGAAGGAGCCCCGATTATTGATTAGTGTATTAAAAATAATTAATTAACATCCAGAAACAAGAATATGTGGAATTAACAATATTGGCAGTAAAAACGTTTATTACTTTTAAAAATTGAATATGGATCGGTCAGTGGCGTCGTAGCTATTTAATATTAAAATTTGAAATTCATTGGGAACACCTTTGATATACGGCCCTGAGAATAATAGTAGAAGAAAATCAACCGCGTTACGGCGAAGTGGCCGGTCAGGTTAAATGAGAGGGCGTTGATTATGAATTTTGAGCGATTCTTTAATTGTTATACCCTTAATTATCGTTAATTATCCCTCTGTGATTGCCGGTTCGTTTCCAATGCGCATATAAAGTCCGCATATGGATATCCCACTGGTCGTTTTACATTCTCAGGATTTTGTGGATCGTCCGGGAATGCTGGGAAATTACTAAAACCACGTCGACCTTGCATAAGATGATCTTCTGGATTTTCATAGGGATGCTGGCGAACAGGTCTGAAAGGAATAAAGAATGGAAAAAAATTTAACAGGTATGAAAGAGAAAAAAAATTATATCCCTCAAGAAACCAACTCGACAAGTCGTTTACTCAAATGAGAAGGAGCGAGAGGCCGTCGTCCTCCAGGAAAAAGCATTACGAGGAAGTCACGATTAATGTTCATCTTGATAGATCGCGCGATACGGGCTCACTTCAATTTCGGCTGATACGCCACTTTGTTCCATAACCGTTCATGAATAATTCATAGTACTGAATAATAATATACACGTGCTATAATCGTACAGGACAAATATAATTATAAGCATGCATACGCGAGCCTAACTATAGATCGTGGGCAGGGAGGTTTTACCTAATTATCGTAAAAAAACAATAAAAAATTGACATGCGATTAACGACGTTGCCATCTGAAAAAAACATTTTGACAGAATGAAAAAAAAACCCATTCAAAATTACATATCTCGTATGAAACTTTTATAGTCCACGTAAGGCCCATTGACATACGGTTTCACGTTACACGTACCTTTCCCAATCCAAAAAGTATTCCTAACCTATTATTGTACGATTGCAGTTACACAGGTATACAAGATGTGTACATAGGACCAGCGAATTGGCTTGGGCCATTTTCTGGGACAGGTCCGTGTCGCACCCGAGAGCCAGGTATCTGGCGAGCATCTTGGGCCTTCAATGAATAATGTATGTCTCAATTACAACTGGCTGTAGCCGCTGGATAGACAGAGGAACGTAGAATGAGAAAAAGAGTGTAAGAGACAGACGCCTCGAGGATTGTATAGAGCGCGTAACAGTAGGTGGATACCATAGCAGTAGTGTATATACTACTGCTAGCGTGCACACATGCTGTACATTTGGATAAGTTAGTATACAGGAGAGTAAGCAAGTAAGGTACAGGAATAAGTAGTAGGTACGGGCGATGATATTTAAAAGAGGAATAAAACAGGGATTAAGAAAGAAAAAAAAAGGAAAATGAGGGAATTCCTGCAGTGAGAGTTGACTACACGCTGTTATGTACTATAAGCACTATATAGGTATATAATGCAGCATAACGTATATTTACTTACACATACATATATACTTATGAACTACCTAGGTAGCTGCTAAGCTGATTAAGCGACACCCTCGTATACGAATCCACGTAATGAGCTTCTATACCGGGTGTTCTTGAAAAAATTTTCTTTGTGACCCTTTCTCTATGCGTATACTATACGATGAAATTGATTCGTTTATGACGTGAAGTACACACACGCTATTTTTTCTCAGACTCGTTGTACAGCTGTCAACCGATCGTCGATAGTTAACCAAGTTGGTGGTTTAATTCGTTTGAGAAAAATTGTTAGAACCATTCGTAGTTGTGAAAAGACGCACAAGGTTGTTTATTTATTTTGAATTTTATTAAAATTGAATTTATCGTACGAATTCTTTTTTTTTGACACTGGGTATTGGTAACTAGTGGTGCGGACTAGGGGATTTTTAATGGTAGGAATTATGGTGGTGTCTCCCGCTGAGTACGACAACGTACACGAGTTAAAATGTTCAACTACTGTCTTTGGTTTCCATTACTTTTCACGACTAGATTTCTTCGTAATGGACGGCAGACGATTAGACATTCCTTTTTACCTGGTGGATGAGAATATTACGTGGAACGTAAAAGGTACGTCCTTTTTCTGTACGGATAATTAATTGACTGAGATTGAGACATCATGTTCTCAAGTCCAGTTATTATACATGAAGTCGGCCATTGGTCGCGTGGCCATTGCACGAATCGATGAAGCTTCTTGGTTTTAGCCATGAAATTAGTGTTACGCGTAAAACGGCAAAGGTGGTGCAGGTAAGCGGAATCGCGTACAAGAGCGGTCTAATGTTAATTGCAAAGCGAGGGGAAATTGCGCGGGAAATTTGAATGAGTTCCCTCGACCGAGAGCATCGCGAATCGAAGAGAAACGCAGGGGCATAAAAATATGACAAATTAATTAAACACAACGGTCCACTTACAATTTATATATGAAATCTAGCAATTCGTCTTGCGCTCTCAACGTTGCTATAAAGTTTATTTAACGAATTACACCACGAAGAAACTATAGGATCTTAAATCTCGTTGTTTATAGACAAATATGATTAAACGTTAAAATGTAAGAATTTATGGCGCCCCAATAACGTTCACCACTTGTTCACAGTGTATAGTTTACAATATGTAATCTAAACCTGATCTTTTTTTCTAGGTTATGTGGACTTAAAATACAGGTGGCCACGGCGAAGAATCGACGCGTCACGATTCTTTTATTAATAACGACTAATTGGGCCTTCTGAAAATATCTCCGCATGTTGGTATGCGCTGGTCGTACTGACGCGACGAATTCCGCAGAGTCGAAAGAGACAGCAGAACGCCATCGTGCATCGAAGCCATTCGAGATACTTTGCTACTCTGGTAGCATTGTTTTGACTTTCCGAGAAAACGGACCACCTTAGCTGTCCTGCTGCTTAATCACAAGCAGAGTATAACCAGGACCTGTAACAAGTAAGCGTACTAAGGAGTATATCTAGCAAGTATACTAATTGCACCGTAAAGCCAGTCCCTTTGTCCGGGTCGTACTTTGAACAAGATATACGTTGTAAGGTAAAAAGATTATGAAGATTCCCACATTTTAGAAAGCTTTGTCGTTCCGTGTGCGTGCCTGCTTGAAGTTATCGTTACCTGGGCCGTAATAGAAGTTGTTACGCTTGCGAAAGAGGCAGCCCTCGACCCCTTTTTTAAGCACGGGAAAATCCTTTGACATTCGTAGTTCGTATACGCACCGACGTACGACGACAAAACGCAACTATCGTCCGCTGACATTTTGGAGTCTCGGAGTCGTACGTGTTGCGCATGCGCGAGGATCTGATAGCCGTAACAAATGACATCGTCGAACTGACATCGCGCTATCTCTTCATCTCGGCGCGAACGCACACGAAAATTTATTGACCGCTCGAAGCTTCGAACTCGCATTGTCGGTTGGGACGAGACTTTCTCGTGGTGAAATTAATATGCCGGTAAAAATGCTGCCTCGTGGAACTCTGGTTTTACGACACTATACCGGACATCATTTTTGCGACGGTTAAGGGTAGCTTAAGCGAGCTAGTTAGAAGACATGACGCCAGGTTATGAGTCCAAAGTGGAGATACGAGAAGCTTCGGTTGTAACACGTGTTGTTAACCGGTTCTACCTTAATTGTCTTAAACGCAGACCATAATAATTTTTGTTTTATCTCGTCATGCCTTTGTTTTGACATTGTTTGTTAACCGTTATCGCGCATGCGCATACCTAGCAATGCGGTCAGGATTGCCAAATTTTAATATGGACACACGCCCAGTATATTACGTCCCGTGTCCTGCTTGATTATCATTTAAATATCTTAGAGATCATTGTCGTTGTGATCTTTACGAATCCTTGGGAAGTGATTGAAGAGAAGAAGAGTGACTTTCCCATGCGAGAGCGTGTCACGAGGTGCCCCTTAGAGAATCCATCAACCAACGGTACAAGGCCAAATCCCTCCTGATGTCCCAGGCTCCGGGGATTGGGGTAGATAAATGTAATAGTCCATAGTTCAGCTTGCTAACAAGGTTACCTCCATAGATGCGAGATAACGATTGGTACAGTTGACTCGAGTTGACTCGAGTTCGGTGCGTGCCTATTTATAATGAGGCCTGCTAGGGCTCGATCACCGATTAGGGCATTCTTAGTCGATACTTCATCAATCACCGAAATCACCGCCGATTTCATTGGACGACATTCGAAACGTTTACCAGTCCCTGTCCGCGCTCGACACGTTTCTAAACCTTTTACTTCGAGCTAAAAGCGACCCTTACTAATGGGAATGTGAGTATTAAATGCAACAGACTCTTCTTCCCTTTTACGATATATATTCACCTATGTTTGTTTAATGACTTGGGTTGTAGCTGCAACTTTAGCGTTGCTCTGCAACTAACGTCCATCAAAATCCATGTCGTGACCGTCAGCATTTAATTTCTTGGTAACTTTATAGACGAGACGTTGGACAAGCGTAATATTTAATCTTGACCGTGTAGATACGTCAAATAGAACTTCGGAGCGTGTTTGTTATCCGTAACGTCTTGTCGCGTTAGTGCGAACGGTGTTGGATATGCTTTGACGTTATTATACATTGTCATTGTAAATCTTGGCTAGAGTGATTTAACAGAACCGAAGTTAATACAAAAAGTAATATTCGTATAAAGGTGTTTAATAATTTGTATCATACCATTGTTAAGCTCTCTTAGGAAATTTTTGGAAGCTCTCAAATACGAGTGTAGAGTGCGTAAGAGGATGGACAACTGTTTTCATTGGCACTCTGCGCTATCTGGTATTCTGGTACTTTGATATCTTTTTCTTTTTCCACAGTCGATCTTAAACTTTTTCTTCGAAATATTGTGAAATGAAATGAAATTTAATGTATTTACTGTTAGTAAGGAAGAGAACGATATAACCTTCCATTGATATGCTTGAGTTCTTGAGACTTTACCGGCAGGTTGTTGATGTTGGTGGAGTAGGTGAAGCTGTTAAGTGCGCCATCTCATGACTATAACCTAAACTATTACAGTGTTCACATTGCCCATTATTGGTATTTGACCGTACCTTAGGGTTTTAAAATCACACATGTGACGAAAAAGATTACTCAATTTTAATATTTCTGTGCAAATCATTTTTTTGAGATCTTACATCTATTTCAATTGATTGCAAATTGTCTCTAGTATGATTACTTGAGAACTGCATTCAGTGACGTGAGTCCGATTTACTGTAGTTAATTGTAAAAGAAAGTAACCCTTTTTTAAACTAAACTAAAATAAATGCAAAAGTATAACCAAACTTTTGGTTCTTTCAAATTGGACGTACAGTCATGGCTCGTTGTGTTCGGAGATAAATATTTTCGACTAGCTGAATGGAAGGAAGTTATAAAAAGAAAATTGCCGTGAGAATCTATCCAATTTGTTCGCTGGGGTATTAAGACGCATGCGCATAAAACCACATATGTACTTCGTTTGAAACCTTCGTGCAGGTCTTATCAGAGTTCAGATATTTATTTGTTATTAAAAGAAGATATAATTTTCATTGTAATTTTCATGTTGCACTCGTGTCAATGTATGTATATTGTTATTCAATGTATATGTTTGATTCATAAAAAATTCTATTGATTTTTAATAAAATAACTGCAAATTGAGCGTGGAAATTTAAAATAAAAATTGATACAAGAATATGCAGTTTGAGCTTCAACTTTTACGACGTGCACCATTTTTATTCATGAAGTCATGTGACTTATATAATTTAGATTAGAATGCAAGCCAAAGAAAAGATAAAATCAGAACTAATAAAAATTTGTTTTCCTTAACAGAGATAAATATCATGCTGACATGTACAAACGCTAATTCTTACGGCTCTATCAGTGAAACGTTAACAAATATTACATAATATTTGACAGCAATAGATTAATGAGAACATATCAACACCATTTTACTTAAAATTTACCTTATTGTAATTTTTTTTTTCGGAAAGTTTAATGCGCGCATAGTTATTCAATCTGAGCAGAACCTCAGGATGGCTGAGATAGCGGCGAGTCTCAAGCTTGTGCGGGATAGAATTATTGCTGCTTCCAGCAAACGGTCGTCGGTATGTTTTATATAGAGTGTAACAAAATTAAAAAAATTTATTTCGTTTATATTGTCGTCTGTCAATAATCAGAACTTGTAAGTCTTGTGAGGCATCCGTAGTGCTTGTCGTGTTTGTTTAAGAAGAAATACATAACCTCTTTACTCTTCTTCCTTTTCTTTATGGGATGGCACGAATTACGATAAGCTTTCTTTACAAGCGGTCATAAGCTCTTTACTCCAAATATTGTTCTATCATTTCTCGTTGCAGAAAGAAGTGCCCAGATATAATTTGAAATGAAGGGAAAATCAAATGTAACAAAAAGATTGAATCTGAATTAGTTATATTTTGTTATTTTACATAATTTCTCAATAATTGATAAAGCAAATTTTATTACGAAAGATTACTATAAATATTTATTAAAGTTATTAATGTATATGTCATACTCGTTAAATCTTATTCCATGCATGTAAAGATATGTCACCTAATAATATCAGTACTTTATAATTACTTTACTGTTTGAGAATCTTATGTTTTAAGAATTTATTTAGATGTACAATTGTGTTTTAGTACATATTGACATATTGAAAATTTATATTATTTGATATATATGTGGAGGTTGTAAAATCCCTTTAAAATCCCTTTTAAAAAATATATATGATTTTGTGAATTTATTATGCAATTATATCTTTAGTTTTATATATTACATTTTATAGCAGATGGTTAAATTTTAATGTTTCTGTTTAGGAATATACTTATTTTGAGCCTCGACTGGTTGCAGTGAGTAAAACAAAACCTGCAGAATTAATAATTGATGCTTATGAGGCAGGTCAAAGGAACTTTGGCGAAAATTATGTCAATGAGTTGGTGGAAAAAGCAAATCATCCAGATATTCTTGCTAAGTGCAAGGATATCCACTGGCACTTTATTGGTCACCTTCAAAAAAATAAAATCAACAAAGTCTTGGGCATTCCAAATCTATATATGATTGAGAGTGTAGACAGTGAAAAGCTTGCCGCTTCTCTAAATAATGCTTGGCCTAAATTTAGGACAAGCGAAGATTCAAGGTTAAAAGTTATGGTACAAGTAAACACTAGTCAAGAAGAAGGTAATCTTATAAGCAGATTCACAAAGTTTTTCATGTAGTTATATTCTCATGTAACAATATGTTTTTAGAAAAGAATGGTTGTGATGTGAAAGACGTTTTATCTTTCACAAAATATGTTATTGAGAATTGTAAAAACCTGGAATTCACTGGGCTTATGACAATTGGGATGTTTGGATATGATCTCAGCAATGGTCCCAATCCAGATTTCATTTGCCTTAAACAATGCAGGGATGAAATTTGCAAACAGTTAGCTTTGAACCATGAGAAAGTAGAACTTTCGATGGGTATGTCAAATGACTATGAGCACGCTGTAAGTGTCTGATTTTAAATTATGATTTCATGGACCAAAATAGACATCCCAAATTAAGAAATGATGTTTTCAGATTGAGCTCGGTAGTACAAATGTAAGAGTGGGTAGTGCAATTTTTGGAGAAAGAGCAAAAAAACCAGCATCACAGAATTGAACAATTTTATATAATTGTAAGGAATACAAGACAATACGTGCAAATAATCTGCTTAACAACAAGCGTTAAATATTCTACATAATGTACTTATATCAGATGTACTTTGGGTTTTATGTACATAAGGTGATGACAAGATGATAAATTACAACATCTTAAATACTATCTCTGAAAAATTTACATATACGTTTAGCTATATACATTTACAGCTCACATTGCTAAGTTATACTGTGCTGAATATAATATATTACAAAGATAAACAACAAGAATAAATTATTTTCAGAGAAGTACGGGAAAGTCTAACCTACTATTTACACGTTATACATTGCTGAAAATATGAGGAAGTTTTTGAATAAAGGGTGTCAATAAAATGAAGGTACTTGATTGGGAAAAATTTATTTTTCATCACGCAACATTCTTAAACACATTATATTGTTATGGCTCTTCAAAGATTAGATACGACCAAGTTCCTTCTCGTAGTCTTCACCCTGCTTCTCAATCTGTCTACTCTTTTGCACATTTCGAAACCCGCAGATATTATTACAGAATTTAATATAATCAATAGAGGTTGTGCCCTGCTTCGTGTAAAGTGGTGCCTCTTCGAGTGCGTAATCAACTTCTAGTTTCGTGAATTTATCTCCCCAAGTTTGAAGATCATGTCGTATTCTACGTATATATTAAGTCAAATTGATATATTCCGTAATATGTAAATACGTAACAGGTGGATCTCATTCTTATTACCTTTTTTCAGCTATCATTCCGTTACCCTCGTAGTCCCACTTAGACAAGGCTTCCAACAATACAGATTCAGGATCCAATTCAGTTGCCTTGTATCTAAATATTCATAATGGATAATAAGTAAATTAAACACAATAATATTCCATTGATTATTTCTGTTCAAGAATGTATGAGTTTACCCAAATAGTGTGACAAATGCATCGAAATCAACTGGATCAGGCATTTCATTTAACATCTGTTGCAATTGCTCCTCGGGAATGTCAGGTTTTCCAAGAGACGCGAACGTAAATTTTAAGTCAGCCAAGTCGATCACTCCATCTTTATTAATGTCAAACAAATGGAAGGCCTGTTATCAGAGAAATGTGTTAAGTCAATTTGAAGGATTTGCATATCAGTGCCTAGTCAAAGATCATCCGAACGATAAAAGCAATGCTCATATTAATAATTATTTATTAAAATAATGATAATATTTTTCAGACCTCTTTGAGTTCAGCTAATTTTCGAAAATCCAATAGTTCTTGAGACACTGGTACTTCCACCTTCTTTTTTGGAGTAATCACAGGATCTACTGCAGTTGCTTGAGATACGTTGGGGGATGCTTCTTCCTGAGATTTTTCTGCTTCCCCTTTCTCTGTTTCGTCTTTCAATGATAATTTTTTCTTCTTTCCCTGCTTTTCTATAAATTCTTCCTTCGTTGGTGCAAAATTCATCTCCTGTTTGGCAATAGGAACCTCTGTGGCTTGATTTCCGGTTGGTAGAAGTTCTGCATTTTCTACTGGCGGAACAGCGGATGACTTTCTGGAATCTGCCTTTGTCTTTGTAATTTTCTTTTTCTTCTATAAATTAATATGAAAACAAAGTTGATTTCAACGAAGGTAGAAATGAAAAATCTAATTTTTATGATTGAAGCTATGCAATTTTCCGTTACCACTTTCTTCTCGTCCTTCTCTTTAGTTTCTTTGCTTTCTTCGGAATCCTTGGCGTCGGCCATGTCTCTCGAATTTCAGTTATATTATATTCACGAACTGCCAGAGTGAATCTTGCACCAAGGGATTTTATAGATTCTTAATCCAACCCCCTCCACCCATCTCAAACTTGGATCCATCTCCAGCGGATATAGTTAATCTGCTATGCGAAAACGTTTTTGTCAGGGGCGGATCTTACAGTTTTCTAAAACTTTAATCGTTTCAACGAATGCAACAGTGTTGAAGGTAGGTTACTCGTTCAAGAGCAGTAGCTCAAGATTGAACGTGGATTCCACGAACAGATCTTGAAAAGTAAGAAGATCTGAGTTATATCAGATAAGAAATGGAGGTCACTTTAATTTAAATCTAATTAAAACGACCCTGGTCCAGCCTGGAGCATGTTGACGTCTACCATCGTTGTATGCGTTACTTGGCAAGTGCTACATAGACTTCCGGTTTTCCACCTGTCTTCAAGACATCATCCAATCTATCATTCAGTTTCCGCTCACGATGAGATCAGGTCCTTCAAGTTCCATTCCTGCAGCATCCGCTACGACGTTAAGTTCGTCGTTGGAAATTGAAGTCACTTTGGTTTATCCCTGGTAAGTTTGTGAACTGTTTTTTCGTGAATTTTTTTTACTGTGCAATTTAGTTTTGATATGGAAAACTGTACACTCATTTCTCGGAAACGTATCTGACTGTTTTGTATATATGATAATTTTCCCGTATTCTTTTGAATTACTGAAAAGCAGAGTTTTGAATTTGATAAAATACAAAAATCAATTCTGAGATAATATTATCCTCAGAAGTTACTTATTAAAATATGGAAAAGAATAGAAAATGACGATTCGATATATTTAAATAATTTTGAGCAATCGACTAGTTTGATTTTATTGTTAAATAGTTTATAAACTTAAATCAATTCGATTCTTCTTCAGAAAAGGGAGAGTGCATGCTATAAAAGTGCTCGACAAGTTTTAATGTTCATAAATTTTATTACCTCCATTAAAATGCAAATTGTAATCTCTAGTTTCGATTTCAAGTTAATCTAGTACGAACATAGTTGCGGTGCTTATTGAAGCGACTGAAATTTCAAAAACTTCACGTCAGATGTCGCGAGCTTTCATTCGAACTTTCTATCTGAACCTTTAAAACCTGTTAGTTATCTACCGAGTTAGAGATAAATCACCTCTCGCTAATTTAACACCTAACTAATTCTGTACCTATATAAAGAGGTTAAAGGTAGACTTCTAATACTTTTTGACTTTACTCAGTAAAAACAAATACCAAGATTTGTGCAATGATACAAAGAAAAATAAATACTACTATCGAATACAAGTAGATTCACAACTTCTTTATAATATTCCAAATCAAAGAAACATGAAATTACAAATAACACACGTTTTTCCAAATTTTTTCAATTTCACAGGTTTTGTATAATACCAAGCCAAAAATTATTCTTTCTCTAAGGTAGACTGCATTAATTATCTCGGAATATACCTAAAGATAAATTTAGTAAACTGTCATCCGAGTATATTTTGGGTACTCGCCAAGTTTAGAATGAAGAGGCGTTTTAGCAGGCGCAATCTAAGAAGACCCGTATCAGTCTTCTGCTGCAATGAACCAACAGAATTTAGGTTAGATAATTATAGATGGCCACCTCACAGGCTCCGGGATGCTCATAAAATGGTGCGAATATTTCTCTCCCTTCAATCTTCTTATCTAACAATACTTCCTACTAGCACGCATAGTCATCGACTTCTACGTTCCACATACCACAGTATCATACAAAAATAATAACTATCTCGCTAGGTCATCAAGTCACCGTAAAAACACGCAGGGCTTCTAATAAGAACCCAGTGAGATTCTAAAAATTTCTGAGCGATTTATTTTTAGTTCCCATTTTCACCGCCTTACTTAGCACTGGATACGTTGAACGTCCGCCCTATATCGAAATATAAAATTTCCACAACATCCACCAGACTTGGTATTCATTCCCGAATTCTCGCTTGATTTCTCAATCTGTAAAACCTATACAGAAATAAATAGTCGAAGAAGAAAAAAGGTAAGACTCGTACATAACATCCAAAATAATGAAAGTAGACTACATCCTAAGTAAATAATATAGGATGCAACATATTTCTAAAGCATTAAAAGTAAATCTCAATTATTTAATTAATATAAAAGGGCCATGATACCTCTCTTTATTATCCGATGGTACCTCAAGCCATAAATAAACCGAATCAATCAATCTCTCTAACTCTTGGACACTGGGTCGAAATTACAATCGATCGACTTGGTGTTTTTAATATTTTTTATTAGATGAACGATAATGTATAAGTAATAGTCCTCGGTTAATGATCACCCACACACGGAGCACGTACGTATTAATTTATTCGTCAGTACAATTGCCCTTCGCAACAGCATCTCGGAGATGATTCGTTGTATTTGGATAACCTTCAATAATGGCTACCGATCGAGAAGAAGACGTAAGAGTTTGGCTTGGTGCAGAAGGAATACAGAAAAAAGAAAAGGAAAAAGAAACACGCGCTTACATAGTCACAACAGCAAAGTACACGAATAACGAGGATAACACTCATCGACAGTGGTCGAATATTCATTGAAAATTCATTCGAGTAGTTTACTCTTAAGGTCTCATAGCATTTAGGAACAGTAATAATACCAGTAGGTATAATAAAATGTTAATGACGATGATACGCGTTCGAATCGTTGGTATGTCGATTGTCAGTGAGCGTATCCCATTTTTTTATGTACGTTATGTTCGTGCAGTTCCGCTTTTACTGTCTCTTTCACTGGCTTTCCTTCTTTTGATAACGAGTACTTCCACGAAGTGCGATTGTACTGACGAATAAACGATGCCCGGCTCCATCCTTCTCCGTGGTCCATCCACGAGGTGCTTCTTTGTTCTTGTCTCTCCTCTCTCTTCTTTCAATCTCTCTTGCTTTTTGTCTTCCTCCCTCTTTCTCTCTCCACTGCTCCACGTCGATCGCTAGATCAACATTTAGCCGTCCTCTTCTTCCTCACCGGTTCCGGTCAGCATGGCAATCAGGGCTGGGGTGTCGATGAAGCCCTTGTCGTCGATGTACATCTGGTCAAAGGCGTCATCGACTTCCTTTGCGCTGAATTTATCGCCCCAGGTCATCAGAGCGTGCCTCAGTCTGAAATTATCAAAAGAGATTTGGTTAATCTGAGTGCCGTTAAATTTGAGTACCGTAAACATTTTTGAAATTCGCGACGGGGTATCAGCTGGATATTATGTCATCTCTAATCGATTGTTTCTGTTTTATTTCTTCAAGCATGACTGTCGCACACGTATTTATCATGGTGCTGGTTAGAATGCAGAATTTAGTGCGTCAGATATCAGGATCAGCACAGCGTGTCAGTCTTAGACCGTACGATTAGAACATCATAGCACTGAGTCAGTGAGAGATATTTGAATTTATTAATGAGTCAATGGACAATTAAAAATATAAAAATTACGAAATTACGAGATTGTTTAAAAAAATGGTCGAATTTGTCAATGACGTTACTTAATTTCAATCTCGCTCTTCTCTCTTATAATCAAGGATATTGTCTTACTTCTCGCCGTCGATTCTGCCGTTCTCGTCGAAGGTCTTGAAGGCATTGATGACAACGTCGTCATCGTCGGAACCTAAAAACGCATAAGACAGATGAATTTTTTCAAAATAAATATCAAACGAAATTACAAATAATAATTATACAATTTCATTTGTGAGATACTGACCTCCGGACATACGGGTGGCGAACAGATTGAGCAACTGGGTGAAGCTGATGGGTGCAGGTGCTTCGTTCACCATCTCGTCCAATTCCTTCTCAGAAGCAATTTTGCCAAGGGAGTCGAAGGTAGCGCGAAGGTCATTCTTGCCAATGATGCCATCCTTATCGTGGTCCATCAGCTGGAACGCCTGCAGATCCAGCCAAAGTAAATTAGGTGCGTTTCCCGGTAAAGATCTCGAGGGAGTTCTTGGCACCGGCGCCACTTTTGGCTTAGGTTTTCTTTGCCGCGCATTCCTCAACGTTTCTCTCCTCGTACAGGAGCAACGAGTCTGGTAGAAAAGATTCTCCCTCTTAGGACTATATACTCTATAGTAAACTCTACTCTTTACGTACGAGGATCTAGAGGCGTTTGTCGAATGCGAGTCAAAGAGACTTTTTTTTGTTCATTTTCCATTGTTATAAGTACATTTTTTTCTCTTTTATTTTTTAGTCCTGTTTAACACGTTCTCATCGTTCACCATATCAATGATCAACCTACCTCCTTGAACTCAGCGACCTGCTTCTGCGAGAACATGGAGAACACATTGGAACCGGAGCGCTTGGCAGCCTTACGGCTTCCACGGCTGCTGGCTCTGGCAGATTCAGTCGGTGTGGCTGCTGCCGAAGCATGTGTGGAAGGTGGTGCTGGTTCCGGTGTTGGTTCAGGCACTGGTTCTGGTGGTGGCGCCGCCTCCTCCTTCTTCTTGGGCTTCTTCTTCTTCTCCTTATCCGCCTGAAATTCGATTAACCCCTTGCGTCATTGCGTGCTTTAAATCTAATATAAAATGGTGACTGTTGCACCAGTCCTATCTGTTTATAAGCCTTATTCAATTGATCGAAATGTTCAATTGCGAAGGAATGTTCATTTATACACAGCCCCCAACTGTAATTTAAGATCTAAGCGATCGATCGTTTGGACTTCCAAATTATGGATAAGGAATTTGACCAACTTCTAATGTGTAGTACGCAATCGATTCTAAATTTTATTTAGTATTATTTTACCGAATATTCCTTCCTTTATATCCATCGGATTGGATTAGAATATCGTTTATATTCACCATTTGGATGAGAGTCTTGGGGATTAAAGGATCGAAGAGGTAACTGTTGACTGGCGAGAAGCCGAGCGAGTAATGAAACGTAGAACGATGTAATTTTGGTTATT
Organism: Trachelus iudaicus; assembly: GCA_030142595.1. Classification (NCBI taxonomy): domain Eukaryota; kingdom Metazoa; phylum Arthropoda; class Insecta; order Hymenoptera; family Cephidae; genus Trachelus; species Trachelus iudaicus. The sequence goes on from JARQTH010000526.1 coordinate 467,551, forward strand.
GGACGGTGCGAAGAAACGAGCAAGCTAGTGAACGAGGCGTCGCCCGTTAAGACTTGGACGCGAATCGGTGAACGCTCGAAAATTCGGAAGGCGTCTTCAGCAGTGTCTAATAATAGTACACTCTATCACCCGTGTATTACCGACAAGCGGCCAAGACGTATATAGACCGACCGCCTCGACGCCGCGCAGCCTCTCGAGTTACCATTGTTACGTAATACTTGTATTTTTAATTGTCTCCTGCACTAACATTTACTTGGCATCATCTGACAATTCTCTTTCATGAGACCTGGACCTTGACTGGGTCCAATAGACTCTGGCGTCCTCCAGCACGTCAGGAAGCTTAATCATGAATCTAGTTCAGGAAGACTTGTGCATTCTTGAGGAATCGAATGTCGAAGATGAATTTGAGGAAGGATAAAAATTCAATAATTTTAATAATTGAGGTTCAACGGATGGAGATAAATGGAAGGAAATAAAAATATGGCGGAACTCAAAGAAGATGATCAAAGTTCAAAGCTAATTAGATATAGACCACTGTATCACTTGATGAACACAATTCGTAAAACGAAAAAACCAAAATCCATTATCTCTGATACTTTCATCAATTCACCACGATCACTAGGAAATTCGACACACTGCGCGTAATCCTTGAGGACGATAGTATGGTACGCCCCAGGATCCACTTCGTCATAATCACATAGGAGATCATAGGTACTTCCGTTATTCGTCATCCTCGTTTTACAGACGTTCATACGTCGTGGATCACTATTTCCAAAGTTCCTATCACTAAATTCACTGGAAGGAAGTCCTTGTGGTTCCGCACTATCCTCTTTGCCGCCATATCGTCATCACTTTCCCTTCGCGCACAGTGGTCGTATAAGCATCATCGATTTCATCAATGATAAGTCGCTGATGATGTCATTTATTCCCCATTCCCCCTAGGTACATCACTTGGTCTCTTTCGTTCGGAGGCTGTATTATCGCATCTCTCGCAATTTTTTTCTACTTACCATGTCTACGGTTGGTTTCTAAGAGGATGGTACGAGATGGTCACAACGAACCAACTGTCCAAGTCATAGAGGTGGACTTGTCTAAGTAACTTTCGGGCATCCCCCCACCATGAGGTGCTTCCTGAGCAGGAGTGCCATGCCCGGTACAACGCCAACGCCTATCTGACCATATTTAGTGCGAGCGGCCTCAAAATAGCGCCCTTTCGCCGTTTGAACTAAAACAGTTAGCCGGGACGAAGCAACCGAGCAGTCCCATTGGACTCCGCGCAGCCAGTTCGCCTTTCAGAACGAAAATATAAGTCAAGGGTGCCTCTGGAAAGTCTTCGCCTGGCTCATAGCACCCACTCCTCGTTGGACCACCCCAACAAGGAAGTTCCTTCGACGGCTCCGTGACCCTCTAACGTGAACACATTTACACAATCGGTACCAACTTGTTCTTGCCTTACTTTACCTCTTAGCCCAGAACCATCCATCTTTCCTCGGATATAGTGACCACTGGTACTAAACACGTGGTATCACCGCTTCACCCTATTCGCTCGCGAATTTGACAATTCTATCATCATCGTCGACTAAGACGGTTCTTGAGCGTCGATGATGATGTTCCTTGAGATCTCACGAACGATGACTTTTCCCTTCCTGCATCTATTTCTAAATAAACCTCGACCTCGGAATTCTCCACGCAAGAGGAATTTTTTCATCGCTGCTGATTCATTTTTGTTCCTGCTGGTGAATTTCGATGCGTGTCAAGATATCCCAAGCACGTGGCTGCTGAATATAACTGGTCGACGTTTGAACTTCGATCTGACGATAGTTTCGAACATAATACCCTAGAATTGACGACGAAGATGGTGTTTCTTAATGCGATACGACTTCTAGTATTTCATAATTTATTATCATACCGTGTATATTGCAAAGGATCAAAAAATTTATCCATAAGACATTATCCTAAAATTCTTATGCTAATTGGTCCTCGAGTCAGGTTAAATTTGTTCAATCCACATACAATCTTCGTTTATGTACCTTATGATTTCACAAGGAAAATTCCTGAGAGCTCCATTCCGCTAACACCAGCCGTCCAAAATTAGCCATCGTCACGTGATTTCATCTATACACGATACTCTAGGTAGAGGCTTCGTGCAAGCCGAGGTGTTCTCGTATTTTTATTGTCATTAGGAATTCTTCGTGACGCGAATAAAATGCCAAGAGACACCTCCCAAGTCACTGTATTCGAGTATCGATGGTAAATCATCACGGAAGAATCATCTCTGCCAAGTTGCTCTTGGCCAGAGAAATGATCCTGTCCTCGTGGAATGGTACAACCATTCGAGCCAAATGAAAGCTAAGCAAATTTTACTAAGGAAGAGACAACGTTTATTGCGACATACGTAAATAACAAATTACACGAAAAGTCTGGAAAAAAAACAAGTCAGTCGGCCAATTACAAATAACTATTAGATTACAGACAAAATATTTGAACACCAAGCACAACTACTGAAAGCATCTTCAAGTCCGGCGCGTAGTTTTCAATAATATTTTTCTTTTGCCGATTTTTTGTCCAACTCCTAATAGTCTTCTAGTGTTTCTCTTCGATCTGCGTCTGAATTTTGTTCTGGCTGTGGACCGTTTTCTTGCGCATGCGCCGTGATCCCTAGATGGAACAGACATACCTATGTAATTTACGTATTACGATGGTCTCTAGTTTCCATACTAAACCCTTAACCTCAAATTAGAAAAACAAAACGGAACATCGGTACCGAAAAACACGCCAAGCACGTATATTTTTGGAGTTCTATATTCAGCTACACTACCGGATTGATGATTCGAGGTCTGACTGTCCTTCTCCCAGATCCGTTAAGGTTTCGACGATGAGGATTACGATCATCTTACCTTCCAACCGGACACTCAGTTCTGGATTCCGATTTCAAACCTTCTCTAAATGCAGAGTAGAAATCATAATCGATTGAACATGATCTGCTGAGATAAAACTGTGGTTGTGTATGCTATTGTTACACAATAATAAAAAAAATAGTATATACCTGGTGCGCGATAAATTCGATATGGCGGATACTACTGATAAGGAGTCTGTGAAGGAGTTGGGAATCTCTGAACGGAAACCGGATGTCACGGATGAGCAATCGGATCTAGTGGGTTCCGGATATCCTTGAGACAATGGCGGCATGTATTGATGCTGCAGACTCGTCCACCATTCTTGTCCATTTTTTTTAGGAATTGACCTTGAATGTTGATATTTTTTTTCCATAATTAGTATCAACTTATCTACAACTTGCTTTTACTTTTTAATTAAATATATGGTATGGAAAATACTCTAGGTTAGGATTGGACTACGCACTGTCTTTAGGCTGGATAAATTTTAAGGTTGGCAAGGCAATTTTATTGAAACCTTGATGCTATGATAAATAGATAATGGCAATGGCCACTTCAACTCGATAATAAATTTCACGAGTAGGCAGGCGATCCAGACGATCAGTATGTAAGAAAAATATATAATAAAGTACACGTCTCTGTGATCCTTGATTAGATCCTGGCTAGGATCTTGAATGCTGATCCGGTTGCTGTCCTTGTTTCTGTAATCAACATACGAAGGTACGATCGATCAAAGCCAAAGACTATGATTTTTCAATCGGAATTCCGTGTACTTACAAGTTACCCTCGTTATCCAGACTTCCTACGCTGTAATTGATAGGTCGATTAATGACTTTGCATTCTTTATATATTTTATTATTAATCACTTACGTTTCCTGATTTCTTAAAACTCGATGATTGTAAGCAAGATCAGCTAGTAAATTGGTATTCAGTACCCGCTTCTTTTGAAGGGAGCTGTATTTTCTTTAGGAATGAATACATAATGTATATACGTATTGACATTTATTTTTGTATATAATCATAATATAGTTAACCAGATAATTATTTTATTTAAAATCTACCTACTTGCATCTCTTGCAGCTGCACACGCAATTGGTTCTGCAATGTTTACGACCACAGCCACTGGACTTGACTTCTTTTCTCTGCAAACGTTTCGTGGAAATTGGTTTGCACGCACAACTACAAAATGAGAGGGACAAAAAGTAATATCAATTAACAAATATCAGTTTGTTCCACAAATTCATAAAAAATTACATAAATCTATCCAGGCAATTACAGATGAAGCATATGGTATTTTTTCTGAATTTTGGTAAACATTTAAAAGTAAATAGAGTTTTGAAAGAATCGACAACGGTACCAATTGGTAATTGCATCCAAACCATTTTTTTTAAATATTATCATTAAAAGACAGATAATTTTCAGGTCCTATTAAGGTTACCTCCTGGCCATCCAGGTTCTGATGACTATTCAATTCCAATTGTTTTTTGGTAAAAGATGACTGTCGTAATGTTGCCGAACAAAACTGTTGAGACCATGGAGTCGTAAGTAAATGTTCGAAATAATGATGAAATCTTGATCAATTTTCCATATCCAAAAATCATCGAAATTTTATAAGTACTTTCTAGCTCTCCGATTCTCTGTATACTGGTCAGGTACCTGAGCCTCTTGGCCACCGTGACCGGTTTATGGGTCATCGTTCTCCACTTCTCGCGGCTCCCACCACGGCCGCCAGCGAAATAAGAAAGTACAAGGCGTTATCATTCTGCTGCCTTGAGGTACAGGTCTACAGTTTCATACGGTATGGAGTCTGACTAAGATCCACTCAATTTACCATTTCACGTGTCAAATAACATTCGCGATAAATAAGAAAATAATCGGACTAACGAAATGTCGTGATTTCCTAAAAATAAGCAGAAAGTATGTGGTGGATTCTCGTGTTGATTTGTGGTGAGTGAAAGTGTCGTTTACGGAACATAACTGGAATGTCATACTGACGATTTAGAACTGTTCGTAATGGACAGTCAAATAATGTAAATTGTCCATTGTCCATATTGTTAAATTTTTGTTCCTTGTGAGAAAACATTTGAATATAGCTATAACAATAATAGAATTATCATATGAAATTAAAGAGTGCAAAGTGAAATATTTTTTGTCATGAAAATTTCATTCTTTTTTCAAATAAAAAGGAACGACAAAGCATATTGATTTAACGGTTCATTCTTATACAGCCACAACCGGAAGTGCACTCAGGCTCGTAGCGTACATCTCATCCGGTGGTCTTCATGGAGAAATACGATTTGAATCAGGTCCAGAGGATACCGTTCGAATTCGATTTGCACTGCAAACCACCCTACAGTATCCAGATCAGTTATGGCTGTGGTCCATTACTCAGTTTCCTGTAGATTACACGACCGTTGACAGTCGTTGCGATGCGCGACATACAGGGGAGACGTAAATAATATATTATTTCTTATATGCCCTAAATTTGTAAAATAAATTAAACTATCATTTATTTATTTAAACAGTGTTATTGATATGACGGATCTGCTTGGTCCTCTTGTGATGCCAGGAAATGAAACAGGCGTCGTAGAAGTTCCTGGATTGAGTCTTACAGGAAAAAAAGGTCTTTGGGGGAAAGGTCTTGTTCTCAAGGATACATATAGTCCCAGGACGATTTGTGCTTCTATTACAGTAAATCGATTTATTTATTTCAATTCACCAATCTTATATTTTTTAATACTGAATATATTTCTTTCTCAAGGTGCCTGACAAAAATGCTGAAAAAGTCGCTGAAGCTCGGTTTTATGGACCTGTTGCTGGTTCTGTTTGGTTTCGTTGGTTAGGTGGCCAAATTGGCGATAATACCTCTGACACAATAATTTACGCCAATTTACATCACGTTACTAAACAGAAACCAACGACAGTTGATTTTACGGAACATCATTGGAAGATCTACGCCAGTGATATATTTGATTCTGGGAAAGGTATGCTTAATAGTTGATTTAAAGTCAATAAAACTTATTAACGATGAAGGAGGAAATTTATTGGTTGAAATTTTTAGAAGACGGAGAGGATAATTGTAATATATTACAAACCGTATTCGATCCTGACAATTTGGGCGAATCCAAGTCAATTGGCGACATTGACACACGGCTAGGAAAGATAAAAGTCGCTACCAATGTCAACAAGAAATTTAAAACGTCCTACAGAGATCCGGAAGTTTCGTTATTACCTGCTGATCTTCTTGGACCTTATCGTTCATTGTTTTTGGTCATCTTCCATCCAACTCATGACGACTCCTTTCTGGCCTGTGCTAAGATCAGGCATCATAAACCAACATTCGCCAAGTAAACTTCTTACGTTATTAGCTTGTAATTTTGAGAAATTACGTATCTGAATGTTTCAATTATTTGTGTTACTTAAAACATAGACTAATTAATTTCTTTATTGTTTCCTAGAACATTAATTAATTCTCATGGTATCAAGGGAGAAGTTACACTCACTCAGGATATGCCATTTAATCCAACTTGGGTCAATGTTTCTCTAGTTCCTGTAAATAATCTTGAAACAAGGTTACGTTATAATACCAAGATAGCATCTTACAGAATTCATGAGTTGCCCCAAGAGCCAACAAGATCAAGAGCACAGACTGGGGAGCCATGTTTGTCAACAAAAAATATGTACAATCCCTTAAAGATCGATGAGAAGCAAGCTCCTCCACCTGGTACAGAATGATTGTCATCTAAACATCGATTAGTTGGAATAATTTGATTCATATAATAAAAATTATCGGTAGGTCTCGGGACTCAGGATCAGTATGCAATTGGTGATCTAACAGGCAAGCTTCAAGGTCGTAAAGAAGGATTTAATCACAACGATATCGTTCCTGGAAGTGCAAAATTGAATGGAATCTATTGGGATACCTATCTACCATTATCTGGAGCCTACAGTGTTGTTCACAGATCACTTGTTCTTCACAAGTATGGAGTATCAAAAATATTGGTATTATTTATATTGAAATATATTACAGATTAATAAATATTATCAATTTATTTTCAGATATAATGAAACCGATAATAAAGGTGTGATACCTTGGGTTTGTGGGACTTTTGCACTTCATTTACCTTACATTGGTGGACAAATGCCTATGTTCACGGCAGAAGTAATCTTCAGGTATCCTCTTGTTGGAAGAATTATTTTTAGGCAGCCAAAAAATGAGCCCCAAATGGACACAACTATTTTGATTGAAAACTTAGTCCATGCTGATGGCAGTTCGCTTAATAATTCAGCTGAGCATAGGTACGCTTTTAAATATATGATAATACAGATAATATTCGTGATAACGTTGCATTGATTATATTTATGATTTATTCAGATGGATGATTCACGACCATCCCCCAGGGAAGGATTATTATAATTGGACAGCAAGATGTCTTAGTGCTGGAGGACCCTTTAATCCTTACAAGGTAAATATTTTTTTAATGTACAATACAAATTATATAACTGCTAAATTTGTGGATTTTAGGTCGACTGGAATCCAGATCAGCCAGAATTGTGTTCATCCAATGAAATAACAGCATGCCGTCTTGGTGATCTTTCTCGACACGGTACACTGGAAATAGCTGGCAGAAAATTGTTTGGTCCACAAATAACACGAAAACTCTTTACCGATTCTTTGTTACCTCTTGCTGGATCAATAAATATTTTAGGAAAAAGTTTAGTTCTCTATGACGATCATGGACCCGTTGCCAGAGGAGAGCGACTTGCCTGTTCTATGTAAGGTTCAATGAGGATTCAAGAATAAAATATTAAAATAGTTATAACGCAATACTTACGAAATAACCTAATACATATTTTTTAATAACAGAATCAGTGCCGTCTATAGAAGAAAAGCTGTGGTCAAAGACTGGTTTGGTAATGGCCAGGATACATCAGTTAGAGGAAAGTTAGAATTTATTCAGCAAAGCGAATACGACGTTACCGACGTCGAAGTCAATTTGGAAGGTTTGGCTGCAGAAATGAGTGGTTATCATGTTCACATGGTAAATCATAAATTGTTCTTATTCAAATATTTGGTCGAACGGAATATAATTATTCATTTTTTTATATTCGTTCACTTTAGACACCCGTCGAGGTTGATTTGGAATTTCCATGCGAAGCTACAACACTTTATGGTCACTGGAATCCGTTGAATGTTAATACTAGTACTGTACCACCTCCTGCGTCAGGAACTACTGATCAGTACGAGATGGGTGATCTTAGTGGGAAATTTGGTACATTGGATAACAGAAAAAAATATAGTACTATTTATAACGATACTATGCTTCCGTTATTTGGACCCAGAAGCATATTGGGTCGAAGTATTGTAATACACAAAAAAGATAAAAATTTAAGGTCGGTAATAGTAATTATTTTATAAACAGTTAATCTTCGGCATTCCTTATTCTTTAAAAATATAATAAATAAATTCATTTTTTTAGATGGGCGTGTTCGACAATCGAAAGAGGATATGCACCTTCGGAAGCACGAGAATTACGTGCGATTGCGTCATTTCATCATCCCTATGGTTTCGCTTATGGCTACATTAGAATGGTGTTATAATTATTCATTCTATCATGCTACAGTACACTTTCTCTATAAAGCTGTTATTGTGTCCCTCTCATTTTCTTGTAATATATAGAATTGTACATAAAAGTGAGATACATAGCGGCTTTATAGAGAAAATCTACTCTACTTGCCCATTGAAATTTATTGAACAAGATTTTTCAATACTTTCAGACTCAACTTATATACAGGGATAATAGTCAAAGTGATACAATTATTGAGGTGAAACTTCATCACCCAGGAAAAAATGACCGGAACGTGGTACGTAGGTCACTGCTTATGCGTTGTTACTATGGAAACGTAGAAAAAAATAGGCTTTAAACATGTAAGACTTAAGTATATTCATTAGAGAGTTAAACAATTTATATGTTTAATCCTTTTAGACAAGAAATCACAATTGGGCTATTTATGTAAATCCGGTTGGCGTTGATGCATCCGTAAGGGTAAAGGATACACGCTGCGTTGCCGGTGGATACAGATGGAATCCTTATTTCACGCAACTTGCTGATCCTTTAAACGTAAGATTGATTTTTAGGTAGAATACAATGTAATATTACAACGATTTTTGTTTCTAATTTTTGTAACACATAATATTTATGCATTTATTATCCTTAACAGGAGGATTTGTATAAACAAGAATGTGGGCCGGATCTACCTCTGCGATGTCACGTTGGTGATATCTCCTCACGTCTAGGTCCTATTGACATTGGTCTGGAGCGTCAAGTATTTACAGATCCAAATTTCCCATTGGAAGGTACCGTATCGGCAATGGGTAAATCAATTGTTATCATGGACTCAGAATTTGGCAGCAATAGATTTGCCTGTGCAAATATTGAGCCGGATAATGATATTGTAAAATATGCCAATATCAGGAAACCACCCAGATTTGTGGTGTAAGTATACCTAATCGATCGGTTACCCGGGAACAAAAGATTAAATGTCCTTATATCAAACGTAATCTAGTGTGATCTGACCAGATTTAACCTTTTTTCTCGGATATTCATTAATCGAATGTAACACGTAATCATAATCTGAATAACTTGTATGCTATAAGCTGTGCCTATGTATACAGAATTTTATTTATTTATAGTGCTCAATTTTTGGAAGACGTCAGAGAGCTTATGGGTATTCCGGATTGGATGTTGTCTGTTGACAGTAGAAAGACAAAAATCCTTCACAATGGAGCCTGCATACAATTTCTGCTTCACTTTAAAGGTAAGGCTATTTTATTACGGTATTATAGATTGATATACAACATTTATTTTTATTTACAGGACCGATTGCCAATAAACTTGAGCAAGATTTTAGTAAATTAATGTCCATTGGAAGACTTGATGCACCGAGCTTATACATTCCGGGATACGTGCAAACCAAACGTAAAAGGACCATTGGCCATAGACAGTGTGGCACACGCGATCCTAACGATAAAAGTAAGTTTTATTAGAAAAATACTATTTATTCAGCAAAAATACGATTAGTAAAAGAAGCCGAAACAATTATTTAATGTTATTATTTTCAGGTTATGCATTATATGGCAGCAGTGCTGGTTCTGCAACACAATCTGCATTCTATTTAATATGTAGTATATTATTATTAGTGTGCAATAGAACCCTGTAAATATATTGAAATGATAATTGATAAGTAATGGCTTTTAGATAAATATAAAAATTGAATAAAATTGTTTACAAAAGCAATTATTTGGAAAGTGGTTATTATTTGAAGAAGTACTTCCAAACTAGGCATTCCAATTTTTGTTGAGAAATTGAATTAACCAAAGAGAAAAAGCAATAAAAAAGACTTTCACTCACCTTACCCTAATTTCGATGAAATAAATCAACAAATGATAAATCTTGTTTCTAATTGTTGAAAGATTGAAAACTGCCATTATTTATGCGGTAGCATCAGGCACATACATATGTATATTAACGGAATACATGAATTTTATTATATATGTATATGTCACATGCGCACTATATGCAATTTCGTTTCTTAACGAAACATAAATAATTCGTACAGTCTACATATGAATGTACTAGCGCTAACAATACGATGAGGACGCATAAATGCGTTTTTAATTTTCTTAGTATGTCTGTTGGACGATTAAATAATCAAATGCTGTTACCCGTACAGCAGAAGGAAAACTAAAAAGATGAAATAAGATGAAATAAAGTAATATAAAACAGTCAATGATATATAAATACTGCCGTAAATCAAACAAGCAAAAATCTATGAAAAGTTTGACATCTATTTCAAATCCCGATTCTTCATTGTAGCACTTCGCAATTTAAGATGAAAGCCTATTTCTTACATGACGCATTTTTTCTATTCCCAAATCACAGAGACAGACAGTTATAATATAAAAGTAGCATACGATAAAAACATCATGATATAATGTAACAAAGTTAAAGAAGCCAGAAATTATACTTTGCAAACCTACATGAACGCTCGAGGGGGAACCTAAATATCCAGTTGAAATCTAAAGGATTTTCGTACTTAATATTTTGCTTGGAAATATTGACTGAGAAGTAACATCTCAGGCAACGCCAAAACGGCATTACGTCTTCATGTAATACATGTCGTTTATCATACCAGGCGTGAGAATGAAGACTAATATAAGAGAATATAGTGTGATGAAGACATGAACGGATCAAGATGCACTCTTGCTTTTTCGTAAATGAGTGAGAACCGTGAAAGAAAGGTATTATTGTGGGATCAAAAGGTTTGAATGATTGTAGAAAAAAATTCGAATTTGTAGATCGTGAAATTAATGGACATTTAATGTTGGAAAAGGATCACAATTAGAATTTACTTCTTCTTCGACACTCCAACAGTTCGTCCACGACGTCCTGTCGTCTTTGTGTGTTGTCCACGTACACGGAGACCCCAGTAATGACGAAGACCTCTATGTGCTCGGATCTTCTTCATTCGTTCCAAATCTTCACGCAATTTAGAATCAAGATTTGAGCTGGTAAGCTGCAAATAATAGAAAATAAAATTTTTTAATTTGAGTCATTTGCATCTTATTGTAATCATTTGTCTAATACTGATAACATTATTTCTTTATTAACACGTTCGCTACAACGGTCTTAGAGGAAAAACGTCCATCATAAAGTATGGCCTTTTTTTTTTTTTCGTATTTCTGTATAATATACTCCGTTGCATAATGTGACGCCGGGCTTACAATAGTCATTTTGAGCGTCGCATATATGAGAAGTTAGTAGCGAACGTGTTAAGTAAATAAAATTGTTTTTCATGATTCTAATACGTTTCAGGCAACGCATTACAAATAGATGAAATCGCAATATAATAGGATTGATTCACAATATTCCATGCCTATAATTATGGTTTTATATTGGCTTTGAGTAAAACTAATCTTTTAGAATAAATAAATTAATTATTCTGTTGTAGTGATAAATTACTTATGATACACTACATATCTCCAATCCTTTCAATACAAAAACTAACTATTTATTTATTGAAAATGTAACAATACCTGTGAATATTTTCCATCAACAATGTCCTTCTGTCTGTTGAGGAACCAATCAGGAATTTTGTATTGACGAGGATTTGCCATGATGGTGACAATTTTTTCAACCTATAATAAATACCAATCAGAAATTATAAGTTTAGTTTTCTTAAAAATTAATTTCTTGGCTAAACTGCAGAATACAATTCCTTCTTGATGTTAGCTGTGAATTGTTTAGTTTTTTTTACATATAGTCCTTTAAGGAGGAGTCGCGTTCTGCAGTTTTACCAATTTTTTATACAAATGAATCAAATAGAAGAAATTCTCTACAAATAGTGTTTAAGGATAATTTTAATTACTATAAACAAAAAACACTACTGGTGATTCTAAAGCATGTCATTAACTCTTAACCTGTCAGGTTAACAAAGAAATATCTTTGACTATAAAGTATTTAATATCTTACCTCTTCCTCAGAACATTCTCCTGCTCGTTTGTCAAGATCAATATCAGCCTTCTTTAAAACAATATTGGCGTATCGTCTTCCTACTCCCTTAATTGCGGTCATCGCAAACATAACCTTACGGTTACCGTCGATGTTTGTCCCCATAACACGGAGAATGTGTTGGAACTTCTCAGGAATTACGAGCGACTGAAATAAAGAAAGTAATTTAATGATATAATAATGTATTTTATGTAATACGACCACCAACAGATTATTTGATTGCAAAAATTATGATACGCGGTACTGGCGGAATTATTTTACTCTTAATGACATATAGTTGTTTTTGTTGTTAGGTTATGAATTTTCGAACTTGTGAAATTCAGGAGATACAACATACAAATATAATTCATCAAAAAATTTGACGGATATTTACAAGTATTTATATTCATGAAAATATCATACATAATTTATAATCACCATATTCTAGTCACTATCGGTTTTATAGTTGAGAAATTGTCAAACTATTACAGACTATAATAAAATAAAAATATTCATGTACATAACATTATTGGTGCATTACCAATCATTTTTATTTTATATAACGCTTTGATTCTTCGAGATTTTACTAACAATTTAAGATTACGTTAAACATGCTAGAAAACTCACCATTTTGCTGAATTGCCAGCTACAAAAAGAGGAATTAACGGAAACGGAAGCTCCCTAGTGAGCATAGAAGAAACGTGATTGTAGAGACACTTCTTGTTTTGAGTCTATTGTTGAAAGCGACTTCAGCGGTGAAACGATGAACTAATGGAACTAAGTTAAAATACATTAGTTCTTTCTGTTAGAGCCAACCAATGTATAGTGATAAATAGTTGTAACAGAAAAACTGCTGTGATGGGATTAACCAGAATTGAACATAAAGAATATTAATCTATATAATATTTATAATTTTTGAATTTGTACAACAGTTCAATTATATCAGCATAAAGACAAAATCGTAGAATTCGTGTAATACAATATGCTCAGCCTCCTAACGGAGGTGTGGCAAAGCTATATCAGTGATTCCCCACTTCTGCCTTCTCAATCTAGAACAATTTATCATAATAACCATATACATATAATAACAGACATTACCGGGTGAAAAGTGCTAAAGAGAGGTTAGCGGAGGTTAGGCATTCGTTTATAGTGTTTTGACGTGTGTATAACGTTTATTATTCACCTAATCTATCATGTATGCTCTCGAGGATGGTAAGTGTATTTAGAAAATTAAAGATAATAATTGAATCGAAATCGATTATATTAGAAACTGATTTTCATTGGTTCACCCCAGATGTTATAAGGTTATGCGTCTTAAGGTTTATACAAACAACGTATGGAGTTAGACAAATAATTATAATTTTTATACATATTCCCTCTTAATTTAGAACTTGGATTTATATTTCATTGTATTTCTTATGTATTTAGATCAATATGACGATGAAGATGCAGAAGAAATTTCATCAAAATTGTGGCAAGAGGCTTGTTGGATCGTCATTAATGCTTATTTTGATGAGAAAGGTCTTGTACGGCAACAGCTTGACAGTTTTGATGAATTTATTGAAATGTCGGTTCAAAGGATTGTGGAAGATTCACCACAAATTGACCTACAAGCAGAAGCTCAGCATACATCAGGAGAGATAGAAAATCCTGTGAGACATTTGTTAAAATTTGAGCAGATCTATTTATCTAAGCCCACACATTGGGAAAAGGATGGGGCACCTTCACCTATGATGCCCAATGAGGCCAGACTTAGGAATTTAACATATTCTGCACCTTTGTATGTAGATATTACAAAAACTATATTAAAAGATGCAGAAGATCCTATTGGTGAGATGTTGTGTCAAGTTGATCATTAACCCTTATCGCTCCCACTGGCAATACTGTAGAGTAATAAGGGTTAATTGTGTGCTTTAACTCAAAAAAAATATCTTTGTTATCAATTTGCTCTTACAGAAACGCAGCATCAAAAAACATTTATTGGGAAAATTCCAATTATGTTACGTTCAAAATATTGTTTACTTGCTGGTTTATCTGATCGTGATTTGACTGAATTGAATGAATGTCCTCTTGATCCTGGTGGCTATTTTATTATTAATGGTTCAGAAAAGGTATGATTAAACAATAGACTTTTAATTATCTATTGAGCATGGCCACTAAAGTCATTCAATAATGTAGGTTCTTATTGCACAAGAAAAAATGGCGACAAATACAGTTTATGTATTCAGCATGAAGGATGGAAAATATGCATATAAAGCTGAAATCCGTTCATGTTTAGAACACAGTTCAAGACCAACATCCACGCTGTGGATTAATATGATGGCAAAGAGTGGTGCTGTAAGTGCTTTTTTTTATTACTATTTATATTTAATTTCGTGAATTCAAGATATCAATAATATTCTGCTCACATCTGATTCTTAATTTTGTGCAGAGTATAAAGAAGTCAGCAATCGGTCAACGTATTATTGCCATTCTTCCATACATCAAACAAGAGATCCCAATCATGATTGTGTTTCGAGCTCTGGGATTTGTAGCTGATCGCGATATCCTCGAGCATATTATCTACGATTTCGATGATCCTGAAATGATGGAAATGGTTAAGCCGTCCTTAGACGAAGCGTTCGTCATTCAAGAGCAAAACGTTGCCTTAAATTTCATTGGTACTCGAGGTGCTCGACCTGGTGTAACAAAGGAGAAACGTATAAAGTACGCGAGGGAAATTTTGCAAAAAGAAATGTTACCGCACGTCGGAATAAGTGATTTCTGCGAAACAAAGAAGGCCTATTTCCTCGGTTATATGGTGCACAGGTTGCTTTCAGCCTCTTTGGGCAGAAGAGAATTGGATGATCGTGATCATTACGGAAACAAACGTTTAGATCTCGCTGGTCCCTTATTAGCATTCTTATTCAGAGGATTATTTAAGAATTTAATGAAGGAGGTTCGAATGTATGCACAGAAATTTATTGATCGTGGGAAAGATTTCAATTTAGAGTTGGCGATCAAGACCAAGATTATCACTGATGGTTTAAGATACTCTTTGGCTACTGGCAACTGGGGTGATCAGAAGAAAGCTCATCAAGCTAGAGCTGGTGTATCTCAGGTGTTGAACAGGTTAACTTTCGCTTCCACATTATCCCACTTACGTCGTGTTAATTCACCAATTGGTCGTGATGGAAAATTGGCCAAGCCCCGTCAATTGCACAATACTTTATGGGGAATGTTATGTCCTGCCGAAACACCTGAAGGGGCTGCTGTAGGTCTTGTGAAAAATCTTGCCCTTATGGCGTACATCAGTGTCGGTTCACAGCCTTCACCTATATTGGAATTCTTAGAAGAATGGTCCATGGAGAATTTAGAAGAAATAGCGCCAAGCGCAATTGCTGACGCAACGAAGATATTCGTGAACGGCTGCTGGGTTGGCATCCATAGGGATCCTGATCAATTAATGGCCACACTAAGGAAACTACGAAGGCAGATGGACATCATCGTTTCTGAAGTGTCAATGATCAGAGACATCCGTGACAGGGAAATCAGGATATACACTGATGCTGGACGAATCAGTAGGCCTTTATTAATTGTAGAGAATCAGAAGTTACTTCTCAAGAAACGACACATAGACATGCTCAAGGAAAGGGACTATAATAACGATGGGTTTGTATACTTGTAAAAAGTAATCAAACATTGAAATTATGTTTCATAAATTTTAAATTAATCGTTGGATTTCACTGTTAGCTGGCAAGAGTTGGTAGGTAGTGGAGTAGTCGAATATATTGATACTTTAGAAGAAGAAACTGTCATGATCGCTATGTCTCCCGAAGATCTAAGACAAGAGAAAGAATATGCTTACTGTACTACATATACCCACTGTGAGATTCATCCTGCTATGATTTTGGGAGTCTGCGCTTCTATCATTCCATTCCCTGATCACAATCAGAGTCCTAGGAATACATACCAGGTAAGAATGAAGAATTCTGTGTGATGGAAATCCAATTTACCCTCTTATGATTGTAACACTCCCTTTATTTCCATAGAGTGCTATGGGTAAACAAGCTATGGGTGTTTACATTACGAATTTTCACGTACGGATGGACACTTTAGCTCACGTTTTATATTATCCTCACAAACCACTGGTTACCACAAGATCTATGGAGTATCTTAGGTTCCGAGAATTACCAGCTGGTATAAATAGTATTGTGGCCATTTTATGTTACACCGGATATAATCAGGAGGACAGTGTCATCTTAAATGCCAGTGCCGTTGAGAGAGGTTTCTTCAGATCTGTATTTTACCGTTCTTACAAAGATTCTGAGTCAAAGAAAATTGGAGACCAGGAAGAGCAATTCGAGAAGCCAACAAGACAAACATGTCAGGGAATGCGTAATGCTATTTATGATAAATTGGATGACGATGGAATAATCGCTCCTGGAATTCGTGTATCTGGAGATGACGTAGTGATTGGAAAGACTATTACTCTTCCGGAAACTGATGACGAAGTAAGGATTAATTAAATCTGAAACTTCATTGATGTTGAATATAAACAATAATTATTCATTTTTATCATTTTTATTACAGTTGGACAGTACAACGAAACGATTCACCAAACGAGACGCCTCCACGTTTTTGCGTAACAGCGAAACTGGCATTGTCGATCAAGTTATGTTAACATTGAATAGCGAAGGATACAAGTTTTGTAAAATTCGCGTGCGCAGTGTTCGCATACCACAAATTGGCGACAAATTTGCTTCGCGACATGGACAAAAGGGTACTTGCGGTATACAATACAGACAAGAAGACATGCCATTTTCTTGTGAAGGTCTTACACCCGATATTATTATTAATCCTCATGCTATTCCATCTCGTATGACAATCGGTCACTTGATCGAATGCATTCAAGGAAAAGTTTCAGCCAACAAAGGTACATTATAACAAGTTGACAACAAATATCACATATGAGAATTTTATTAAGTTTCTGTATTTATATAGGGGAAATTGGTGATGCGACTCCCTTCAATGATGCTGTCAATGTGCAAAAGATTTCAACGCTTTTACAAGAGTATGGCTATCAGTTAAGAGGAAACGAGGTTATGTACAATGGTCATACTGGACGTAAGATCAATGCTCAAGTTTTCTTGGGACCAACTTATTATCAACGTTTGAAGCATATGGTGGACGATAAAATTCACAGTAGAGCTCGTGGACCTGTGCAAATTTTAGTAAGACAACCTATGGAGGGTAGGGCAAGGTTAGTACATGCTACTAAGTTTGATATATTACATTTGATAGAATCATAATTACCTATTCATATTTTATTTTATTTTTTTTTAGAGATGGAGGTTTACGTTTTGGCGAGATGGAACGCGACTGTCAAATCTCGCACGGAGCTGCTCAATTCCTTAGGGAAAGACTGTTCGAGGTTTCTGATCCTTATAGAATTCACATTTGTAATTTTTGCGGTCTTATAGCTATTGCAAATCTTAGGAATAACACATTTGAATGTAAAGGTTGTAAGAACAAAACACAAATCTCGCAAATTAGGTTACCGTATGCAGCAAAACTGCTGTTCCAAGAATTAATGGCAATGAATATTGCACCGCGACTCATGGTAACATAAGAATCCACTCTTTCGGCAAAACTGACGTTTTATAAAGATAATTTTGAGTTAAAACGTGCACGAATTACACGGCGATATTAGATTCATGTCGACTATTTAACCAGAGGAGCAGGAAGTGATCTTAATGAAGATAGAATTCCTAAATGATACGATATTATGTGATTATAATATTTTTACCCATTAATATAGTATCTGATAATTTTACCCTATGGGAATTCTCAGTATTGTCCAGTCGTATCGCACCGGTTTGTGAATTTCACTATGTCATGGATTCATCTGTGGTCGAATATAATTGTATAAGCTTAGACGTACTTATTTTCAAAAAAAAAAAAATAAAAAAACGATGTTAACAGAACTCATTATTTAATAACCATCAACTGCATTTCCGTACCCAACTATTTGGTAGCTATCAAATATATAAAAGCCTTGAGAAAAGTTTCTAACTGTTGAATTTATCAAAAACATGGGCATGCCCAACATCTTTTATCTGTATAATTTAATATGATTGAACAGCAGTGTTGATAATAGGTGTATACATGATGATAAAATGTATTATGCATTATCAGTTCGGCAGTTTCTCGCCGAATAGCTGCCACTTATTTCTCCTTAAAGTTTATTGTCCGAGTTTTCTTTAATTCTACTCGAAATAATACATATTTGCAAAATGTGTAAGGAATTAAGGTCAATAGCAACAAGTATGAGAACGCATTCTTGAAGAAGTGACAAGATTTATGAGCTTATCAGTGGTAAATCAAGCATTTTCGAGTACATTATTGAGTAAATTTGTCTCCTTAAGTATCATTGCGATGGTAAAAGTGATGAAAGTGTTTCACATAATATTATCGAATCGACGTATGCATTATATTCTCTACATCGACTGTTCTTAAACTAATATTTAAGTTGAAGAATGATTTAAGCTCAGATTAATCAGATTACAACTTACAATTTATACAGGTAAGCGTGATGTCAACAATAAGTGCAATTTTTAAACACTGAAATTTAAGAATATTGTAAAAAAATCTTAACAGATATTGGGACTAATATATTGATATTTGCAATTTTTTTAAATCAATGAATAAGTAAATGTTTTGTTATAAGTAAACAGTAGAAATAATGGTTGCATTATTAGTCTTGAAGTTACATCTTTATCGTGTGCCGCAGATTAAAATAATTATAGATTAGATTATAGGACTTTCTGATAATATTTTATAAAAATTAGCAAACAACTTTATTGTAAATATATTCGATAAATTGAAAAATTTAATGGATTCATATTAAGCAGTTATACTTAATTTATTTCGAAAATTGGGATGAATATATCAACTCTCATATAGTATATAGATCAAATTTATGTTCTTTTTGTTTACAGACTTATGAAAGCGCAGATATGGACTTATAATGTCAACACGAAAATTTTTTGCGGAATTATTTGGCAACAAAAATCAAATTGAAATAACCACGGAGGTTGGTGATGAAAGACGGCGCCTTTCAATTTCTAAGTCAGGCCGTTTTCGGCAAAAGAATACTGCACATCGAATTGAAATACAAGAAGATACTTATACGCCGCAGGACACTAGTCCTGAACCGGGAGAAGAGAAGGATCAAAAGAAAACGTCTAGATCTAATACAGAAAGGAAATTGGCGGAAAGAATAAAAAGACAAGAATCTACAATATGAGTGAAACCATATGAAATTGAAGCATACGATTTTGTAATTGAGATGATGGAAATGATAACGTACTAAGCGCCCGAAATGCCGTTAAACTATTGTCCATTTTTTATTTACCTTCAAATGTCTCGGATGGACAATAGTTTAGCGACATTTCGAGCGCTTAGTACGTTATCATTTCCATCATCTCAATTGTTAATCTATATATCTACATTACCATGTCGCATTATTTTTAATTCAAGGGTAAAAAATAATATGCCCAGGAGCATTGTACATACACTTTATTAATGTATTCGTAATAAAATGATTATCAATGCAATACGAGATGACTTGTAAATTTATTTTTCATGAAATTATTTTTTAACCTTAATAAACTGACGTTTAATCTTATGGTATTTAGTTTCTGGGTAAGGAAAACTGATAAAAGTTCCGTGTTATGAACAGAATTGTCTTTTGAAGATACATCATGTCAAACATATGGGAACTATTTAGTTTTGTTTTTTCTTCTTCCGCTTTAGTCTCTTATTCTATATTGATTTATTTTATAAAAGAGATTCAACCGTTTTTTTATTTTTCAGCTTTAGAATCGTGAAATTTTCAATCTTGTATAAATTAGCTACTTAAATACGATGGTAAATATTGTTATTAGTTGAGATATAACAGTTTATTAGATTGCATTACTTTAAAATTTATACAAAATTGTTAAAAGTATGTTTAATTTATTGTATTAAAAAGAGCACTTAGTTTTAATATTTTCGATTTGGCATCTTTGTACAATGTCTATCCAACAATTATTTTCATTTCATTATATACATCTTGTAAAATATCAAAATAGTGTAAATAAATTAAGTTGATAAATCATAATACACTCAAGCAGTATTATCTAGTATTTTTGACTGAATCACAATTTTGAAAGTTATTCTCTTACATATCATTAGTATTTAGTACGAATTTTAGGGCATGTAAGTGAAAGCTGCGTAATAAGGAATTAAGTTTGAATATACCATATTCTTGAAATGAAATTGGTATATAAATCGAAAAATTATATTAGTAGTACATAAATATGGGTTGTGTTCAAAATTCTGTGTAGTTTTTTATATTTATCTTTATGTATTGTAAACATCATTAAATAGAATCCTGAATATATTGCATAAGTTTGAATGGAATTGTACTTATGGTCAAGTTAAAGGATATGCATAAAGCATTTGTCATTATTGATTCAATAGCCTTACATAGCAAACATCTAGAAGACAAAATCTTGCTCGACATACTGGACAGGTACATTTGGAAGATAGCCAAGTTTCTGGTGCATTTTCATCCTGTCTCGAAGCAAACCTACAATGAGAAAAAAAATGTATGAAATATTAGATTCTTTTTTCCTCTGACAAAATATGTAATATAACTTACCATTTGGCCATACATTCAATGCACCACATTGGTCTACAGAAACAATTGACGCACGCATCAGGACCTCTTTCTTCACTAAAATTTCCACATAATTGGTTTAATTTCACATTTGATGGCACTTGCATGCAACCGATACATTGCTCCAATTCCTGAAAGAAAATGTATTACTATATATGTTTAAAATTAGTTTGATTATAGAAATAATTGATTAAAAAAAAACACCTGCACAGTTTCGTAGTATGGATTTTCAGACACTTGCTGCTTAAAAGTATCAATGAACCTATCTAACAGTGTTCTGTGAAATGTTACATTCTGGAGCACAGTGATAGGTCGGGATACTTTATCTTGTAGATCTTTAAAATCCAATGCATTTAGGCGTATATTAAAAGTTTCTGCACCAGCTCTTGTGGGTTTCACCTATAATAAGTAAAAATTGATAAAACAAACAATAACTATAAAGGCTTATGTACACAGTCATACCTCAATGTTAACATATTGGACTTCCCCCCGTGTTGTAGCAGACATAGCGTGAGTATCACTTCTATTTAAAATTAAGGCAGTATCACTTTGATGAGCCACATACAATTTATATGGTGTAATTTTGATGATCCAATTATCTGTAGCAACAACTTGAGTAACACTATTCGAGTCTATCACAATCTTGTCTATCCTGCGATATAAATATTATTTTCATTCTAAGTCCATTTATTGCTTTAAATATTATTTGTATTATAGGAAACAAATTTCAACCTTCTATATTCTATATTAATGTCTGAAGCAACAGCCATCCAGGTTGTATTATTATTACAATACACAGCCAGGCTCTGCGCTATTGGATGAGTAGACCAATTGTTAGCTGACCAAGACAATACTTTGTGTAAAGTATAAGCAGGACCCATCATAGCGCAAACAGTAAAAATTAACCATAGAGGATTGTCATTTCCTAATAACACACGTGCAGCATCTATATGTCCAAGTAGCACTAAGGTAAGGATATAGCCTATAAAAAACAAAGTGAGATCATGATTATCTCCATTTTCAGGAAACTTTTAAACTTCATATGATAACATAAAACTCTACCAAATGGGAGCATCGAGTGTACAAATAATGTTGCTATACTCCGCTTAATATGGTATTGAATGAAAAATTCGTTTTCGCTTCCTAACCAGCTTGAAAATATTTCCTTTATGGTTAGACCAGCAGTCACAAATTCGGTTGGTGGATATAGGATGCATCCCGAAATTAGAATATAAAATAACGTGTAGAAAAAATAAGCGGACATTCTTCGATTAGATGAAATATTATTTTTAGCCCTCGAGTATAAGATGTCAAATTTCTCGAGTTTATACAATGTCTCTTCCGCTCGTTGCGCGTCAAAAAATCACCAAATACTAGAAGATACTACCAAAGTGAATAGAGAATAAGTAACATAAATTAAAGGTGTAAAATAATCGTTTTATCTTCTCATAGGTAATAATTAAATTATATAATCATATTGGCTATCAAAATAAAGTGTGATAATTATATATAAAGGCTTACTTGAAATAAATAAACCATAGTCCATATTTTATATATATATATATATATATATCGCTTCCATTACCGTGCATATCCGTATAAATACTTTACATTTGATGAAGCACTTCTGATTTTTTCCAAGGTCGAAAAACGTGTCCATCAACTTCTTTGGCAGGTAAGTATGTAAAATAAGCTTGTTTAAATGACATGTTGGGAAATCTACCAAATTCCATAGAACTCCATAAGAAACGAGTTTTCAAAACTCGTGATTTTCGAAGCTCGCTCAACCACAGGGCTTTTACTTGTGCGATCTGAGTAAAAAAAAATTAATTTTTCTTTTCATATTGCAGTTTATATTCAAATATAATTACTCTTATAATGCTCATACTTTATTATTCATTTGAGTGGCATTATCATATGTTAGGTTTTTCAATTTGTCATTTGAAATGCCAAGCGTTGGCTTCGTTAATTTCTTAAATGGCGTTATTGTCATCATATTCCATGATTGAATAGTGGAGTCCATTATTAGTTCTATAATTAATAAATATAATTGGTTTAATTTACTGCAATTCTAATTTTTAGTAGTGAGATATACTTTTATCGTATTCCGAGTAAGCGACTCCCTTTCTATACATTATAAAAAATTGTAGCTGAGGCATCAAATGACAAGCGGGTAATTTAGCCAAAGGAAATCCTTCATTGGCCATTTTTCTCAGCTCTTCCTAAAAGGTAGCATTTTATAATAAAGCGATAATTACAGGGGCGAAAATTGACCAAAAAAAGAAAATAAAATGAACGTTAATTACAGAGTAATATTTGAGGCAAGCTAATAATAAAGTAAAATTATGAGTTACAAACTTTACATACGTGCATTATTGTCATTAAATCGTTCTTTTTGTCGACAATATTATTATTTTCGAATTTATTACTTTTCTTTTGACTTAAGTTTCTTCCAAGTGTCTTGTGCACTTTAGTGTTATCTTTAAATTTATCGATATTCGTTCTATCCAAACGATCTTCAAATGGCGATAACAATGTATCATCAAAATTTTTGTTAGTAGTTTTATTTGACGCATGAATTTCTTTATTCACCACTTTTATATTTTCTCCTTTAATCTCAGATTTATACTTCGCACCATTGACTGTTGACGTATCGTCAAATTTTTTTAACAATTTAGGTGACAAGTTTGCACTTCTCAATTTTCCCGTTATGTCACTATCCTTTTCATGAGAGAATTGACTTTTCTCAAAATAATTATTGCTTACATTATTCTCGTATCTTTTATTCTCAATGCTACATGCACGATTTTCTAAATCATTATTATTGTCAATAATTTTCATCCCCTGTTTTTTCGTCTTTATTACCCTGTTAGTTGGCAACGGGCCAGGTGTAATATTCATCGGAGACCAATGCCTGTGGGTGCAAATACATGGTATTTCTTCTTTACTCGGTGCAGGTGTAACAACCGGTGTATGCATTGTTACTCCCGATACAACATAACGAACAGGACCCATTGAATAATTTTCTGCTACTCCTGTTATGCAATATTTCACTTCATCCGAATATTCATCTTCCTTTGGGATTCTCTTGATATCAGAAATCATAAGTTTAGTATCAACCGCCATTGGTCTAGATGTTTCCACGATATGCGTAAATGGCTGCTTTTTGCAAGCTTTCAGGCGTTTCTGACGTTCTATTCTCTTTTTCTTTTCTTCTTCTTTTTTCAACACTTTTCTTTCGTATTTACATTCGCAAACTGGTTTCATTACTTGAAGTTTTCTTGGCGTCGTACGACAATGATTTTTTGCGAATTTGGCACATTTTAACCAGCAAGGTAAATTGTCTCCGGACTGCACGAAATAATCTATCAATCCTTCGTCTTTAAGAGTATTCGACCATTCATTCGATTCTTTAGACTCTATTGATTTCTTTTCTTTAATATTTTCAGTTGTTATATATTGATTGATGGGCTCACTCTCTTCAGTGGTAATATCCTGTTTTATATTAACCAACTTTTCATTGCCAAAATTGCACGATTTTATATTTTTTGCCTTTTTAGGTAACAAACTTTTTGGTCCTGAAAACTGTTCTATATATTTAAAAGTATTGTCAATTTTCTCTCTAGCACATATTTCGTATGGTGATTTATACAATTCATATTCTGGCACATATTCATCACTGATTCTCGGGCTTGGTGGAGGTGTAACATATGTTAAACCTTCTATAAGCTGAGTTGTTTGTTGATTTTTTTTATTTGCTTCTTGATTAATCAATCCACCTATATTATATAGCAATATTTTCTTTTTCATACGATTTTCGCGACAATGACAGGGTTTCCCTCCTGGTCGCAACGGTATTGTCTGCATTGGATAACTTGGCTCGGCAAGATATACCAATGTTTTTTCAACTGGTAATTCTTGTTCTGATTTTGTCTTCCAGCCAAATGGTCCTTCCTTGATCAATTTATTTTCACTAAGTTTTTTGTCATTCAATGAACAGTTGTCAGTGTGCTGGGATTGAAATAATTTATCATAACTGTTGGAACTTCTTTTACACATTTTTGGTACCTCTGAGATAATGGCTGGCTGTATGTTGAATTTTTCTAAAGACTGTAGTATTTTATTCGACTCTTCCTTAATCTCCTTTATCTTTTCGAGTTTTTCAATTCTATCCAATTTTTTAATTTTACTGATATTCGATAATGACTGTTTACGGGTTGTATTGAGTAATTTTCCGTGTAAGGTTTTATTCGCCAATAATTTGTTTTTCACACCATGTCCGTTTGTGCCATTTGGATATTTGGATAATTTTTTGGTATCTTCTTTCGAGCGTTTATTTTTTATTTTTGTTACATCAAACGTTTTTTTACCGTTTGGATTTGATTTTACACTTTTCTCTTGGTGCGATTTCTGGTACGATTCTTTGATGTTATTTTTTCCTATATTAGTGGTTTCCCTTGTATTACCAGTATTAATATTATTTTTACATTTTGACTTTGTATTCTCCATACTTCTTAATATTTTATTGCTTTTTCTTTGTTTTACTTTATCTTGATGTTCCACATCGCGAAACTTATATTTCTTTCCCTTTTCCTTATTTTTATGTTGTTTGAATTTGCTTTTTACGTTCATCTTTGTGTCTAAATAATTTTGCTTACTTGCAAAGATCTCGCCTCTTTCTTTAGCTTCCTTACGCTCATAAGTTTTTGCAAAAGGTAAAGGATTAGCAGGTGTAAGTTTCAGCGTTTTCTCATACTCGTCAAAAGTCTCTTCCACCGTCGGAGCAGTACGGAACAAATTCCACTGATTATCAGATTGACAAATCGTCTCATCCTTTTTCTTATGAGTTTCTTTTTCACGAGTCTCAGATATTGAATCGTTTAAGAGTCCTAAGTTCATTTCACAAAACTTGTCACGATTCACGTTCTTTTTCTTCTCATCATTCTTGTTCATATTAGTTTCCTGCAGTGTCTTTTTCTTACTAGTGCCTGTTTCATCCTCCTCTGCTTCTTCTTCATCTTCTTCATCTTCATTTTCATCCTGTGGACGTTTTGGAGTGGGGACTATGGTACCCAAGGGTGCGCCGCAAACGGTACGGCCTGGTTTCTCCCCACACGGAGGAGCCTATTGAAAAATTTAGATTTTATATAACGTCATCTTCCCCACACAGTAACTATATATAATTATATTTAACAAAACATATTTACTTTCAATATTTGTCGAGCTTCCTCTTCTCTGGCTGCCAACTCTTCAGGATCAGGAATATTAACAGCACCCCAAGGTCCACCACAAATAGCCATTCCATCTTCATTCCCACAGGGCTGAAAAGCTGCTAGACTGTACATCTTCTTATTTGGAACATCGTCCGCCTCTTTGATCTTTTCGTGCTTTCTTTTAAGTTGCTTAACAGTATTATTAAAGGGATTTCTTCTGCAACATTTATCGTTTGGTGACTCCTTGCATGAATATGCAGGCGGTTCTTGGGGTCTGTATTTTTTCCCAATACACAGTCCATCCTTTTTCGTCCATGGGATGTCATCGATACTTTTTCTAGGAGTTATATTCTCATTAAACATTTGATGAATGGTACAAGCACATGGTGGAATATTTTTCAGTGTCTTTGGAGCAGATGCTTTAGTAATGGTTTGATGTGGAATGTGTTCAATCTCTTGCTTCACTCCAGAGATGTAAAATGTCGTCTCTCCATTTTCATTTGTGATTCCATTAATGATCAGTTGCTTGCTCATATCATCCCGTGAGGCAATGACTTCAAGTAAATTTATATTAGACATGCATGGACTTGGAGCTGGTGAATGCATTGCCATTGAACCTACAATGTATCTGTAACGTTGAAACATTGTTAAGGAAAACAGGAAAATCCCACATATGATATATTTATTCAAATAAAATCTTTTTATCGTTATATAATCATCAGCCAGTTTTAAGACAGAAATATGACACACATACACACAGTGAAAGCATCAAAGACGACGGATTCAAAAAAAATATTGTACTTTATCTTCAATTAAATCATTAAGATATTGGTGCAACTATCCTCTTTGCACAACAAACAATCTGGCTCAGCTAGATGTATGATTTAAAAGAGACGTAGAGCCATTTTTAGATTTGTCATATTTCTATCCTTCAGAACTGACTGATGAGCATCCTAAAGTAAGAGAAGCCACACTTTTTCTCATTGCTGTCTTCTGCTATTGAATCTATGACCATGTAAGGGGTTTTAGTTTTATGCCACTTCGTATTTGATTTTCTGGTTTGTCTGCAGGAACAGCAACTGTCGCATGTTGGTTCTGGTATTACTAGTCTCATTGTTGCTTCAACACTTTTAATTAATTTGCTTGCTTCTTTCTCAATTTTAAGAAATTCCTCATCAACATTCTGCAGCCACTCCTGCCAGTTTCTAGACAAATTCTGTCTGCCACTGGGGTAAATTTTTTTTGGACCATTGCCAAGTTTTAGCTCGGTGAGGAATTTATCATCGCTGTTAGTAGGTGTTACGTTTGCTATTCCGTTCATCACGAATGATACCGGAAATTCTGGAGGATCTTCATTTTCAAACACTCCTGACACTAAGTAATGAGTATCTTTCTCTCCCAGCCAGGATCTCTTTTTTTTATCTGGAGTGTTTAAGGTGCCTGGATTAATTTAAAATAAAGTAAAATAATATCCTGTTAAAAGTAATAATAATAATGTTCATTCTTTTAACAATAGTTATTGTACCACTGATTGTATATTCCACAGAATCTGGATTTCCGCCAAGACCAGAAATTGCAAAGTCAAATTTGTCTTTTATTGTTGAATCAAAATTATTATTGTTCATTAATGTTTCATCAATAGGTTTCGTTTCAGATTCTGATAACATTTGCAAGATATTTATGTTTTGTTGTTTACTATCAGCTATATCAATTTCTTGTTTTTTATGATCAACTTTGAATGTGGTTTTCTGTGAAGGATTTTCATGAGATTTATATTCCTGCTCTGCTATGAATGCCATTTCTTTTCTTGCCATATAATCTTTCTTGGGTGGTGGCATTATTATTCTGGGTATTGGAATCAGTTTACATGTTTTACGCCATTCGATGAGCTTGTTCCGATATGCCTTCCAATTCGGTCGCATAAAAAGGTTCTCGCTATAAGGCGAAATACAATTACGTCGTAATGGTATAATTGGTGGTTTAGCTGAAAAATGAAATATTGAAAATTCGGTATTTAGATATTACGAAAAAATATGGCAGGTTGAAATTGTATTAGTACAAAACACAGTGTTACGTTTTGGTGGAATCTGTGGCATTTGTACTGGAGGTAATCGTTTATTCAATTCTGTTACAGTTTCTGGTAATGCTAGAAACGCAATGGCTGACAGGATGATTCTCTCGTTGCAATCATATTCCTTTTCTGCTTTGAAAAATTATAGTGTATAATCACAACAGTTAATAGTTTATTTGCTATTAGATCATACTATAAATATCTAAGAATAAGGGTAATAAAAAAAAATAAATTTGCAAAAGGAATTAACTGTATTGTTCTGTTTCAAAGTAATTCCCTGTAACTCTCTTATAAATCTCTCGAAGAAAATCAATTGGATCGAGATTCGTCAGAGACTGTAAATGTCTAATTGTAGAAGGAGATATTTCAACGAAGGTAGAAGTGATCCCAATCGTGGATAAGGCTTTTTGTGTACGATCTGTAATTCTCTCTTCATAGTCACTAATAATGATTTCTTCAAGAGCCATTATACTTTGCATCTAAATAGCGATTTATTAAATTCTCCGATGTGTTACGGAAAGTTATTTTCGTTTTTATTTATGCTAGTTACAAGTACCTGGGCGGTAGAGAAATCTTGGTACCAACGTGGAATACCAAGATTTTGCACCCTTTGCAGTAGACTCTTCGCTAAGGAATACAAGAGAAACAGTATAAGTATATATACATATATTCCTTATCTCATGTCTATATGTGGATTTCAATGAAATATCTTTACGTGTTGACAATGTTGATTTATGCAGATTTAAGTGGCTTAAATTACCTTTTTTTTCTCCTATAGTAGCATTTTTGTTTCCTATTTCCACAAATCTTCTTTGCTTTTCATCTAATATCGTATCTTTCGCAATTGCAATCTCATCCTCTTGATACCAAAGCAATGGACCGCTTAACGAAATACTGGGACTTCCGGTAGCAACATTCGGTATGGTTCCGATTTTAGTTTTTGAATTTTTTCTTTTTGTTGACCACATTCGAGCTCTAATTGAATCTATACGCACTTTTAATCCTGGACAACCATGAGATGTATGACTTATCCCTGTCATTGATGACTTGAAAGGTGGATTGCGTTGATTATATTTCGTCATAAAATCATAACCATCCTTCGTGCAACAAAAATTAACTGGTTTAAAACCATAATTGATATCCTCCTCCTTCTTTCTAATGGAATAAGTTCTTATTACTAAAATTATTGTAAATTAATAATAAGAAAGAATATGGCAATGAATTCTGTATATACTTTCCGCGACGCAGTTGAGATCTTATAGATGCCTTGGATCTTGATGACTTTAACGAAGTCTTTGACATTGTAAAATTGAAAAATTTTCTTGTACGGATTTATTGAAGTCTGTTATATCAGTAATACAGGAATTTTACTTGTTAATTTATAAAAATTTTGTATAATATCTAAATAGGTTAATTATGTGGTAGTTGGCATTTCTGCCGATGGTTGAAAATGTCGGTAACGGCGGAACTTTTACATTCATATTTTTTATAAGTTGAAAAATACTAGTGTGTTCAACAGGTGTAATAAAATTATGAAATTTAAAAATTTTTGAAGGATAATGAAAAATAACGACTAAAAGGGACACTAAGGACCTTTACTATGGTTGGCCCTGATGTAAACCTAACCGTATAGCTTAGCGCTTAGAATCGTGCACTTTGAATACACTGTCATTCATAGTTCTGTCGAATCTTCAACGACGAACTATAGAAAGTTGTAACCAAACGCACCCACTAACCAAGCCACATAGTAGTATAGTACGTGCTTGTTGGGTGTTGTCTGTTACTCGTTACGTTTGGAAAGTCTGTGCATGGTTTTTGGATTAAAGCAATCAAGAAAAATGCAGTGCAGATGGAATAGTAGTACAGCAATGCTCCTAATACTTGTTGTTCTATTATGTTCACTCGTACGGAGTAATGGTAAATTATTATCTTACTACTTCAGTGATTTTCCAAAACTTACGTTCGCAAGTACCACGCTGTAGCGTCACTCTAATTCATGAATTAAGGAAAGATAGAAAAATTATAATTAAGATATTGATTTCGTTGTGCACAGTTTTGGGTTAATATTTTATCTTATATTTTTGTATGCATTTGTAGAGTTTGTATTCGAAAGTTTGATACTAAGAAACAGGTGAACTATTAAAATAGAAGTGTAAACAAGATTTTGATTTCAAAATTAATGAGAATTAACAGTTGTATCCTTGTAATTTTTATTGGCGCTTTAATTGCTCCGTTTATTTGGCTGACTAACTTGAGAAGAGATATCAATGTAAAGAAATTATAAGATTACAATTAGGGTCTTTTGACTGTTCAGACAAGCATAATGGCTGCCACGAATGTAAGGGCGTGAGCGCTTGAAGTTTTAATGGTGACTCAGTAATGAATGAAATACGGTCTGATAAATAAGATGTTTGTTGCAAAGTTACTAAGTCACTAAGTATATTATGTACATGATAATCTAGGTTATATTTTGTTATATTAGGACAAAATCTCGATAATACTGCTACATGGTGTACAATATCTAACGAAGAGCAAAGGAAATGCGAAGCATTATCAAGAGCAGTCGATAGAGAAATTCGCTTTTTTGGATCGAGTTATGTTTCGCTGAAATGTCATCAAGCTTTCAATAAGGAAGAGTGTATGTCATTACTTGATGAGGGAGATACACACTTAACAACTCTCGATGCTGGAGAGGTTTTCATAGCTGGACGATATCATAGCTTGGTACCTATAATGCAAGAGATTCATGACAATGGTCTTCTCTATCAATACGCTGTTGCTGTAATTAAAAAAGGTTCATTGCCAGATGTTCAAACATTGCATAATCTTAGAGGGAAAAAAGCATGTTTTGCTGGCGTTGGTACTTTAGCTGGTTGGGTTATGCCAATTCATACTGTAAGTTTTCTCTTTAATATTAAAATTACTTACGTCTACCTGAATAAATTTATATTATATTTGAGGGTATATTTCTATATCTAGTTAATGAAAGATGGAGGTATGGAAGTTATCGATTGCAACAACCATGTAAAATCGACAATCAAATATTTTGGTCCTAGCTGTGCTGTAAATTCTTTAATTGACAAGTATAATCCTTTAGGTAAGATAGTTTAATCTTGTTTACTTAATAATTATCCCGATAATGTTGAGAATCTAATACAATAATATTCTAGGTGACAATTCGGATCATCTCTGCAAACTTTGTACTGGAAAAGTACCTGTTGGCAAATGTACCAATGCGGATCCATACTCAGGATATGAAGGAGCATTTTTGTGCCTTATGGAAGCTGGTGATATTGCATTCCTAGTGCATACCATTGTCGATCAAATGACATCAACCAGCAGTAAAATTAGTATGTTATCGTTAATTGTGTTACCTTCCGTAATTTATCTTAATTATTGCATATAATAATTTTCTTACTTTTCTTCTTTTACCTCTAGATTCTGTAACAAAAGATCAGTTTGAATTGTTGTGTCTTGACGGAACTCGTAGACCAATTGATGATTTTAAAACTTGCAATTGGGGAAATGTTACATCGCGTGCAGTTGTAACATCCTCAGCTACGAATATGAAAACTCGTATATTATATCAAAAATTTTTGAAGAAGGCTGTGCAAATATTGGGCAATAATTCTTTTAATAGTAATCCTACAAACTTGTACGGAAACGAATTCCATTCACGGCAGGGTGGTTTTGAAAATAGACCAGGGTTCGAAAATCTTTCCGGTGGAAATGGTTTTGATGATACCGACAATCCCAATGGATACAATCAGAATTATAATTTTGATAACCGAAATGGCTACGATCGGAGCTTTGATGGCGGCCAGAATGGATTAAACTCATGGGATGCTTTCGGTTCTAATGAGACAAATAGATTTTTTAACAGAGATGGTACATCATACGCTCTTAATGATTCTGCCACTACTCATCCAATCGAAACATTTCATCTATTTGAATCAGCTCCTAGATATGGTGACCAGCACAATCTTCTATTTTCGGTAAGATATGAATCTTCTTCCGATGGAAGCACCTTCCACTCATATTTTACTTTTTACACTTAAGGATACGGCCAGAGAGTTTTTACAATTAGGCGAAAAGAATCAGACATATAAAGGATACTTAAGCAATTCATTAGATGCTATATTGGCTGTACGACATTGCCCAGTAAATAAAATGACATTGTGTGTCACGTCAGAACCAGAGATGCAAAAATGCGTGCAAATGAAGGTGAGACTCAAATTTTCGTATACGTTATTATTTCTAATAAAAATATTTAGCAATAATAATGAAAATATTTGCAGACAGCATTAAAAGCACAACTACTAAAACCAGAGTTATCCTGTTACATGGGACAGAGTCAAATCCATTGTATGCAAGCCATACGGGGCGGGTACGAGAAAACTATTATTGTCAAGTAAATATAA
The DNA here is from genome assembly GCA_030142595.1 of Trachelus iudaicus. Taxonomy (NCBI): domain Eukaryota; kingdom Metazoa; phylum Arthropoda; class Insecta; order Hymenoptera; family Cephidae; genus Trachelus; species Trachelus iudaicus. The sequence goes on from JARQTH010000526.1 coordinate 500,405, forward strand.
TTAATCTCTAATTTTATTACATGAACTTCCACTTTGTCTTATTAGAAATGCGGACGTTGTCGTATTAGATGCTGGAGATATATATACGGCAGGATTACGTTACGAACTTATTCCATTTATTTCTGAAGTTTATAATCTGGGTACTCCTGATTATTACGTCGTAGCTGTTGCAAAGGAAGAGGATGACAATACTGACTTGACGTATCTGAAAAATAAATACACTTGTCATACTGGCATAAATACAGCTGCCGGTTGGATTTATCCTTTAGCTTATTTGATATCCAACGGATGGATCCGAAGTTACGGCTGCGATTCAGTTCGCGCAGCTGCAGAATATTTCACGAAGTCTTGCGTACCTGGTGCTCTGAGTACTGAATACAACATTGGTAAGATATAATTGATCCTATTTTAAATTATATAAACAAAAAGTATTGACAATTAAATTTTGCTCCACAGGTGTGCCTTATGATAATATGTGCGATCTATGTCATGGTACCAACTACAGATATTGTCGAAGAGATGCATCCGAGGTTTACTTTGGACACACTGGTGCTTTTAGATGTCTGGTAGAAGGTGGTGGTGACGTAGCATTCGTAAAACATACAACCGTGGCAGAAAATACAAATGGGAAACGTCGAGAATTCTGGGCGAGAAATGCCTTCACCAAGGACTTCCAGCTGCTATGCCCTGATGGAACACGACTTTCAACCAGCGAGTACAGACGATGTAACTTGGGCAAAGTGCCAGCAAATGCTATTGTTACACGTGGTGGTTATTATGGTTATAATGATACTCAAGTACAGGCTTATATAAATCTCTTCATTTACGCTCAGCAATTTTATGGTAGAAAGGAGCAGGATGAGTTCAGCTTTAGTATGTTTTACAGTCAACCGCCGCATAGCGATTTAATATTTCAAGATGCTGCGCAACAACTTCACGTTATTCCACCAGAAAAAAGACAATTTAGCGCATACTTAGGTCCAGATTTTATGAGAGCCAAAAGAATAGTAGACTGTGCGGCCTGTGCGTCGGCCATTGGATATTCTTTATTTGGCACGTTAGTTATGGCCGTTTTTGCATTAACGCTTACTAGATAAACAATATCATTTTTTTAAATCTCTATATCTAGATACTCGTTCGAGAGCACACAATATCAAAGACTTTATACATGGATTTATTTTTTTTCCATTTTGCACATGTCTCTGAGTCAAATACTCCACACGGTTGACATACAACATGGAAGAGACAGGGAATCTCGAAATGATCTAAAAGTTTTTAACATTTTTCTATATTAACATGCTTCTTTTTAAATGTTGTACATAGTTTTTAATCGTTACGACGTAACAGAACAATCTAATTTGGTAATGAACTGCTGCAATTCCGCTAAGTGTCATTCCGTCCCAACAATACATTCGTTTTAAATATTAAAGTGTTATTTTATACATGTTTTATATACGAACATTCGTTATAAATAGTACAAGTGGCTTGAGCCACGATGGTATATGTATAAATAATAGTCTAGGATCAAGATAATTGCAAAAAGAAAAAAATCAGTGCCTTCTTGAATTTATAAATGATGCAATCATGTATTTTACGAAGATATTTAAAGTCTTATCGAGAATCGGTGAGCAAGTATAAGATCTATTGGTTAATGCATCTTAATCCGTCCATTTTTATTTATAGTACACTATGAGTAGCTATATATTTATATTATAGTACATGTATTTTATACTGTTTATACATGTTCAAACGAATAAAATGAGAAAAACTTGAAAATTTCCTAAAAACATTGTTATATCTATTTTGTTGAAAATTACTTTAATTAAACTTGATTAGACGTATTTTATAGTCTTATAGTTTTTATAGTTTTTCAAATAAATAACGGTCGTAAATTTTCAACCCCACTATTGCATCGATTGAAACAGATTCCAGCTACCTTTGGCCTGGCTAATTCTTCCATTCTAGGTGAACAAACAGCACTTAAAGCTTGCCGGCTCACTTGAAATGGTCTTCGTGTATCTTTGTTAATTCCATTTTCTGTTCGAAAGATTCTTGGCACCGCCAATTCATTTACTCTTTTGGTTGCTGCAAAGATGAAGTTTCAAGAAATCAAGCTTTAAAAAAATACTAATAAGAGACACGAAAGTAGTTATGAAAATTTGTTTCTTAATATTCTACGTATTCTTATAATTGGTACTTTTAAGCTTTCTGATTTTTTAAAATAATAATGCCCAAATTAAACCTGTAGCAAACAACGCCTTCTCTTGGACTCTTCCTAACTGATTGACTGCAATGGGTTCTCGAATTTTGGGTTCAGCCAATTTAGCAATACGTGTTGATAAACTTATCGAAATATCAGTAGTTTTGCAGGAACGTGGTTCCTTTTGTCGATTCGTTGTTTCTTTTGGCTTTGCTAAATTTTTTATTCTCGATGAAGCTTCACATCTAAGAGCACTTTTTTGTACCTAAAATAAGGTAATCATTAGAATTAATTATGTTTTCATTGAGTGCTCTTAATTAAGAGTATATTACTTTAAATGGTTTTGATTCCTCCGTAACATTTTTTTGGATGCATAATCTAGGTCGTGATAATTCTTGGATCCGCTTAGACCGTTGTAAGATACGCAATTTGTTTTTTCCGTATTTTTGCGACTAAGGAATGTGTATGTGTATATATATGTAGGTATACTTTTTTTGTGCGTTTTTAACGCTAACAATAACGAGAACGATTTGATTAATTTACTGTATTAATTCTTAATGAATTCTTCCTGTGCTTGGAAACTGATCCATTACACCTTTCTATTATTCTTCCCAAAGAATCAACGGCTCGTGTTTTTCTGGGGGTATTCCAGGAGATTGCGTTCTGCTTATATTTCTTCAAGTAAGTATCCGACATTGCACCATAATGTGTATCATGACTGAGTGGGCAAAATAAGTAATATTATCTACAATTCTTTAAGTACAAATTAAAAAAATACATCTGTCTTGTTCTTACTTCGATGTCGGAGTTGGATTACTCATAAGGGAAAGTTTACTTTGATGGCTCATTTTATTAAATAATTAAATAATGGTTCTCTATAAATTAACTGCTTTCAATGAATAATTTATATTTGTTACGTTGTTCTTGTAATTTTATAATAAATTGTTTTTGAATGGATAATATGAAACTATTGCAATGGGGAGTGGACGGATGTGTCTTTACATTTAAAAAATTAAGGTTAGAACACGATGCATTGCTGGCTGCGTTTGAAACAGAATATTATGAAATAAGATTGTCGTTTTTTCATAGATAATATATTACTATCTTCATACAAACACTTTTTGTCCGGCCTCAAAATTTATAAAGAATCTCAACAATTTCTTGTCTAAATTTAAAGTTCTGAACGTACGTTATCGATAAATGAAATTCTATTATCCAGATTTTTATTGACAAAGTCATGAACTCTAGTACAACAAGCTCGAAGACATCAAGATATGAGGAGTTAGCAATTCCTAAATCCAGAATTGATACGACTAGCAACTTTGATGCTTTTAAGGTATTTAAATTTACGTCATTGATCATTTGTGAATCAAGTAGTAGTGACGCACAGCATCAAAATAACTATTATTTTTCATAATCTTCATAATTCGTAGGTAAAACGTGGTGCACTATCTTACAAAATAACAGATTCTCTAAATAAGTTAGCACAGCCAAAATATTGCACAAGTACAACTGGTTCAATGGAAATTAATGAAACAAAAGAAAAGTCGCCATCGAAAGGGACACGCATGAATAAGACAAGTAATAATTTGTATTCAACAATTAATCATAGGAGATTTTAAATAAGAATTTTCTTAGGTGTCTTAAATAATAGAGGCTCTGTAAGTTTCGTTAATACTATAAAAGAGATGCAGGACCCTGGAAAGAAGAAAGGTCTGGAAACATATGCAAGGATTGCGGCAACTAACGATAGACGTTGTTCAAAGCATTTAAAAAACCTTGCAAAACCAAAAAGAAGTTTTTCTATGCGAAATCCGTCAGACACACGATTTTAGATTACATTAATATTTATATAATATATACTTTATAACATTGGTACCAATAAAGAAAATAATATATACTATGAAATTTTGAATTTATGAATATCTATAGATTCAATTTGTGTTTTGATTGGCTACTGTTTCACTGCACTAGTGGATTTGGGTTCATTAAAACTTTGGTAATATTATAGTCAATTTTCACTGATTGTTATATTTTGATGGAATCGTCGTTAAATCAGAGTAAATTTGGAGTATTTCCACACAAAGGTCTCTTAAATTTACGGTTCTTTTATGCAAATTATCTGCAAGCTTTTAATGAATAGTTAGGGTACAGTTATAGTACATTGTAAGTAACATCACGGAATTTACACTAAATAATAACAATTTTTTCCCCTATATCACGATAAATCATTCTCCAAATTCTCTAAATTTTTTATTACAATTTTATTTGCACCTTTCCTTATTGTCAGATTATAGTTTAGAGTAAAAAATTGATTTAATTCTACTAAAATTTTAGTTTTGTTTCGATTATTATATCTGTTAGGAACGGTTTGCATCAAAATTATAGTAAGTGTTTACCGTGCAATTTTAGTGAATTTGTGGAGTGTATGCAGTTATAGTTTTTGCGCAAGACATCTTTTAGGAAACATGTGCGTTAATCAGATATTGATAGTAATCTGAATCTATCATAATAATATCGGAGTTTACCGTTCAAAAATTGTTAGACATAAACTATGTTTCCATCGTAGACGATTTAGAGAGAAAGAATCGATCATGTGTGATACCCTAATAGTTTGAGAAGAATACCCTAACGTCATTCGTTAATTCTACTTATATCATACACGATGAATGCAGTCAGTGGTTTCGTGTCCATTTCATATGCTATCCACAAGTTAAATAACATAAAATTTTTAATATAACACATAATTTTTAGTACAAGTTTAGCATGAATTTACGAGAACTTCTTATATGACTGCAAATTGTATGCAGTGAATTTTACATGTATGGTATAACAATAAAATTTAAAGAATATTCATTTTAGAAAATTATTTTATATATAATAATTAATGCTACGCGTGGAAAAATCACGGATTTGGAAAAAAATAATGTATGAGTAATCAATTCGAACTGTCATATGTAAAACCCAAATATTGTGTAATTTATGAAAACTTCATAAAAAATTAAGTAGAATTTCAGCCAAATCATTCGCCAAAATTTTACAAGAAATCGGCACAAAAGTACTGTAAATTTTGTTGTTTTTCAGTGAACTCGAATACAGTAGGACGATTACATATAGGGGAAGCCCGGGCAAAGCGAATGTGTGAAGGTTTGGCAAGGAAAAAAAAACAAATAAAATCAGGATAAAGAACTTGTTTTATTCTAATAATACTTTAAATTTAGTCAACTTTCAAATAAAATAATTAAAAAATTAAAAACTTAAACATTTAAACCTATTTATAATTAAGAACTATGACAAGACTAACTCCCCCCCCCCCCCTCCCAAAAGGCAGATATGCCAATCAGACAAAGCGGATGGAGCTAAATATATCAACCTTAGTCTTGACAATGATCGCAGAAGTAGCTGCCAAATCTTATCTATGAAGTACAGTTTCCATGGGCCCATTCGTTGCAATGGTTGCACCGGATCCAGTCCTCGGATGGCCTATTAAAGCCTCTTGTTCTTGCGATAGAAGTGGGCTCAGATGATCGCAGATCAATATCGGGGTATCTTTGCTTAAAACCAGCAAACCAATCTTCGCCTGCTTTAGCATTCTTGAATGGGTTCGCAATATTATTTTATGTTGCGAAGTCATAAACTAGTCGTAGAACATGAGCGCGAGTTAAGCCGAAAATTATATTATTAGATATATTTGAGGTAATTACATAATTCATCTTCTCGATCCTTTGTAAAAACAGTAGTAAATCTTCATAATTTTTTTTACAGTATTCTGACTTGACATGTCGTTGTGAAGTTGTATAAGGAATATTGTATTCTTTGCTGCTGATGTATTAGAGTATTTTTTTCATTGACTGCATCCATGGGGCGTTTTAGGTTAGCCTCTGTCCATTTCGCTTGATCTACTTTACTCTTGTACTGAAAAATCATCCTAAGCCGAAAAGAACTGCTATCACTATATAACCGGACAAAGACGGATGAACCGTCCTCTTTACTCCCATTCGTTTTGCCCAAAGTTGCACTTGGTCCAAACATGGAAAGGTTGGAATAGATATGAGAAAAAAGTGAAATATTTTTAACTGCCAATACACGTTTAAAAGTAGACAACTTTTATTCAGAAACATTCACAGCGATTAGCGAACGATTACTACTAATAATCAAGATACGTATCTTAGCGAAAATTGCAAGAAAACACGAAATTTATTATTTTTTACCAAAAAACCCACGAGAGCAGTCACATGTATTTTTCTCACTGTCATGACGTCGGTGGCCGGTTACTCCCTCTACATACTAGAAACTTATAGCGCTATCTAACATACACGAATGAAAAAAATGGCTATTCGCTTTGTCCAGGGCATTTGCTTTGCCCGGGCTTCCCTTACATGAAATTGATCTACTATGCATTGGGAAAACAAAATTTAAATCCATCATGGGATCATGAATGTATTCGGTTGAGTTAAGTGTCATTTTTATATTCGTACCACTTTTTGGCCAAATTAAATTTCCAAATTAACATGAATCCATATGTTTTATCTCGCAAATACAAAAATTAAAGTAAATATTTTGAACCATGGGGGAAATTATGAAATAACAGTGTAACTATGTGTAACCAAGTTTCAAGATTTTTTCGAAACCCAATTTTAAAAAAGTCCTAAAATAATTTTCCTTTGAGTTTTGAGTATTGAGATCATACAAAAATGCCACCTAAAGCTTCGCCTCCGAAAGGTGGCAAGGACAAAATGAATAAAGGAAAAAATAAGGGAAAGTATGTTTTACCCTAAACTGTTTCTACACAAATGTATAAACTATTATTAAAAATACATTCATATAATATTTGAATATATCATAGGCGTAAGAAGCACAGATTAAATCTGAAAGGATTTCTGAAGACTCCAGCCGACTGGGCAAGATTCGATGCCTGGGTAAAAGTTAATGCTCAACCCAGAAAACAACCTGAGCCAGAACCGATCGTATTATTTATTCCTAAACTTTAAAAAGTATTTATAACTCAAATAAATATATATAACTAATTCTTATGACTTTCACCGTACAGGAAAGATCGGCGAAACCGTTAAGCTATTTTAAAAAAAGACTTCAGGTCTTGTCAAAACCGCATAAGAAACCGGATACGAGTATTAATTGTCGATTGGGTTTTGAAGTCTCGAAGGCTGCACTGAAAGCGAAACCTTCGAAAAGAATAATAAAAATGTCGCTATTTGTCGCACGGGTGGTAGACTACGGTCGAGAATTTCCATTACAAATATCGCAGGCAGCTTTGCGTTACAAGCCAAGTCAAAGGATACTGGAAATAAGTCAGCCATATAAGTTCATCCCGGAGGAGTGCAAATCTTTGGAAATATCTAAAAAAGCACTGAAGCACAAAACTACTGCTAGGGAAAGGAAAATGGCTATAAGGAAAAAAGCAATCGAATGTCCAGATCAACTCACCGACGAGGAAATTGATATTCTGATGACACCAACAGGAATTCGTAGAAGTGCTTTGAATTACAAGGTTAGTTTCTTTATTCTATTCAGTCGCTAATATACATAATAAATTCTTATATTTCGCAGTTTACGTCATGGATGCTATTGCTGTCTCTGCCTTCGTACCGATTCTTGAAAGAGAGAAGTGACGAGGATGCGAATACATGGAAAAAGTTGCTGGTCGAAGAAAGTGAAACACGTGGTAAAAAGGCATTGGAGGAGCAGAAGAAAAAGTTGAAACCAGAAAAATCAAAGGCGAAGCAAAAGAAAGCATCGAAAAAGAGCGAAGAGAGTCTGGAAAAAGAAGAGAAAGTTGGTGATCAGAATGTAGAAAATATCGAAGAGGAGAAAAAAGAAGAGCTTAAAGAAGATCAGGATACGGAGAAACAGGAAGATGAAGAAAATAAAGATGCAAAAAATCAAGATCAGGTTGAGAAGCAAGAGAACTTAGACACCAAACCGAAAAAAGTTGAGAATACACCGGCCGAGGATACAAAGCCAAAAGGGATAGAACAACAACCAAAGAAGAGAAGAAGGAAGAACGTTCAAAAAGGAAAAGGGAAAGAGGAAGAAGCAAATAAAAAGAAAGCAGAGAGAAATGCCTGGAGAACGGAACCATCACCTTGCAAAATGGAAGCATTTAGAGTGTCGAAGGCTGCTCTAAAAGGAAAAGGTATTTTTATATTATAGTACACGCATAGTATAGTTAGTATGTATATAAGTATATTCAACATAAATTTACTAATTGATTTGTTTTGCCCTCTTTAGTCTCACCGCGAATGACCGAATTGGCTAAACCGCATATCCACAAGACTGATTCCTGCAGGAAGAATCCATTTGCAGTTAAAAAGGGGGCTCTGTCAGCTCAGGCTTCCGGTCGCGTAATAGAAATGGCGCAACCATCTAGACCACGAGATACCGTAACAAGACCACCACCTCGTGAGAAAGATCCATATGGTCGTCCCATATATCAAAAACCGGTAAATACTTATTCAATTTGAAAATATATTTATAATCGATAACTGACATAAATAAAAAAATCATGATTTTTTCCTATCTGTTTAGCCGTATGGTAAACGCGTGCTTAGATTAAAACCATATGTCATGGGCAAGTGCAAGGACAAGGAAGAAAAGGTGGAAAAGCCAAAGAAAACAAAGCCAATAGATCCAATAGCTTATGCAACTACCATTGATCCTTGTATCGATCCTGAAGGAGCCAAAAGACAAGTCAGAGCCAGGAAGCGTGTTGAACAGATGAAAAAAACAAAGAAGTCTTAAAAGACAAATGCAAAAGCTGAAACTAATACGTCAAATACAAAAGACAATAAAGCTGAAACTCCTGTGTCAAAAACGGAAGACAATGAAGCAGAAACGTAGGAGACAAAATAATACGAAGAAAGGCTGTATTAATCAACAGGAAAAAGATCAATACTGAGAATACTCAATGGCAATAAGATTTACATTGTATGACGCATAAAAATAATATTACTGTCGGAATATCACCCAGAGCTTGGTATTCTTACGTAAATCATAAATGTTATGAAATATATCTCTCTTAACTCATAAAGAAAGATAACTAAAATTTTTTTAAGATATACTTTTCTTGGTATTTCAGGATAGAAATAAAAACACAGTTTAATAGGCACTTTTGCATAAATTCAGCGTAATTCGAGCAAATCTCGTTGAATGCAATTTTCTACCAAAAAGATGTACAGAGTTGCGTGTTGACTGTGGCCTCAGGAGGGGAAGTGAGAGGGGAAGCTGATAGTCCACGTGGTTCAAATTAATTTTTATCACTCAACACTCAAATAACACTTGGTAAAAATATCGATATGTTTGGCATGTGGATGAAGCATTGGATCCTTAGCCAGATACTCTTCTTGATTGTCGATGCGATTAAGTACTTAACTCTTGTCATTTTGTCGAGGTCAGCTGTAAGCGTAGCCCTCGAAGGTGCATTGCCTCCTTTATTGCTTCTGTGAGAATTATATATTCTGCCTCCTTGGACGATAGAACCACTGACGTTGCTTCTGGGATTCCCAGGAATGAGTTGCTCCACCCAGGGCAAAACCATACTCTGATCAGCTTCTTACATACACGTGCATACCACTGTCCACCAACTTGCTGAAGTCATCTATATATGTCTTTCTTGAGACGACACATACTGTCACCAGGGTCAAGATTGGCCATCATCCTCTTCACAAGAGTTTCAATCTAGATCCCGGGGCTCTTACTCGAGAAACATTTCTAAAAATATGCTTTTAAACGACTCAGGGACCTTCGTAATTACTTCTTCATTATGGCTGCTATGCAAATATGCTGTCGTGATATCCGCTTGTTGTATTTCAAGATCAATGTATAGAGTAAGAGCAACTAGTTATCGGATGAACTTACATACGCACGCTGTAGGAGCAATCAGGAGTCGGATGATAATGAAATTTGAAATATCAGCTATGACTCTTGGCTTCTATTCGGTTTTTCCTTGTTATGCTATTTTATTTATTTTTAGGATTCAAGACCTACTACGGAGTTTTAATTCGTTTCTCATCGAATGATCTCCCAAGCATCATTCTTAATCAGAGTTGTAATCTCATTGTCAGTTAGAATTATTTCCTCTCATTATTCGTAATGTTGTGTTTATGTATACCTATAGATTAACGTATGTATCTTGTAAGCATGCTCTTAACTGCGCTATAGTGCCGCTATTGTTATCTTTAGTATTTCAGAATGACTAATAATTCGTAGTAAAATATTATTTCAAAAGATCGTCACGTATTAATCGTTTCTGAAACAATAAAATGTTACCAATGCTATTTTACAATCGCATTCGTTGGCGACAATTCACGTGATACGCATAAAGCATATGTTATAAGTAAATGAAAACTCCAACAGCGAATAACAGTTTCAAACCACCCAGGAAAAAATTATGATAAAATAAGATCTAAAATTTGTCTCGATCTCATCATATAGAAAAATCTCAAAAATTGAACGTGAAAATGTAAATTATATATAAATGTTATTCCCGAGGATTAGTTTTATGCATAAGTGCGTTCAGATAGAGAGAAATTTTTGGTCCGAGTATACAATTTTATATGATTATATATAATTATTTTTTCTGATCATGAAAAGAATCATGTAATTCTGATTAAAAGAGTGACGTACAATGTTATCCATACGCAACAAGATACGACCTTGGTATGTGCAATGACTTCAATATCATGATTATATATACCACATGCGAGATAATACATATCTAAAAGAAGAATCTGTTCATGAGCTCTGAAGCCATTCGAAAAGGCGTGTATGATGCATACATTAAAAAAAATATATATATAAAAGAGTAACCGGTATATAAGGCGTAGTAGATTGATGTTTTGTGATTTTTACATTATATATAACTATTTAACTTGTACAGTAAACAGTATAAATGTGCTATCTTAAATAATATTTGTCTCTATTATGGCGTCTTTCAGTCTTTAATTCAAATGGTATTTAAATATCCAAAGCGTCACGAACAAAGAAGAAAGAACGTACGATTTGTGAAATAATAGGTAATCGTGACGTGGCTTAAGTATTTCAAAATTTCTATCATGTTATCGTTTCTAAATTACCTTACAGATGTATATACTGTTACTTTTATATATGACGGTGCATATATACATACATATTTCGGATAATTAGAGTTTGGCTATTGTGATTTGGCCAAACATCATTTACATTACCAGTTTTATCTCCAGTACTTCTTACGCGTAACTGTATCTTATAGTCGCTTTATATTTCCTGTTCATTTGATAACGAGAATGAAAAACTGCATGAGTTTATGTTTGCTGCTTATATAAATATAATTCCACAAATACATAACCTCTACAATGCTTGTAGCAAACTGTACCAACATTTTTCTTGGAAGGTAATTGCATTTCCCACGCATCTTCCTCATGGGGAGAGGTATATATGGTTTCACTTGATTCATACGAGCTTCAGTGTTTATCCAGACGTTGCAGTGGTCGTGCAGTCTGATAAATAACTTTCAATTTTGTGCCGACGCGAAACAGAAACCGGTGCTTATTCAAAATGCATCGTGAATTCTTTTTGACTTTCCTAGGTGTCGCCATTGTCGCATTGGCGGGAAACGTCAAAGGAGATGAAGATCCAGAAATTACAGCTCCTATTGGAAAAATTCGTGGTTCTTATATGACGAGTAGACTTGGTAAAAAAATTTATGCATTTCGTGGTGTTAGGTATGCCGAACCTCCCGTAGGACAACAACGATTTCAGGTCAGTTATAATATTTCTGCGTAAATTGCATTCAAATTTTTTATTCTTCTGCAAAGCAAAACACTGTAGTTACCTGCATTATGTAATTATGCTATAATTCTCGACCACAAAGACAGTGTCTGTAGAAGAGAATTTGTGAATAATTTTCCGTAATTAGGACGCGTTATTTGCCAAGAGTCTAACGAGTCTTTCCGTTTTAACGAGAGTCATAATACAGCTAGCAGCTTCTGATGATGAATCATGCCGGAGTCAATGGACAAAATTACGCGAATATACACGTCGCATAAAATTATTGGCAATTGGATCGACCTTCCTTACACAGCCGTTATTCCAGAACCTTCTCATGTTTTGTACTTTAAAAATAGATTCTTGTATCGAACAATATTACGTTTGTAGAATTTCAAATATTTTAATCATTATAGCAAGCCATAGCAGCTAAGCCTTGGACTGATGTCTTCAATGCTTCCGTCGAAGGACCCTCGTGTCCTCAAAAATTCACAAAATTGGTCAACGAGGATTGTCTTCGATTAAACATTTACACGACAAAGGTAATGTTTCGACTTGTTTCATTAAACATAAAAATTAGTGCATTCAATTATCTGTTGTTAAACAATCAAGTTTCCTTAAAGGTCCTGTTTAAATTCTTACTTGTTTTTTAGCAAATTCTGATAAGGTCTTACGGGATTTCGACAGGAATAAATAAGAGTTTAAGACTAAGACTGTAAGGAAACTCTGAAGTCAGACTATACTATAGTCACAATAATGATATAACAATAATACACAATACGGTATTGTTATATGAATGTCCTTCAGAGCGAATAATATTCCAGTGAGAAAATTTAAATGGTTAGAGGTTTTTAAAGTTTGAAAGACTTGAGAACGGGATATTAACGTTGCATTAGACGAATTTGTAAAACAATTTTTTACTATACATTTTTGTAATACAAATTTTGCAATAGATAATAAAATATATATGTAATAATAAATATATATGCGATAATGAATAAAAATGGAATACCAAAAGTGCAATATGAATTTTTACAAAAAAAAAAATTACAGTTGCCACCGAAAGTTGGAACAAAGGAAAAGCCTGTGAAGAGACCAGTTGTCGTATTCTTTCATCCCGGAGGATTTTACGGGGGTTCCGGACAAGGTTACATCTTTGGACCACAATATTGGTTGGATCAAGATATTGTATTGGTTACAACGAATTATCGTCTTGCGTCCTTGGGTACGTACATATACATATATATTGACTATACTTTGGTATGGTTGAGGAAAAAAACGTTTATAGCACAGCGACACAAATTCTAAAAATACGCTTTGCGAATACAATTTCGCAGGCTATAAAAAGCATACACACTACATATGTTCATCATGTTTGTTGCGTTGTGTTATTGCTTCAGGTTTTCTAAGCACCGGTGATTCCCTTGCACCGGGCAATCTTGGTCTTAAGGATCAAGTCGAGGCTTTGCGTTGGATTAAGAAAAATATTGCCAGTTTTGGAGGCAATCCTGATTCCGTCACTATAACCGGTTACAGTGCTGGCTCTTGGAGTGTTACGCTGCATATGCTTTCACCAATGTCTAAGGGATTGTTTCACAGAGCTATTGCAATGAGTGGTGCATCCACTGTACAGGAACCACTTCCAACGCAGCAGAAACATTTAGCGAAAAAACAGGCGGAACTTCTTGGTTGTCCAACTGACACCACTGGAAATATGTTGATCTGTTTGAATACTAAGACAATTGAAGAGTTTGCTGATAGTTATGAAAAATTCTTTGTAAGTTTTTCGTTCTACATTGTTGGTTTTCGTTATATGACTTGGTACGTTTGGAATCAATTTTCATTATTTTCTAGGAATGGCATCGCGATCCTATTTTAGTTTGGTCTCCGGTCGTAGAACCTGAAGTAAATGGAGTAGAGAGATTTCTTCCAGCTCAACCTGTTGATTTAATTCGACAGGGAAAGATAAATGAAGTGCCATTGATTATCGGTGTTACAAAGGATGAGTTTGGTGGTGTAGTTACTTGTGAGTTCTAATTTCTTGTTGATATAAGATATAAGCAGTTTAGAATTGAATAACACTTCAAGTTCATGAGTTCCTTTCTTTATATAGCAATTATTGAAGAAGCACGCAAAGGAAATATTTCTACGTTCGATGATCTTAATCAGAATTGGGAGACTATTGCACCCATTAGTTTTCTTTATGAACGTGGTACACCTCGATCCAGAAGGATAAGTCAGGAACTGAAAAAGTTCTATTTGAATAATCAACCAGTTAGTCTAGACAATGTTGATGGACTCGCTCAAGTATGTATTAGATACTTATTTTATAAATATAGAAGCAATATAGACTTCATATTATACTTTCCTTTTGTTTATTATTTTAGCTTTATGCTGACTCTGTCATTGGATTTTCTGCTCATCGTTTTGTCCAATTGATCAGTGCTGCTTCGGCGCAACCAGTTTATTATTACAGATTTTCTTATCAAGGACGATTCAGTCACAGTGTATGGAGTGACACTAAAAAACCTTACGGTACCTAATTTCATTGAAAAACTTGGAACAGTGACAAGCCTGTCTATTAATACTGTATATTTTTTTTATCAAGTGCTTATTCCGTTTTCTTTTTTGTTAAAATAGGTGTGGTCCATCATGATGATCTATTGTATCTCTTCTACATAAGCTTTTTCCCCTATTTCAACGCAACGGATCCTGAAATCGTCACTGTTGAACGATTAACTACAATGTGGACCAATTTTGCAAAAACTGGACAACCCATACCGAAGAACAACGAAGCTTTTAAGAATGTCAAGTGGCCGATATATACCGATAAGACTAAAGAGTATCTGGATATCGGAGATAACCTCGTCAAAGATTGCGGCCTCTACCAAAACAGAATGAGCTTCTGGGATAACTTATTTCCACTTCAACCTTTGACCCATCACACAGGCGTTAAGCAATAAATTCATACACAAAACGATGTATTTCGCATTAAACAATTGTTTTTTAACTGCTTACTCGATATAGAGAGGATCTGTTGTATAGTGATGGTAAATATATTATACCTAGTGTACACAAAAAACAACATTTTTTTATTCATTAATGTAAATCAAGTTTCTACATTGCATCTTTAGCATTTTTACTTTAGAGCAGATCTGAAGGTAAATATATTTGTTGAAACTTATATAAAAAATAAACATCCTGTCTTTATATCTTTGGATCTGAAACTTGTAGCTTCACCAAACCTTCACTCAATTCCCAAAACTTCTTGCCCTTCGATGGATCCTTTACGCCTTCAGAAAGACCATATTCCTGGAAATAGATTAAATGACAATAATAGCAAATCGAGATTAAGTTCAAGAAGAAGAGTATTAGGAATCTTTTTTTCTCACATGACAGTCCAAGAAATATTTGCCATTAACGGCAGCAACTTCATCAGAGACTGCTAAATGGATACTTGTTTGTGCTCCTTGCTCAGGAGTTTTGAAGAAACCTTTGATGATGAGATTCAAGCCCCAGGACAATGGCGCTGGTACGTTTCTCCATATTCCACTGTCTATCATTCCCGGATGAAGACAATTGGCTGTAACCCCTGAACCTTCCAAACGACGCGCGAGTTCCAAGGTGAAGACTATATTCGCGTACTTAGACACGTAGTACAAATAGGCAGGAAACGTCGTTGTAGGATTCACATTATTCAGATTCAATGTGGCAAGACGGTACAATTCCGATGCCACAATTACTATACGACTGGGAGCTGATCGCTTCAGCAAATCTATAAAAAATAATATCATAATCAGTCAATATTTGTAACTATTCAAAGAGCAACCAATTACTTATTCACATAGAACCGAGTTTCGATTGACGGCATTTCATGATTGCGTGATTGAAATTACCAATCAGAAGATGTGTCAGCAAAAATGGTCCATAATGGTTAGTTGCCATTGTCATCTCGAGGCCATCATTAGTGACTTTTTTCCTGAACGTCTCGGCGGTTCCAGCATTATGTATTAATACGTCCAAACGTGATTCCTCTCTGTTAATTTGCTGAGCAAATTCTCTGACCGATTGCAACGATGAGAGATCCAACTTTCGTACAACCAGATTGCTGTTCCCCGTCTCCTTGATTAATTCATCTGCAAGAATGTTGCGTTACCGTTACACAGGGTTGAAGATACAGACTTTAATGCTGGCACGTGCTGTATTGTTTGAAATAATGAAGATTCTTTAATTTACATTTTCAAACAATGACACTATAGATAAACAAGTAATACCGGCAATTATATAATGGGATATATGATCAATGAATTATTCGAAACGACCGGGTGTGTAATTAACTAATTATTTACGTAGATTTCCATTTATCACAAATGTATGTATTATTACAGTAAACTGAATACTACTGATTATGAGTACACTCAAGTAACGGTATTCATCTATAGAGTCATTCAATGAGAAAATTTCATTGAAGAATATACCTTTGAGCTTATTTGCGCTGTCTACGTTTCGACATCCCATAATAACCTTGGCTCCTCTCTTAGCAAGATCCTTGGCTGTCTCTTTTCCAATGCCAGAAGTGCATCCCGTAATGATTACTGTCTTGCCATCCATCTTATTTTTGCTCTTGCAAACTCCTAGCGTGTAATAAACGAAGAGACGTAGTGCGATGAGAAAGAGGAGAGCGCCGCCAAGCACTGCAATGATGGCCAACCAGCACAAAGTGGGGCAATTGAGAATGTCCAAAATCATGATCTGTAATAACATCGATATCTCTGGTACCCAGAAAAGGACAAAAATAACGTCCATTCAAGTAGCAAATACAATGAAAAATGTTAAAGGTTACAGCATCTTGCACTCCTGTTCACGTTTCAAAAAAATACTGATATACAGTGGAGACTCGATTATCCGGACCTCGGTTATACGGATTTGTGATTATCCGGATTGTCAATCGCGAGCAAATA